>JAZKJV010002872.1:0-454257 GCA_037367405.1 Ottelia alismoides
TAAAATCAGCATCATGGTAGGAATAAGATATGTCACTCAAATAATCACTAGGAGAGGTGTCCTCTGTAAACTCTACCTGCTCAGATTTTCTTTTCAAATTATTAGGATTGGGTTCGATCTGAGCGGGTATGGCGGCCTTGCCTTTGATGATATCCCGCATCTCCTGTCGGAACTCATCCATTTCTTGCCTGAAAGATGCTCGCTGTTCAGATAGCAAGCGGGCAAGATCATCAAGAGCAGGGTTCTCGTAGGCTGGACCCTGAGAACCGGACGTCTGTCCCTGCTGGAAATGGGGCTGTTGCTGGTGTTGCTGCTGATATTGGGGGGAGGCTGGTGATAAGATTGCTGAGGCTGCTGGCGCTGCCTCCACTGCTGTCCCTGATAGGCGGGACGAGGACTACTGTGGTACTGCTGGGGCTGGTGATACTGGGGCTGCTGGTGTTGTTGCTGTGGCTGGCTGCTCTGCTGTCCTTGAGCAGGAGAATGCTGTTGGGATGTGGATCCACCATTACCCCAACGGAATCTGGGGTGATCCCTGCGAATTGCGGGCTGGGGGTATCGGTCATACCAAATCCCGTTGACTTCCATCAACGATTCCTGCTCAAAGGAAGGTGGAGGAAGAACTGCCAGTGGCTGCTCCGGCTGATACACCACCATCTGAGTCTCCTGAGATGGCGGTTGCTCTGAATGGTACTGCAACAATGGAACCGGCTCCGCCTGGATATGGTTCACCTGGCGGTATGAGGTGGAAGCCTGGTTGGAATTGTTGCTGCTGGAAACAACCTGTGACCTTGGAGGCTGTTGTGAATGGGCCTGCGCCTCCTGAATACAGAGAATTTGAGTTTTTAGGTCACTCATTGTCTTGGCGATCTGGTCCATCTGGGCCATGCCTTGGTTCTGCTTCTTTTCAAGGATCTCCATGCGGTCCAGCTTCTCACTGATGATCCCCATGTCGGCTGCTGCTGATTCAGCTTGGGTTGCGGCTACCGACGATGTATTGGGACCGGCATCGATGCGAGCGATCCTATGAAATGATCCGCCTCCTTGTGGTGGCTTTTGTTGGGTGTAGACACGGGCCTGAGTCATCACTGTAGAATTTTCTGCCATGCCCTCATAGATAGCCCATACATCATCTTCACCCTTAGAAAAATAGGATCCACCACAAGAGGCGTTGACAAGCCCCTGCAGCTCCGGTGTCAGCCCACAGAAGAAGCTCTGAACCAAGTTGGGCTTGGATATATCATGATGTGGACACCGGTCGATGAGCTCTCTGAATCGATCCCAAGCTTCATGAAATTGTTCATTTGGGATCATGACAAAATTGCTAATCATAGCTCTAGCTGCATTGGTCCGGCCGAGAGGATAGTATTTCTTCAGAAATGCGGTCCGGAGATCTGTCCAAGTGTCGACGAACTGCCCAAGATGCTTGAGCCAATATGTGGCTCTATCAACCAAAGAGAATGGAAAGGCAATCATCTTGATGGTGTCCTCGGTTATCAACCGATCATGGATGGTGCTGCATATCATTTCGAACTCTTGGAGATGGAGGTGCGGCTCTTCGGTCGGCAGCCCATGGAACTTGGGTAACATCTGAATTGTGTTGTGCCGAAGCTCGAAGTCTCCGTGGATTGGCGGGAGTCTGATCCACCGGTGAGTGAGGGATGAAGCTGGGTTGTGCAGCTCCCTCATGATGGTCTGTGGCGGTCGCTCACCGTCCGGGTCGCCTCCTCCTGCATCGGGTCCTCCTCCTTCTCCACCGCCACCGCCTCCTCCCGGTCTGTTCTCTCTCATCTGAGCAATTTCCCTCATAAGGTCACCCATGAATGTGCCCTGGTCACGGATCTGTCTCTGCATAGTCTCCAGGGATGCCAACAAGGAATTATTGATGGCCGCCTGATCAAATA
Source organism: Ottelia alismoides (assembly GCA_037367405.1). NCBI lineage: Eukaryota > Viridiplantae > Streptophyta > Magnoliopsida > Alismatales > Hydrocharitaceae > Ottelia > Ottelia alismoides. The sequence continues at coordinate 1,905 of JAZKJV010002872.1, forward strand.
GGAATGGAGGGTGCTCATGATCATCTGCAGGCTCGCCTCTGTCTGACATGGCTGGATTTTCTGAAAATGCAAAAGAGGCCATTTCAGGTGCTGTAGAATGGGCCGAACTCTGTGATGCACTGAATTCTGACACAATTGGACTGAGGGAAGGAGAATGGGAATGGTGGTCGAGGGGGAACAGGGTGGATGTAAACTCAGGCTCGGAGAGCGGACTCTCCGAGGTATTCCTAGATGAATAGGGAGGAGTGCGGGATAGCGGTGCCGACAGGGTCGGCCTAAGAGATCTCCGTCCCATCATCTTGATTATTGAGAAGAGTGGGGATAATGCAATAGAAGAAGAAGATGATCTGCAACAAAATTGTGCACAATTGTGCGATGTTTTTGATCTTGACCTTAACAAATCTAGAAATCAAACACAAAGCAAGGGTAAGTTCACCAACTCAACTCGTGAAGCCGTGAAGGTTCGGCTTTTATCTTGTCAGTTTTAGCTTGTTTTTCAGGTATTTATCTTTTCACGAGTCCTTAGAACGCTACGCCTATAGGAGAGAGAGTACTGCCGGAAAAGTATCCCGTACTTGTCCTCCTCCTGTGTAACCTGTAGCTTGTGCAGTTGAGGTCCTTGTAACCCTTCCTGGATCCCTACTCAGCCAAAGAATAAGAGAGGAAGCCAATAGGCGAAACCAATACTTCGGAACTCGCTCGCAACGGAATCACCCGTGAGCGTGCAAGAACCTACTCGGACGCAGCCGGTGAGACAGACACCCCCGTGAAGGCGTGGCCTATGCTCGATACTTCGGACGAGGTCGATGCTCACACAATAGTGAGTCACCAATGGTGACCAAGCCCTACTCGACTACGTACGATAGAAGCGCCAATACTTCGGTAATCCAGGCGATACACAAGGCAGCCACAAGCTGGGTTTTTGGCTCTAATCCTTACGAAGCGCTCACCTCACTTGGAAGGAGACCTTCCCATGCAACCTGAATACAAGTGAGGGTGTTACTCTCCCCAAGCAATGAATCCAATTACCGATTTTATTTTGGTCAAGTTTTCTTAGCAGTCCCTTTTTTAATTTTTTTGGTGTTATCGCTTCTTTTGAGTAGATTCAAACAAGCGCCTAACGATTTGTGTTTTCTTGATCCTACTTTGTTCCAAAAACAGAGGGAGAAAAGAGTCGGAAAAGCCGTGCAAGTCGTCACAAAGATGGAGATCTCACCTTTGTGCCTAAATGATGCGTGCAAAGTAAGAAGACTTACAGTGAATCCCAGCTCTCTCCATGCGGGATGCAAAGCAGAAATTTATAAACCTAAACTACATGCCGGTATGCACACGGAAATCGTCCTAGATTAGGCAACTGCTAGCGTGAAGAACCACAAGTTGATTATCACCTCCCAATCCGAGTGTCCGGTCTTGGCTCACCCTCCTCTTCTCGACACACTCGAGTTCAGGAGTAGCGCTTGATGGGGTTTGCTCACGGCGCGTGGATCAAAAGTAGATAATCAACTGTTTAATTAGTCTAAGTCCAAATACGAGTCTATAGGAGCATGCAAAGATAATTAGGTGTTTGGACCTATTCTACTCGAGTCAAGCAGGACCTAGATCTAGGAGCTCAATCCACAAAAGAAAATGAAAAATAAACACAAAACCGGAAAATGACAGCGATGAAAACGCGGCAAAACTGCGGTGAGCCCCCGGGTGAACAAACACCCGGAAATTAGGCCCGAATGTCTAAGTCCAAGTCCAAGTGTACCTGTATTATTACAATTTAAATGAATCACTCTCTCACAGAATAAAATAAAAGCTAACTAATCCCTCTCTCCCTCACTCCTTGCTCTCTCCTGCCGGCTTGGCTAAAGAAAAGCCGGCTCCACGTCCCAAGGTTGCGTCGGTCGCCTAGGCGATCCGCCTCGCTCCGCGGTCCCTCGCAAGAAGACAAAGAAGAGATGGTCAGATAACTCAATCAAGATATATCAAAAATGTGAGAAATGGAAAACAATGCTATGGTAAACAATTCACACAAACAATCAAAATATGGACTACAAGCTGTTGCTCCCCGGCAACGGCGCCATTTGATTAACACGGATTTCGATGGCCTTAAGTTCAACACAAAGCGTGAACTCAGTCGAAGTGTCGACCAATCAAAATCCGAGTTTGATCAACAATTAACCCACACTAAGATCAATAAATTAGAAACAATGTGGAGTTAAAATTTATTTTTAACTCTGCACAAATGATGTAAAGGGCAAGTATGCAGAGAGTTCGAACACAGGGAGCAAACAGTGTAGTCCTAGCAGAAGCTAAGTGTGTGAGTGTGTGAAGTGTCTACACTAAGCAAGCAAGCAACTACAATTTTTGTGGGTTTTTAATTAATTTTTTTTTTATTTCTTTTTTTTTAATTTTGTATTTTGATTTTTGATTTTCTAATTTTTATATTTTATATTTTATATTTTTTTTAATATTGGGAAGTAAAGGCAATATAATAAAAGGCAAGGTAGAATATTAATAAAAATGCACAAAAATACTCAAAATCCAGAAATGAAATGTTTTTGGTCTTTTTAATATTTTTTACTGTTTTTGTGATTTTTGGGGATTTTTCTAGGTGTTTTTTGGGATTTTTTTAAAAGCTGAAATAAGGCTAATCAGTGGAAATAGGGCTGGCTGCGACAAAAATGCAATTTAAAAATACCAACCAATACCAAAAATATTGCACACTATTTTTCTAATAAAAGTAACAAAATAAGGAAGAAACAGAAGCTGAGTTTGCAATTTTTGGGTTTTTCTACTATTTTTTATATTTTTTTGAAGTTTTTGAGTGTTTTTATATTTTTAGTGTTTTTGTTTTGAGATTTTTAATGATTTTTGGACTGACACTAAAAGATAATAAAATAGACACTACGTGATTTTTTTGGAATTTTTAGAGGTGTTTTACTATTTTTTTGGTATTTTCTAAGCTAGACAGTAGGAAAAAGACATGTTTTTGATTTTTTATAAATAATGAAAAGTGGTAAAATTGAAAACTAAAAATAGGGCGTCAAAATATAGGACAACAGAAGCTTAACCCTATTTTTGTGGAATTTTTGGGGTTAAAATGATATTTTAATTAATTAGAACAAAACCCCAATCATCAAACAGTCCTAGCAAGGGCAGAAATGCAATTTTCAAAACCTCCAGGGGCAAACATGCAATTTTCCACAAAATATTACACTAAAACTTGCATCTCAAGGATTAAACACCAATATCCAAACCCGCAAGGGTATATGTGCAATTTACCCACAGGACGCGTGACTTGCACGCGCCTGGGAGGGGTATTTTTGCAATATTACAAAGCTCAGGGGGTTCGATGCAATTTCTCCAAAATATTACAACTTGACATAAATGTTCATGGACTGAAACGAAATAAACAAACCCCAGGGGGGTCCCTGCAAAATACCCAGCCACCTCACGCGCACGGGCACGTGAGGTGACGTGGATTGGACCCGAGTGCAAATAAGTAAACAAAGGGGGCCTTCGTGCAAATATTACAAAACTATTTAAACTGCCGAGGAAGGTTTTGGTACTATTAAAATATTACAAAAAATTGGCGGGGGTTTGTAGCAAAATACCCACGCCAAAGCGGGAGCGGACGGCTGATATCGCTTCACTTAGACACGTGTCCTGCTCTCGCGCTCCGATACCCCTTCGCAGCTTGCGGCCAGGATTAGAAGATCAGGAGTGCATCGAACGGTCCTGGGAGCGCAAGATCTAACGGAGGAAGGACGGCTTGGAAGAACTGGAGTCGATCGGACGGCTCTGGATGATGGAGGAGGAACAGCAGATGAACTCGCCGATGGCGAGTTTGATTCGAGCCCCCGCCTGCCTCCGACGTTCGTTGGAGCTTCAAAATGTCCAGATCTTCTCCTGCAGGTGTTGGCTGACGTCTGGAGGCTTCAAAATCCACCGGCGGACGCCGGTGCTCTCGCACGGAGGTGGCGGAGCTGCAAGGCTCCAGGTGCTCCGGCGAGAGCACAAAATAGCTCCAGGAGCTTCGATGTACTTCAATACCTGCACCAAAACGTTAGAGAGGTCGAGGGCAAAATGCCTCGACCTCGGGTGACTCTCGAAGGTAGCGTGGAAAGCGAGATGTGGGCTCGCCGGAGTTGCGCTCCGGCAAGGTGGTCTATGGAACTATTCGATGGACGATTTGACGAATGAAGATAGGCGAAATGATCCGAAAACTAACAGGAACTGAAAGGGGATAAAGAGAAGGAAAGAACAGCCTCGATGGCCTAGGGCCAGAGGGTGGTTACCTCGACGGCAGAGCTTCGCCGGAGGTTGGAACACGCGGCGCTATCGACCCTCTCCCGCCGCCTGGATGCGCTGAGCTCGAAGCTGTCACCTTCGGGCGTCGATGGCTGGACCAAGGGGGGTGGTTCACTGGTGATTCGCGGTTCAACCCGAGAAAGGAAGATGGTGGGTTGTATTTGAAGAGCGTTGGGTGCGTGTTTTCGAGGCATGATCACGGGTGGAGGAAGAAGATCTGAGTGGATCTGATGGAGCGGCGATGGAGATGGATGTACAGTGCACAACTTCCATGAAGGAAGCGGCTGGAGAGGACGAGCGGCGCAGCCTCGAAAAAAGGGCGAAAGAGGGGGAAAAACGAGGCGCGCGGAGCTCAAGGGGGTCAAGGACAAGCTGTTGACCCGCCGGTCAACAGTCGGAGGTTCCTGGTTGGTCCACGTGGACCAACCAGGGAAAAGATTGGAAAATTATTTTATTAATTCGATAAAAAATAGAAAACAATCGAATTTATTTTTGGTTATTAAATAAAAAATGCTTAAAATTTTATGTAGTATTTTATCATGATTTTTAATTAATTTTATGATATATATTTTTACAAGTTTACTTTTTAGCCTTATATAGGTATATTATCTACATATTTTAGTATTTTATTTTTGTTTTGTGTATTTTATTTTTATTATTTTTGTTTATCATTTTATGAAATTACGAAATACTTATATATACACAAATATATTTTTATTTTAATTTTCTGATATATTTTATATATTTAATAAAATACAAGTATGTTTTGTATAGGTATATGTATAGGTAGTATACCCATGTACCTTTTATACAAGTATTTTTATTTTGTGATTTCTTTGCATTTTTATTCTGATTTTAATGTACATATATATTATAAGTAATATTTACAACAATATAAAATTATAAAAATGAATAAATAATGAATAAAGAATAAGTTGAATATTTTAATCTGTACAAGGTACAATGTGGGTCCAAAACTCAACTTTCAGACCGTAGCTCCGCCAAATGCGAAACCACCACCATTGGATAGATTATTTTATTCTATATACAATTAAAGGTGAGTAGGCTGCATTTGGAGTTTTTATTGGTGAGATACAGGTCTGGGAAGTTGGGATTTTGGATTCTTATTCAGACCATATCTTTTTGTCTGTGCATTCTTTTCCTGTGAATTCAATTTTGCCTTTTTCTTTATTTTATTGTCTACAACTTTCGTGTACAAAGTTTCTTTATTTGATGTATAAAAAGTGGAACCAAAAATAGGTCCCAAAATGAATAAAGAATGAATAGATTGTATAGGTATTTACACTGTATTTCTGACCTTATCTCCCCCTACTTTATTCCTTGTCGACCTATTCATCAAGATGCCTAGGTCTCGGGGGTTTTGGGTCATAAAATATTTACAATATTTTATTCTTTTTCTTTTCTTTATTTATTCTATAATTTTGGCCTTAATTACAGTGATTTATACACAATCTGAATGCACATGCATGGATGCTAAGATGATGGTTTTAATGCTATTTACAGGCATTTGCTAGGGTTTTAGGTGCTAAAATGATAGAATAAAGATGATGAAATGTGGATTCATCATCCCCCTATACATTACCTTTGCTAGTCCCTAGCAAACACTTATGCAATAAGTGCAAAAAGAGAAAAGAAAGAAAAGAAAAAGAAGAACATTAGATTAAGTTTAATTATCGAACTTGTCTTTGCAAAATCGAAGTTTGGAGCTTAAGTCGGACCTTTGGAAATTTAGTGCGGTCGGAACCTTAATGAGAACCAAGTTTGAAATCCAACAGTCCTTGAGAATCCCAAAACTCTGTCCAAGTCTCCTCAATAGCCAGGTCAGAAATACTTCAACTCATACGCAAACTCTTACGACTATGAGTCTGACTCGTACAGTGTAAGTGATATGTAGCTCCCCACCTCAGAAGTGACAAAGAAACAACCTCCCCCAACCTGGTAACTCTAATGCCTCAGTCTAGCAACTCTTTCCTCGAGAAGCGGGGTATTCCCTTCTAAGTTCAAGTGCAACCGGCTCAAGAAGAGGGGGAAGAAGTATAGACTTTTGGAAGCTCAGCCAGTGTAGCTGAGTCTCCCGCTGCTAGCTTCATGAGATGTAATATGGATACCATAAGCTTTTGCTTTCTTGAACTATATACATACTCCGGTGGGATTATTAAATTTTCAATCCGACCCACCACTTTTTTGGAGTTCTTTTTGCATTTTTTTTTTCAATTGCATCTGTACAACATATCTACATGAGCAGCATATACAAGAAATTTTCCTCTTGAGCCAGTAGACTATCCCTCTTTTGAAGCTTTATTGCAACCCACGGCTTCTGTCTTTAGCCTTCATCACCACTAGACCAAGTTGAGGTGCGCTTCCTTCACTATAAGAAGAAGAGAGGTTCCGCCTAGAAGTACTACCCTCATATGCTACCCCAAGCTAAAGGAAGCTGCCTCCTCACCACCTCATCCATGGAGAGCTATGTGAAAGGTGCAGGTGTCCAAGTTAGGTCATTATCAACAAGAGTCGTGCGTGTGCTCCGAAATACTCTACTTAGGCAGTCAAGAATCCATTGAACCAAGTCTCGTGATCCTCAAAGAATTAAGTCAACTAGACCTGAAGTACCTCAAACCCAGTTCCTATAAAGTTCCTGTTATTAGGTAGATTTTAAGGTCCAATCAAGCTCCAATCTCCGGATTTTCCTTAGACTTGTTCAACTATCAAACTCGATCCGAAAAATGCGCATGCCATGCAATGCAATGCAGAAAATATTTTTGTGATGCAATTTTCAAAGATTTTGAACTTTTTATGGATTTTTGAAAAGATGATGATGATGCATATGCAGATGCATTTTTTTTTTGTCTTTTTCAAAAAGATTTTTCAAATGTTTTTGGATTTAAATTTTGCAAATGTTTTTGGGAATTTTGAAAACAAAAAGTTTGGCTACAAACTAGGTGAAAACTATGTACACGGGAGTGCTTCTTATATACAAGAAGTGGATTTTAAGAATTTACAGGGTAAGTGATCAATTTTATACATATATATACAGTGGATTTTTGGTGTGATGTGAATATTCCTCAAACTTATTTGACACAAGCTTTTCACACAATTTTTGAAAACTTATAGTCCAAAATAGTTTCTACAAACATTTTACAAACATGTACACTCATTTGAAAATCATTTTGCAATCGGTTTTTCAAAACAGTATATATAGGTTTTTCAAATATTTTTGCAACCATTTTTCAAACCATTTGCAAATCATTTTTCAAACATTTTATTTCACACAAAGAAAAGAAGTTTTACAAACCACACTTTTTTACAAAGGTTGAAAACATGTAACAAAATATTTTCAAAATAGTTTTCAATAGATGTTCACAAAGATTTTCAAACTATTTTTCAAACATTTTGCAAAAAAAACATTTTCACCTGATTTATTAATCAGTATATACAAAAAGAATTTTGAGGAATAATCACATCTTTTTATTAAAGGTTTTTAATGAATTTTAAAGAATTAGTAGCCATATTATTAGGAAAATACGAAAGTACGAGTTATGGCTAAAGTATATACGTAGTATATACGACCCCCCTATACTTAGCTTGAGCTATGTCCCCATAGATCGGAGAGAAAAGATAAGACATAACTCGTACTAAGTATAGACAAGTCCAAAGAATAGAGAATAAATGAATGAATCAATTAATGAGAAGTTGACCGTCCCCCCTATACTTAGGATCAAATAATCCTAAGTATAGCAGACTGTACACAACGCAGGGAGGGTCAAGGGTGGGAATGAACAGATCGTACTCAGATTGTCTCCCCCTATACTTAGGGTAAGATATCCCTAAGTATAGACAAGAAGAGGAGACAATGGAGAGGATCGAAAAGAATAGAAAAACTCGGGGTGCCAACCCCCCTATACTTAGGACAAAGTACGTCCTAAGTATGGAAAACTGTCTACAAGGGCGGCACCTTTGTGATAGATAAAGAAAATAGAAAAGGAAAAGAAGAAAAGAAGAAAAGAATACTTCAACCGAAAACAGAGTGATATAAACAGATAGATCTGTACAGCGGAAAGTAGCATTTGATCACCATGTATGAGATGTAGATGATGAGAATCAAAGGACACATCTCATACCAGAAGAATGGGGGCTACGTCAATGGTCGGCGGATCATGATCAAGATATAATTTCAAGCGTTGACCGTTGACGCGGAAGGTAGAGGAAGATGACGGTTCGGATATGTCGATGCTTCCATTGTCATGTACCTTCCTGACCACATACGGTCCTTTCCACTTGCTCTGTAATTTCCCTGGGAATAATTTCAGCCTGGAATCAAACAACCATACTTTCTGATCTGGCTCAAACTGTTTATGGCTGATATGCGAATCGTGCCATGTCTTCACTTTTTCTTTGTACTGTAGGCTGTTGGAAAAGGCTGTATCTCTCAATTCCTCCAGGGCTGCCAATTCTGCTCTTCTCTGGTCTCCTATACTCTCGGGATCCAAAAGCAACTCAGTAACTGCCCAAAAAGATTTGTGCTTGATTTCCACTGGCAAATGGCACGGCTTGCCATAGACGAGACGAAAGGGAGATGTTCCCAATGGATTCTTGAAAGATGTCCGATAAGCCCACAAGACCGAGTCCAAAAGCTGTGACCAATCCTTTCGGTCTGGGCGAACAACTTTCTGCAAGATAGTCTTTATCTCCCTATTCGATACTTCGGCTAGACCATTAGTCTGAGGGTGATAAGGAGTGGCAACCCGATGGTCAATGCCGAACTCGTCAGCAAGGGCCCTAACTTTGTCATTGATGAAATGAGACCCCCCGTCTGAAATCAAGACTCTAGGTACTCCGAACCGTGAAATGATATTTTTCCTTAAAAATTTGCAAACGGTTTTAGCATCTGCGGCTCGGGCGGGGATGGCCTCAACCCATCGGCTGACATAATCCACAGCGAGCAAAATATGCTCGAATCCCTGACTCTTAGGAAATGGGCCCATGAAATCAATTCCCCATGCATCAAAAACCTCACAGAAGTGAATGGGTTGCATGGGCATCATGTCTCTCTGTCCGCAGGTTCCCATTTTCTGACAGTCAGTACATCTCTTCACGAACTCATCAGAATCCTTGAAGAGAGTAGGCCACCATAGGCCGGATTGAAGCACCTTCTGTGCTGTCCTTTTTCCAGAATGATGTCCTCCTGCCTCAATCTTGTGGCAGTATGTGAGGACGCTATGCTGCTCTTCTTGAGGAATGCACCTCCTCCAGATACTATCCCCTCCTTCATGATAAAGGACGGGATCCTCCCAATGGTAAAACTTGGCCTTAGCTAGGAAGGTCTCAAGTTTCTGCCTGGGCCAACCCTGAGGGACTGTCTTAGCAACAAGATAGTTTACAAGGTCAGCATACCATGGGAGTGAGGTGACAGCCAAGATCGCCTCATCTGGAAAAGTCTCGGTTATAGGTGCACTGGGCTCAGATTCCTCAAGATTCTCCAATCTGGAGAGATGATCCGCCACCACATTCTTGACTCCAGGCTTGTCCTTAATCTCAATATCAAATTCCTGGAGTAGAAGGATCCATCTGGTCAGACGTGCTTTGGCATCCTTCTTAGCCATTAAATACCGGATGGCGGTATGATCGGTGTAAATGGTCACTCTAGATCCGAGAATATATGATCTATACTTATCAAGAGCAAAGACTACGGCCAGCATCTCTTTCTCAGTCACAGTGTAATTCCTTTGAGCGGCATCTAAGGTCCGGCTGGCGTAGTGAATGGCAAATGGTAACCCATCCCTCCTCTGTCCAAGCACTGCCCCAACGGCAAAATCTGAAGCATCCGTCATGATCTCGAATGGAAGAGACCAATCGGGTGGCTGAAGGACAGGAGCTGAAACAACCATATTTTTGAGAGTCTCAAAAGATTCAAGACACTTATCATTAACAATAAACTCGGTGTCTTTGGTGAGCAAGTCAGTGAGCGGTCGGGCAATTCGACTGAAGTCCTGAATGAACCGTCGGTAGAAACCGACATGCCCCAGAAAAGACCGTAACTGACGCAAATTGGACGGTGGGTTGAGTTTCCTGATGATGTCCACCTTAGCCGGATCGACCTCCATGCCCCTGTTGGAGACGATATGACCAAGGACCGTCCCTTGAGTCATCATAAAATGACTCTTCTCCCAGGATAAAACAAGGTTGACCTCAATGCAGCGCTTGAGCACACGGTCTAGGCAGTCAAGACAAGCATCAAACCCATCGCCATAGACCGAGAAGTCATCCATGAAGACCTCTAAACAGTCACCCACCATGTCCGAGAAGATGGACAACATGCACCTTTGGAATGTCGCCGGGGCGTTACATAGACCAAAGGGCATCCGTCTGAAAGCATAAGTCCCAAACGGACAGGTGAATGTCGTTTTCTCCTGGTCTTCGGGCGCAATGGCCACTTGATTGTATCCAGAGTACCCATCAAGAAAACAATAATGACTCTTCCCGGCTAGCCGCTCGATAATCTGATCAATGAAGGGCAGCGGGAAGTGATCCTTCTTGGTGGCCTCATTCAATCGTCTGTAGTCCACACAGACCCTCCAAGAAGTTGGTACTCTGGTAGCGATCTCCTCTCCAGACTCATTGACAACTGTAGTGATACCCGTCTTCTTGGGTACCACGTGTAAAGGACTTACCCATTTGGAGTCGGAGATGGGATAGATGAAATCGGCGCTCCACCACTTGGAAATTTCTTTCATGACTACGTCTCGAAGATTCGGGTTCAGCCGTCGCTGGAACTCACGCGACGGCTTAGCGTCATCCTCGAGATAGATGTGGTGGGAGCACAGCTTCGGGCTCAGCCCCGTGAGATCAGCTATATTCCAACCGATTGCCTTGCGGTTTCTTTCAAGAACCTCCATCAAACGAGATTCTTGCTCTCCAGTCAAATCTGCTGAGATAATGACTGGGTACATGTCTGGCTCTCCAGCAAGGAATCTGTATTTCATTGACTGCGGCAGAGGTTTCAGTTCAGGACAACTGGGAGGTGGCAGATCTGACTTCTGATATGTCTGTGTAAAGGCGACCAGGTCTGCATGGGAGAACTCTCGCTCTGCATGAATTTCTGACGAAGGGCGGCCTGATGGATCATCAATAGACTGTACTGGCTCACACTCTGTCATGGCTGTCAGCTCAGTAGGAATCAGACAAGGTAAATAGTCGTCAAAGTCATCCCAATCAATGTCTGAATCCGAGGGATCAGAAGATGATGAGCAAGATTGAAATTCCTCAGCACCACTCATCACAACACTGTCAGCCTCATAAATATCCTCATCCAGGAATGTGCTCTCCCGGCTCTCGACTGCCATGAGCTTGAGATACAGTGAATCTGTAGGCAAGGCAAGGGTCGGTGCTACAGGATCTTTCCAGTTGGATTCATCATCAGTCATCTCGAAATCACAAACCTGGTGGATTTTTAAATAATAAAAGAAAATAGAAAAGCAATAAATCAAGCAACTACAAATAATTATTTCACTACTCAAAAATCATCCAAAAATTCAAATAAAAATGTTTTTTATGTTTTTTTATATGTTTTACTATTTTTAGTTAATTTTTGGTGTTTTTCTGATTTTAGGGAATTTTATAAAAATCAAACAAGGCAAGAAAAGGGTGTTGCTGACCAGTCAGACTTGGAGGGCCAAAATAAAATAGATAGAGGCCTATCAAGGTCTGAATTAATTTTCCTATGAAGTATAAAACACAAGGAAAATTTGGGCACTGATTTTATTAATTTTTGGATTTTCAATTATTTATTAGAATTTTTATGGGTTTTCAGGGGTTTTGTAATTTTTATAGGTTTTATAAAGCTAAAAACGACCAAACTTGGTCAGAAAATCAAACAACACAAAATAACAATTTATATTTTTTTGTAATTTTTAAAGGTGTTTTAATATTTTTTTATAAATTTTTAAAGCTAGACAGTAAGAAAAAGACTTGTTTTTGAATTTTTAAAAATATCAAAAATAATAAAAAATGTCTCCAAAATTTAGAGAAAAATTTACACCATGGCAGGAGCCATGTGTCCAATTTTCATCAAATTTGGAGTTGGTTTGCTATTTTATTAAAATCAAAAACCAAGGTACAGTGCATTGGGACCTGTACGCAATTCAAACAAATTCCAAGGGGTCCGGTGCTATTTCTCCAAGAACTCACGTGCGAGGCACGTGACCTGGGCACACAGGGACCAAATTGCAAGAAAACTTAAGTCCCTGGACTATTTAGTAACTCGTACTAAAAGTCCAGGGGCTAAAGTGTAAAAAGCCCACGAAATAAAGCACATGCACAAATAACACACTCACAGGGGCATTTCTGCAAATATTAAAAACATAAATTCATTCATTAACACCCCGAAACATCCAGCTTACACATGCAATTAACCCATAAAAACATGACGAAGCACGTGCACCACTACGCACAGGGGTATAAAAGCAAATAAACTACCGTACGAGGTCCTAAGTGCAAATGTACTTAAATAAAAACAACTCTATGCGATATTTATAGGACTAACTAATAAAAGAAACAAACAGGGGGGCCTACAAGAAATTTACCCCTTATTATATCTGAAGGACGGATGAGCGCCACGTGGAGATCCGACGGTCAGGGGAGGTGACGCCTCAACGCAGGGTCCTCGGCTCAGATCGACGGCTACGGGCTCACCACGTGGCTGATCTGACAGTTCTTGTACGCCGTGGATGAACCTCGCTGAGTCAACGGTCACGATCACTCCTCCAAGGATCTAACGGTGCTGGCAGCTCCTCAAATGGACGTCTGAGATCTGAACTGGAGCTGGAGTTCAATCGGACGGTCAGGGAGGGTGCTCGACGAACTGGATGCCGGCGAGCTTCGCCGGGCTCGTGTGCGCGCTGGAGACCTCCTCGAAGGCTGTTGAAGATCCAAGAAGGTTCGCCTGGGCCTCCCGCGTCTGATGGTCCCCTCCGATGACGTAGCGGAGCTCCAGAGAGCTCAGGCGACGTCGGCGGAGGAGGAGCTGCTGCTCCAAAGAGTCGAAACCCTCAGATGGGCTTGGATGAACCTGCAAAGTACAACAACGAGCTCCTGGGTCGAGGGCAAAGTGCCTCGACCCGGTAAGGGGTGGTGAAGGTGATCGGTGCGTTGGAATGAAGGGGCTCCGGCGAAGCGACGGTGGAGGAGCTCGATACCCTGTTCCTTTACGAACTGGGTTGGATGAGTGGATGGAGAAAGTGTGCGGAGGAAAGGCGGAGATGATGGGCGACTCCGATGACCGAAACGAGGGCGAGGGTGGTCGGAATCAACGATGGTTGGTGACGGGTCGATTTGGGCGAAACACAAAATTAGGGAAATAGAGAAGGAAAGAAGGCTACCTACTGGATGCTGTCGACTGGGGAGGAGCTGGGGATGCTTCAGGTCCTAGCCTCGAGGGCCGTCGATGCTCGAGGCTCGAGCACCACCTCCAGGCGCCGCACGGCGGCGCAAAGATGCCGGATCAGAGGTCCGGTCGCTCCCTCCTCGCTGCGACACGACCAAATGCGAGCTGTCACTCTCGTGGTGGTTGTGGAGGTCCTAGGGTGGAGTGAAACGATCCAAAGATGGAATGAAATGGAGGCGGAGCTCGGACTTTATACGGCAAGGGGTCCGACAAGAACAGGTCGGGCAGGGCACGACGAGGCGCGGATCCCAATGCAATCGACCGGGTGAGGATCTCGGATGCACGAGGAAGGCGTAGCGCCCGGGATTTTCGGATGTGGTGATCGGGTCATGACGCGATAAATCGACGAAATCGGGTCGGGCGTCATGGACCCGTGGGAAGTGGTCCAAGGGGGGAGTTGACCGGGGGGTCAACGTCCCCCGTGGACCAATCAGAGCAGGCCACCTCAGAAATAATAGGAAATTCAAAATAAAATACTAAATGACCGATTTAGGAAAAATTTAAAACATGAAAAATGTTTTTTTTATTTTTTTTCTATTTTTTGTGATTTTTAATTAATTTTTCAAAATAAAAATAAGGTATGTACACTATAGTGTTATACATAGGTATTTACACAATATTGATTTTTCATTTTTGATTTTTAATTAATTATTTTTGTACATTTTTATTCCCATTTTATATTTTATTTATTTATAGCATAAAATTAGGAATATTTTGATGTTTTTATTTTATTTTTATTATTTATCTACAAGGGTAAAATAAATAGCTATATACAAGTATATACATGGTATATATACAATGTTCTTTTTGGTTTTTAATTTTGTTCTTTTTATTTGATTTTTGTTTTTTATAGTTTTTATTTTATTTATTTGCATAATAGGATAAGGAATATGTACATGTTTTATGGGAATTTAGTTTATTTATTTACAAGGTGAAATAAATAGGGATAGGTGTTCTATGTACAAGGTGAATATATACAAGTAACTATTTTTATTTTCTTTTTATTTTTTCTATTTTTATTTGGATTTTATATTTACAAGTATTTACATATATATACAAGCCCATTTTACTTTATTTTTGGAGGAGAATATTTTTATTATATTTATAGGTATATTTCCACATGAGCCCCCTATCTCTCTCTACTTTGGCTTTTATGCGGTCAGGCCCATGCTGAGCCCTCCCTTGGGATTAGGTTGCTCAATATTTATTCTAAATATTTCCCTCTTTTTCTTTTAATTTTTTATTCCTTTATTTTTGCACAAAACATGCTAATTATTAAACTTTATACAATGCATGCTTTTTGGTAATTATTTGTATTTACAAATATCTACATGCATTTGCAAAGGTTTTTGTAGCTAAAATATAAGAATAAAGAGTGATGAATGAATATTCATCACCCCCCTATACTTAACTTTGCTAGTCCCTTAGCAAACACTTATTTGAAAAAGAATTGCAAAAGAGAAAGAAAAAGAAAAAGAGGAGAATGTACATGGATCAAGGTTGATTATTAAACTTGCCTTCATTAAATTGAATTATGGAGCTCGATCAGATCTTTGGATCATTAATGTGTCGGAACCTTATTTGGACTTAAGTTTAAAACTCAACAGCCTCTAAGTTCCACCAATCTATAATCAAGACTCCTCAACAATCCATATCAGAACAAGTCACCAAACACAAACCCTGAAGACCATGAATCTTTCCTTGTACTGTAAATGTGAAGTATAAGCTCTCCACCTCAGAAATGGCAACTTGACAACCCTCCCTGACAAGGTAACTCTATGACCCCAATCTGGCCACTCTTTCCTCGAGGAGCGGGGTATTCCCTTCTAAGTTCAAGTTCAACCGGCTCAAGAAGAGGGGGAAGAAGAGAATGGACCATGGCCAGTGTAGCCATGTATCCTTGGAAGCTCAACCAGTGTAGCCAAGTCTCCCTGCTGCAAGCTACATAAGGTGGGACATGAATCTCAAGCTTTGCTTATTGTACTATATACATACTCCAGTGGGATTATCATTTTCTCTCAGACCCACCACTTTTTTGGAGTTATTTTCTTTTTGCATTTTTTAAGTGCATCTGTACAACATATACATGTGCAGCATATATACAAGGAGTTTTTCCTCTTGAGCCAGTAGACTATCCCTCTTTTGAAGCATTATTGCAACCCACAACTCCTGTCGTTAGACCTCATGGCAACCAGACCAAGTTGAGACGCACTTCCTTCTCTAAAAGAAGAAGAGAGGTTCCGCCTAGAAGTACTACCCTCATATGCTACCCCAAGTCAAGGAAGACTGCCTCCTCACCACCTCATCCGTAGAGAGCTCGGTGCTAAGTGCGGTGTCCAAGTAAAGACATTGTCTATATGAGTCATGTGTGTGTTGTTAAGTGTTCTACTTAGGCTCATTGAGATGACATGTGATCATAACCTAGTGGACTCAAGGAATTAAGTCACCATGGACATGAAAAGCCTTAGACCTAAGCCCTATAAGGTTCCTCTTACGAATAAGGTGGATTAAGATCTTAATCAAGCTCCATTTCCCAATTTGATTCCAGGCTAGTTTAAATGTCAACTATCATCCGGAAAAACTATATACATACATATAAAGATGCTATTTACAAAATATTTACAAACATGCAAAAAATTTTGAAAAATGTTTTGAAATCATAGATGGATGAATGCATGAATGCAAGTTTTACAAAAGTATTTACACACATTTACACAAGATTTTGCAAACTTTTGATTTTCAAAACATTTTGGAAAAATTTCGTACTATATACATAATTTTCATATGAAAATATTTACACAAACTTTACACAAAAAAAGATTTTTGAAAACATTTTTACAAAAATAATTTGTACACTAGCTATGTATGTGCAATAAAAGAATGTTTATTTACAGGGAAAATTTTTTAATTTTTGTGGTTTTTTAGGTTTTTAGCCATTTTTATTTATTAACACACTCACACAAAGTACGAGTTATGGCTAAAGTATATATGGAATATATAAACACACCCCTATACTTAGCTCAAACGATATCCTCGGAGTCGAGAGCGATGAAGAAGACATAACTCGTGCTTGGTATAGGGAAGTGAAAAGGAAGGCTATATACAAAGAAGAATGAATGAATAGAATATCAAGAAGATCTCAGTTTTCCCCCTATACTTAGGATCAAATAATCCTAAGTATAGCAGGCTTTACACAAAGGGAAAACTGAGTGAAGAATGTACAGGGTCTACCCGCCTATACTTAGGGTAAAATATCCCTAAGTATAGGCAGCAAAACAGGGGTAGAAAGAATCAAAAGAAAAACTCAAAGGTCCTACATCCCCCCTATACTTAGGGTAAAGTACACCCTAAGCATAACATAATCAAAGATAACAAACGGGATGTGGGACTAAAGAATGGAATGATATGGACATCTGGATCTATACAGGTCGGTAGAACAGTAAAAATCAGGCGTGAGATGCAATAGATGTGAGTCAAAAGACCACATCTCACGTAAAATGAATATGGGCAACATCAACGACCTGCGGCTCATGATCTAGAAATGGCTTGAGCCGCTGGCCGTTCACTCGAAAGGTACTCTCAGAAGACAACTCGGATATGTCAATGCTACCGTTGTCGTGTACCTTTCTCACAAGGTAGGGTCCCTTCCATTTTCTCTATAGCTTCCCTGGAAATAGACGAAGCCTAGCATCAAACAACCATACTCTCTGTCCAGGCTCAAAATGCTTGTGGCTGATGTGAGAATCATGCCACTCCTTCACTCTCTCCTTGTACTGTAGGCTGTTTGAGAAAGCGGTATCTCTAAGCTCCTCCAAGGCTGCTAACTCTGCCCTCCTCTGGTCTCCTACACTATCTGGATCAACAAGTATCTCAGTGACTGCCCAAAGTGACCTGTGTCTCAGCTTAACAGGTAAATGGCACGGCTTGCCATATACGAGGCGAAAGGGAGATGTGCCCAATGGTGTCTTGAAAGAAGTCCTATATGCCCACAAGACCGAGTTCAAAAGCTGTGACTAATCCTTTCGGTCAGGGCGGATGACTTTCTGCAAAATAGTCTTGATCTCCCTGTTCGACACCTCAGCTAGACCATTCGTCTATGGATGGTATGGAGTGGCAACTCGATGGTCTATGCCGAACTCGCTAGAAAGGGCCTTCACCTGGTCGTTGATAAAATGAGACCCCCCATCTGAAATCAATACTCGAGGTACCTCGAACCGCGTGATGATGTGCTTCCTCAAAAATCTGCAAACTGTCCTAGCATAAGCGGTCCGGGCGGGGATAGCCTCAACCCAACGACTAACATAGTCTACGACCAACAGAATGTACTCAAATCCCTGACTCTTAGGGAATGGACCCATGAAATCGATGCCCCATGGATCAAAAACCTCACAGAAGTGAATGGGTTGCATCAGCATCATATCACGCTGTCCACAAGTGCCCATCCTCTGACAGTCAGTACACCTCTTCACGAACTCATCAGAGTCCTTGAAGAGGGTAGGCCACCACAAGCCGGATTGGAGCACTTTTTGTGCCGTCCTCCTCCCAGAATGATGTCCTCTTGCCTCAAGCTTGTGGCAGTAAGTGAGGACGCTATGGTGCTCCTCCTGAGGAATGCACCTACGACAGACGCTATCCCCTCCTTCGTGGTAAAGGATGGGATCCTCCCAGTGGTAGGACTTGGCCTTCGCAAGGAAGGTCTCAAGCCTCTACTTGGGCCAATCTTGTGGAACTTTCTTAGCAACAAGAAAGTTCACAATATCGGCATACCACGGGAGTGAGGCGATAGCAAGGATCGCCTCATCTGGGAAGGTCTCACAAATAGGGTCAATCTGCTCAGAATCCTGAAGGTGCTCTAGTCGGGAGAGATGATCCGCCACCACATTCTTGACTCCAGGCTTATCCTTGATCTCAATGTCAAACTCCTGGAGTAGAAGGATCCATCTAGTCAGTCTGGCCTTGGCATCCTTCTTTGCCATGAGGTACCTGATGGCGGTGTGATCAGTAAACAGGGTCACTCTAGATCCAATAATGTACGATCTGAACTTATCTAGGGCGAACACTACGGCTAGCATCTCCTTCTCTATGACTGTATATTTCCGCTACGCGGAATCCAATGTGCGGCTAGCGTAGTGGATAACAAATGTGACTCCATCCCTCCTCTATCCCAGCACTGCCCCTACGGCAAAATCAGAGGCATCCGTCATGATCTCAAATGGGAGAGACCAATCAGGCGGTTGAAGAACATGAGCCTCAACAACACATCTCTTGAGAGTCTCAAAGGACGAAAGACACTTGTCATCGACAAGGAACTCGGTGTCTTTCATCAGCAGGTCAGTCAACGGCCGGGCAATCCTGCTGAAATCATGAATGAATCATCAGTAGAAACCGACGTGCCCCAGAAATGACCGTAACTGCCACAAATTGGACGGTGGTGCGAGTTTTCTAATGACATCTACCTTGGTCGGATCAACCTCCATGCCCCTGTTGGAGATGATATGGCCAAGCACCATCCCTTGAGTCACCATGAAGTGACTCTTCTTCCAAGATAGCACCAAGTGAACCTCTATACATCGATGAAGGACTCGGTCTAGGCAGTCAAGATAGGAGTCGAATCCGTCGCCATAAACTGAGAAATCATCCATGAAGACCTCCAAGAACTCCCCTACCATGTCCGAAAAGATCGACAACATGCATCTCTGAAAGGTCGCAGGGGCATTGCATAGCCCAAATGGCATGCGTCGGAAGGCGTATGTGCCGAAGGGACAGGTAAAGGTGGTCTTGTCCTGGTCCTCGGAAACGATGGCCACCTGGTTGTAGCCCGAGTACCCATCCAAAAAACAGTAGTGTCTCTTCCCTGCTAGTCTCTCAATGATCTGATCAATAAAGGGCAGGGGGAAATGATCCTTTTTGGTGGCCTGGTTGAGTCTCCTGTAGTCAACGCAGACCCACCAAGAAGTGGGTACTCGTGTAGCAATCTCCTCTCCAGACTCGCTGATCACTGTAGTGATGCCCGTCTTCTTGGGCACCACATGCAAAGGGCTGACCCACTTGGAGTCGGAGACGGGGTAGATAAAATCGGTGCTCCACCATTTTAATATCTCCTTCATGACAACCTCTCTCAGATTTGGGTTCAGCCGCCGCTGGAACTCACGCGACGGCTTCGCCTCATCCTCGAGATAGATATGGGGGGAGCACAGGGCCGGACTTATCCCCTAGAGATCTGCTACGCTCTATCCTATCGCCTTGCGGTTCTTTTCAAGAACCCCCATCAGACGGGATTCCTGCTCTCCAGTCAAATTGGCGGAGATAATGACTGGGTACATCTCATGCTCACCCGCAAGGAACCTATACTTCAGCGATGTAGGAAGCAGCTTCAGCTCTGAACAACTGGGTGCTGGTGGATCTGGCCTCTGAAAAGTCTGCGTGAACGCTGCCAATCTGCATGGGAGAACTAAAACTCTCCGTCACTCTCAAGAACTGGAGAAGGCTGCCCTGCTGGACTGTCTCTGCTCTGCTCGACATCTACCTTCTCCCTATCTGCAGGCTCAGTGGAAGTCAGGTCTGGCATAAAATCATCGCAATCTGCCCAGTCAGACTCAGACTCCGAGGGATCTGTGTCATCCAAGGTGGCATCAGTACCACCATCATCACAAGAATCTGTCTCGCGGTCGAGAACCGGCTCTGCTGCCTCCAAAGTATCCTGGACCAGGAATGCGCTTTCCAAGCTCTCCTTTGTTGTCGTCTCTACATCAGCTGAATCTAAAAATGAGAGGACGGCCTGTGCTGCTGGGTCTGCCCAAACTGCCTCATCGTCTGTGATCACAAAATCACAGTCCTGGTGGATGTCTATCCCGGCATCTGTCAGCTGCTCTGTGTCTGGAGTCGTCTCTGAGCATGCTCTCTCTGGCTCTGCTGTCCTCGACCGTCTCTATTTGTACACTTTCGCCCTCGACGTGAAAGTATACCTTCCCACTATCATGGTCAGTCACCGCCTTGGCTGTGGACAAGAACAGACGACTGAGAATGATGGGGGTATCAGTCACGGACTCAGGGATCTCCACGGACTCAGGGATCTCCATGTCCAACACTACGAAGTCCACGGGGAATTACAGGCCCTGAATCGTGACGACAACGTCTTGCAACAACCCCTTCGGCCTCTTGACAGATCGATCAGCAAACTGAAGGACTGTCCTACTCTATCTAAGAGTGCCCAACTCGAAGCGGTCGAGAAGGGTTGCCGGAAGTAGGTTGATTGACGACCCGCTATCTAATAGAGTGCGGTCGAACCTCTGCTTTCTGATGTGGCATCTGACATAAGGGGCTCCAGAATCTGGCCTCTTGGCCGGCAGACGGTTCTAGATCGCGAAACACGTGTCTTTCGTCAGCACATGGATCTCTGAGTGGTGGTTCCTCCTCTTCCTCCTTACTGTGGTCCTGTCTCTCAGTGAACGCTGTAGAAGGGGGATGTGCTGTAAAGCCTCCTGAAGAGTCAGTTGTATGTGAAACCGATCTATCATCTGCTGGCTGAACTCTTCCTGCTGTCTCTTTTTGGGATTTTCATTTTTCTTCCCCTTCCCCATCTGAAGGGCTCTAGGGAAGGGGATCACAAGGTCCTTCTCAGATGAAGGACTAGGAAAGGGTCTAGACGGCTCGATGGCCGGATCCACACATACATCATGCACCACATTGGGACCAAAAAAAACCAAACCCTTTCCTTTATTCACAACAGAGTTCCGAGATACATCAGTAAAAGGAAGAACAACAGGTCTCTCAGAATGAACACGGGTAGCCTCAGTACCACCATCGGCTAGAAGACTCGCGGCCTCAGTACCGTGCTCTGGCTCGGCATCGTGGGTGGCCTCAGTACCACCTCCTCCAACTGGTGAACGGCGGCCTCAGCACCACCGGTAGAATCAGCATCCTTGGTGGCATCAGTACCACCATCATCATCTCTAGCAGCCTCAGTACCGCTCTCCTCCTCCTCGTCTGGCGCTCTAGGTGTATCCCCATGGTGTAGCTCAGACGAGGCGCCGCCTGCTGGCAGCCTACCGCTCCTAAGTGTGACAAAATCAGTATAAAAAAGATATGCCGACATATCACCAAAAGAATCACTAGGAGTGGCATACTCAGTACAAGCTACCTGCTCAGATTTCCTCTTCAGATTGTTGGGATTCGGCTCAATCTGGGCAGGGATGGTGGCCTTCCCTCTCACGATGTCCCGCATCTCCTGGCGGAACTCATCCATCTCCCGTCGAAAAGTAGCCTGCTGATCGGTGAGAAGACGGGCTATATCATCCAAGGCAGGGCTCTCATGAGAGCCCGACGGGTAGCCTCTCTGGTAGTGAGGCTGCTGGAACTGCTGCTGGGGCTGAGAGGGGTAAGAATGTGGCTGATGCTGCGGCTGGTGAGGGTGCTCGCGCCTCCAAGGCTGTCCCTGCTGATAGGGATGAGGACCATACTGTGACTGCTGCTGCTGTGGCTGTGGGTACACTGGAGGCTGCTGCTGCTGCGGCTGGTGATCCCTCTGATGGTCGTACTGGCCACCCTAACCTGATGGCTGCTGCTGGGGCTGGGCACCTCCGGTCCCCCAACGGAATCCAGGATGGTCTCGTCGGATACCGGGCTGGGGGCGGTCATACCAAATCTCGTTGACATCCATCAACGGCTCTGTGTCGTACTGGGGTGGCGGGAGCACTGCTAGAGGCTGATCCGGCTGGTATACCACCATCTGAGTGTCAGTAGATGGTGGTGCCTGGTAGGTGAGCTACGGCTGCCGGTACGGCTCCGCCTGTACAAAATGAACCTGTCTAGGCTGCTGGTGTGAGCTGGAGCGCTGGGACAAGCTGTTGCTGCTGCCGGGATCGCCTCATGACTGAAGACGAGGCAGGGGAGTCATCTGTGCCTCCTGGAGACACATGAGCTGGGTCTTCATGTCACTCAGAGTTTGTGCCATCTGCTCCATCTGAGTGATACCCTGGCACTGCTTCTTCTCAATCAACTCCATCCGGTCCAGCTTCTCGCTTATAATGCCCATGTCTGCGGCTGTATTCTCTGTCTGTGCTGCTGCCGCAGATGAACTTGATGGACCGGCGTCGACCCGTGCTATCCTCTGGTACTGCACGGGTTGTGGCTGCTGGGGTCTTCCCTGAGTGTATAACCGGGTCTGGGACATCACCATGTAGTTCTCAGCCATCTCCTCGTAGATGGCCCAGACCTGGTCGTGATCCTTGGCGAAGTAAGACCTGCCACAAGAAGCGTTCACCAAGCCCTGAAGCTCTGGTGTCAGCCCGCTGAAAAAGCTCTGAACGAGGTTCGACTTGGAGATATCATGGTGCGAGCATCTATCGGTCAGCTCTCTGAACCTCCCATGCCTCGTGGAACTGCTCATTGGGGAGCATGGAGAAGTTGCTGATCAGGGCTCTCGCGGCATTGGTCCGCCCGAGTGGGTAGTACTTATGCAAGTACTCGGTGTGGAGCTGCTCCCAAGTGTAGACAAACTTCCCCAGACGTTTCAGCCAGGTGGCTGCTCTGTCTGCCAAGGAGAAGGGGAAGGCAATCATCCTGATGGTATCCTGGTCCACCTGACGGTCGTGGACAGTACTGCAAATCATGAGAAACTCCTGGAGGTGGAGATGGGGCTCCTCGGTGGCGAGCCCATGGAAACAGGGGAGGAGCTGCAAGGTGTTCGGCAAGAACTTGAAGTCCCCCACGATGGCTGGTAAAACAACCCAGTGATGCATCAGGGTCGATCCGGAGTTGTGCAACTCCCGCATCGGTCTCGGCTGCTCTGCTCCTGCCGCGACGGCTGCCGCTGCGGCTGCTGCTGCTGTTGCTGCTGCCTCATCTGGGATCCTCGGCCCGTCTCTACGCTGCTCTCGCTCTGCTCTCATCTCCTCCATCTCGCGCCTCATATCTAACATGAATGCCCCCTGATCCCTCAGCTGTTGCTGCACTGTCTCGAGGGAGGCGACGATCAGGGTGGAGTTGATCGCACCGTGGTCCAAAACAAAATGCTCAGGCTGTGGACCTCTACTGCGATCATCAGAACTACCGGCCATAGTCTCTGCAAAATCAAACGATCCAAACTCAGGTGCCGATAAATCTGCTAGTCTCTCCTCTGGTACTGGTCTCTCGGAACCGAAAGAAAGGGGGTCGAGGGGGAACAGGGTGGAATCATACTCGGGTTCGGAGAGTGGGTCTCGGCTCTCGCGAACCAACCTAGATGAGCGGGTAGACGCGCCTGAAAGCGGTGCAGCCAGAGGCTGCCTAAGAGATCGTTTGCCCATCATCTTGATGTGGCGAGTAAGGCGGATGAGATCTGGAAAAACTATGATCACAAGCGAACTCCAAGTTCACCAATGCCAAGGTGAAATAAATAGGGATAGGTGTTCTATGTACAAGGTGAATATATACAAGTAACTATTTTTATTTTCTTTTTAATTTTTCTATTTTTATTTGGATTTTATATTTACAAATACTTACAAATATATACAAGCCCATTTTACTTTATTTTTGGAGGAGAATATTTTTATTATATTTACAGGTATATTTACACATGAGCCCCCTATCTCTCTCTACTTTGGCTTTTATGCGGTCTGGCCCATGCTGAGCCTTCCCTTGGGATTAGGTTGCTCAATATTTATTCTAAATATTTCCCTTTTTTCTTTTAATTCTTTATTCTTTTATTTTTGCACAAAAAACATGCTAATTATTAAACTTTATACAATGCATGCTTTTTGGTAAATATTTGTATTTACAAATATCTACATGCATTTGCAAAGGTTTTTGTAGCTAAAATATAAGAATAAAGAGTGATGAATGAATATTCATCAGTACTGAGGCCACCCATGCTTCTGTTGAGAGACCTGTTGTTCTTCCTTTTACTGATGTATCTCGGAACACTGTTTTGAATAAAGGAAAGGGTTTGGTTTTTTCAGGTCCCACTGTGGTTCATGATGTATGTGTGGATCCGGCCGTCGAACCGTCTAGACCCTTTTCTAGTCCTTCATCTGAGAAGCATGGAAGGACATATCGATATCGATATCGTTTCGATATCGTGTCGATATCGATATATCGGTGATATATCGCCGATATATCGCTGATATATCGCTATATCTAGGAATCTTTCTGAAGAAAATGCCTGAAATCGGATATATCGATATATCGATTTCGATATCGGTCCCATGTCGATATTGATATATCGGCGATATATCGCCGATATATCGGGATACGGCCTTCCATGCTGAGAAGGACCCTGTGATCCCCTTCCCTAGAGCCCTTCAGATGGGAAAGGGGAAGAAAAATGACAATCCCAAAAAGAGACAGCAGGAAGAGTTCAGCCAACAGATGATAGATCGTTTCCATATTCAGTTGACTCTTCAAGAGGCTTTGCAGCATATCCCTCTTCTCCAGCGTTCCCTTAGAGACAGGACCACAGTCAGGAGGAAGAGGCGGAACCACCACTCTGAGATCCATGTGCTGACGAAAGCCACGTGTTTCGCGATCCAGAACCGTCTGCCGGCCAAGAGGCCAGATTCTGGAGCCCCTTTTGTCAGATGCCACATCAGAGAGCAGAGGTTCGACCGTACTCTATTAGATAGCGGATCGTCGATCAATCTACTTCCGGCAGCCCTTCTCGACTGCTTCGAGTTGGGCACTCTTAGACGGAGCAGGACAGTCCTTCAGTTTGCTGATCGATCTGTCAAGAGGCCGAAGGGGTTGTTGCGAGACATTGTCGTCACGATTCAGGGCCTGCAATTCCCCGTGGACTTTGTAGTGTTGGACATGCAGATCCCTGAGTCCGTGACCGATACCCCCATCATTCTCGGTCGTCCGTTCTTGGCCACAACCAAGGCGATGACTGACCATGATAGCGAGAAGGTATACTTTTGCGTCGAGGGCGAAAGTGTACAAATAGAGACAGTCGAGGATAGCAGAGCCAGAGACAGAGCATGCTCAGCGACGACTTCAGATACAAAGCAGCTGACAGATGCAGGGCTAGACATCCACCAGGACTGTGACTTTGTGATCACAGACGATTAGGCAGTTTGGGCAGACCCAGCAGCACAGGCCATCCTCTCATTTTCAGATTCCGTTGATGCAGAGACGACAACAGAGGAGAGCCTGGAGAGCATATTCCTGGTTCAGGATACCTCAGAGGCAGCAGAGCCGGTTCTCGACTACGACACTGATTTTTGTGATGATGGTGGTACTGATGCCACCTTAGATGACACAGATCCCTCAGAGTCAGAGTCTGACTGGGCAGATTGTGATGATTATATGCCAAACCTGACCTCCACTGAGCCTGCAGCTAGGGAGGAGGTAGATGCCGAGCAGAGCAGAGACAGTCCATCAGGGAAGCCTTCTCCAGTTTTTGAGATTGACAGAGAGTTTCAGTTCTCCCATGCAGATTTGGCAGCGTTCACGCAGACTTTTCAGAGGCCAGATCCACCAGCACCCAGTTGTCCAGAGCTGAAGCCGCTTCCTACATCGCTGAAGTATAGGTTCCTTGCGGGTGAGCACGAGATGTACCCAGTCATTATCTCCGCCGATCTGACTGGAGAGCAAGAATCCTGTCTGATGGGGGTTCTTGAAAAGAACTGCAAGGCAATAGGATGGAGCGTAGTAGATCTCCAGGGGATAAGCCCGGCCCTGTGCTCCCACCATATCTATCTCGAGGATGAGGCGAAGCCGCCGCGTGAGTTCCAGCGGCGGCTGAACCCGAATCTGAGAGAGGTTGTCAGGAAGGAAAATTCAAAATGGTGGAGCGCCGATTTTATCTACCCCATCTCCGACTCCAAGTGGGTCAGCCCTTTGCATGTGGTGTCCAAGAAGACGGGCATCACTACAGTAATTAGCAAGTCTGGAGAGGAGATTGCTACACGAGTACCCACTTCTTGGCGGGTTTGCGTTGACTACAGGAGACTCAATCAGGCCACCAAGAAGGATCATTTCCCCCTGACCTTTATAGATCAGATCTTTGAGAGACTGGCAGGGAAGAGCCACTATTGTTTTCTGGATGGGTACTCGGGCTACAACCAGGTGGCCATCGCTCCCGAGGACCAGGACAAGACCACCTTTACCTGTCCCTTCAGCACATACGCCTTTCGACGCATGCCATTTGGGCTATGCAATGCCCCTGCGACCTTTCAGAGATGCATGCTGTCGATCTTTTCAGACATGGTAGGGGAGTGCTTGGAGGTCTTCATGGATGATTTCTCGGTTTACGGTGACGGATTCAACTCCTGTCTTGACTGCCTACACCGAGTGCTTCAACGATGTATAGAGGTCCACCTTGTGCTATCTTGGGAGAAGAGTCACTTCATGGTGACTCAAGGGACGATGCTTGGCCATATCATCTCCAACAGGGGCATGGAGGTTGATCCGACCAAGGTAGATGTCATTAGAAAACTCGCACCACCGTCTAATTTGCGGCAGTTACGGTCATTCCTGGGGCACATCGGTTTCTACCGACGATTCATTCATGATTTCAGTAGGATTGCCCGACCGTTGACTGGTCTGCTGATGAAAGACACCGAGTTCCTTGTCGATGACAAGTGTCTTTCGTCGTTCGAGACTCTCAAGCAATGTGTTGTAGAGGCTCCTGTTCTCCAGCCGCCTGATTGGTCTCTCCCATTCGAGATCATGACGGATGCCTCCGATTTTGCTGTGGGGGCCGTGATAGGACAGAGGAGGGATGGAGTTCCATTTGCTATCCACTATGCTAGCCACATATTGGATTCCGCGCAGCGGAACTATACAGTCACAGAGAAGGAGATGCTAGCCGTAGTCTTTTCCCTAGATAAGTTCAGATTATACATTATTGGATCTAGAGTGACCCTGTTTACTGATCATACCGCCATTCGGTACCTCATGGCAAAGAAGGATGCCAAGGCTAGACTGACTAGATGGATCCTTCTACTCCAGGAGTTCGACATTGAGATCAAGGATAAACCCGGAGTCAAGAATGTGGTGGCGAATCATCTCTCCCGATTAGAGCATCTTGAGGATTCTGAGCATAGTGACCTTATTATTGAGACCTTCCTAGATGACGTGATCCTTGCTATCGCCTCACTCCCATGGTATGCCGATATTGTGAGCTTTCTTGTTGCTAAGAAAGTTCCACAAGATTGGCCCAGGCAAAGGCTTGAGACCTTCCTCGCAAAGGCCAAGTCCTACCATTGGGAGTATCCCATCCTTTACCACGAAGGAGGGGATAGCGTCTGGCGTAGGTGTATTCCTCAGGAGGAGCACCATAGCGTCCTCACTTACTGCCACAAGCTTGAGGCAGGAGGACATCACTCTGGGAGGAGAACGACACAGAAAGTGCTCCAATCCGGCTTGTGGTGGCCTACCCTTTTCAAGGACTCTGATGAGTTCATGAAGAGGTGTACTGACTGTCAGAGGATGGGCACTTGTGGACAGCGTGATGATGAATACCCATTCATCACTCTTTATTCTTATATTTTAGCTACAAAAACCTTTGCAAATGCATATAGATATATGTAAATATAAATAATTACCAAAAGCATGCATTGTGTAAAAACTTATAATTAGCATGTTTTTGTGCAAAAATAAAAGAATAAAGATTAAAAAGAAAAAGAGGGAAATATTTAGAATAAATATTGAGCAACCTAACCCAAGGGAGGGCTCAGCATGGGCCTGACTGCATAAAAGCCAAAGTAGAGGGAGATAGGGGCTCATGTGTAAATATATAAAACTATATTTTCCTCACCCAAAAATATGCTTGTAAATACTTGTATATATTTATAAAAATATAAAAACAAAATAAAAAGTTAAAAATCAAAAAGATCAAAAATACCTCCTTTCATCATGTACATAAACCACGCCTATATATTTATTTATTTAGCTTTGTAAATATATAATTAATTTTTATAATTTTTGTAAATAGTCTATGTTATATATTGTAAATAAATAAAATAAAAACAATTAAAAATTAAAACAAAATAAAAATAGAAAAATTAAAAATACAAAAATATATGGTACATATACCATGTATATAGATGTATATATATTTATTTTACCTATGTACATAAATAATAAAAATAAAATAAAAACACCCTTTTATACCTTATTTTATTCTATAAATAAATAAAATATAAAATAAGGATAAAATTGTATAAAAATAATAATTAAAAATCAAAAATCAAAACCCTATACATTGTATATATACCTATATATAGGACATACTATGTAAATAGCTTATTTTTATTTCGAAAAAATTATTAAAAATCACCAAAAAATAGAAAAAAATAAAAGAAAAATATTTCATGTTTTGAGTTTTGGCTGAATCGGGCTCTAGCTACCTCCATTTGTCACTCCAAGATCCTGCCACGTGGCCCATTCTCATAGGGTCCTGGGGATGTTGACCGCCCGGTCAACTAGCCCCCCCAGGACCACTTCCCACGGGTCCGAGCTCCGGACCCGATTTCTCCAATTTTTGTCCGCTCGACCCGATCACCACTCCGCCTAACCCCGGGTTCTAATCCGAGATTTTTCGATCATGATCCACGCCCGGGGAGGTTTTTGGGGATCCGCGCATTGTGCACCTCGCCCGACTTCCTTCTTCCCGGATCCCCCACCATACTTATAGTCGTCACCGGCGACCTAATTCTTCCATCTTTGGTCATTCGCCTCCTTCCCTGTGAGCTCCAGAGAGACCGCGAGAGTGACAGCGAGCGATTCCACCTGTTGCAGCGAGGAGAGGAGGAGGAATCCACTGATCCGGCGACGTAGCCGCCGTAGCTCCGCCACCTGAGCGAGCTTCGAGCCTCGGGCTGAGACGTCCCTTGAGGCCAAGATCGGGAGCTTCCCCAGCTCCACCACAGTCTCCACGACCATCCAGGTAGCCACTTAGCCCCGTCATTTTCTTTGATTTCCGTTTATCCCCAAATCGCTCCGCCGTCGTATTCCTCTGATTCCGACCACCCCGTGACTCTTCTCGATCATCGGAATCGACCACCATCACCGTCTCCCTCCGACGCACCTTCTGCACCCACGCACTCAACCCAGCTCGCACAGGAGCTGGGAACCGGGCTCCTCCGTCCACCACCTTCGCCGGAGCCCGCCACCCCGACGCACCAGTCACCGCCACCTCGCATAACTGGGTCGAGGCAGTTTGCCCTCGACCCGCGAATCTTCTGAGCCACTTTGCAGGTCCCACCGAGCCCATCTGAGGGCTTGGTCATTCAGGCCAGGAGACCCAGCTCCGCCGACCGCCCCTGAGCTCCTCCGAGCTCGAGTCGATCATCGGAGCATCGCAGCAGACGCAGGAGCGCACCAGCTTTCTTCTCCGACCATCAGAGCGCTCCAAGGAGGAGAACCGTGCACGCCCGAGCCCGGCGAGTCTCGCCAGGGCCTTGTTCTTCCAGCATCCTCCCGCGCCGTTGATCTTCGTCCCTCGCTCCAGTTCTAATCTGAGCCATTCATATCCGGAGCAGCCATCACCGTCAGATCCGAGGAGACGTCATCTGGAGCGTCCACCATCCGTAGCCGTCAGATCGCCACGTGGAGCGCATCCAACGCCCCCGCCTAATAATGGGTAATTTACCCTTAGGCCCAGTCTTTAATTTTATTTCGTTTTAGTCATGTCAATATTAGAATCAGTTGTTTAGTTTTAGGTTTATTTGCATAGAGGACCCTGAGCTTCATGTTATTTGCATTTATACCCCTGACTGTTGTGGACACGTGCTTCGACACGTGATTTCTTTGGGTTAATTGCAGTAGATGCCCTTGTAGTTCTGGATATTATTGCATGAATGAAAAGTTTATTTTAATTGCAGTTATACCCCTGTGAATGCTTTATTTCCGCATGTGCGTTTGATTTTGGGTAATTTGCAAGTAAGGCCCCTGGACTTTTTGTACGTGTTACCAATAAGCCCTCGGGACTTATTTTTCTTACATTTAGATCCCTGAGTGCCCCAGGCACGCACGTGGCACGTGTTTTGCTGGGTTAATTGCACCGGGACCCCCAGAACTTTGGGTATTTGCATTTCAGTCCCTGTGCATAGTACCCTCTTTTGATTTTTAATAAAATATCAAATCACCTCCAAATCCAATGAGAATTTGACACATGGCTCCTGCCATGGTGTAGGATTTTCACGGATTTTTGAGGACATTTCTGATTTTGTTTGCTATTTTTAAAAATTCAAAAACCTATATTTTCGTTACTGTCTAGTTTGAAAAATCACTAAAAATATAAAAACTTCCCTAAAAATTCTATAAAAATTGTCTACTGTTTAATTTAGTTTGTTTGATTTATAGCCAATTTTGGCTATTTTTCATCGCTTAAAAACACTAAAAACTTAAAAACACTCAAAAACCCATAAAAATTCTAATAAATACATTAAAAATCCAAAAATAATAAAATTGGTATCTGAATTTTCCTTGTTTTACCTACCTTACAGGAAAATTACCTCTAGGCCATTTTGAGGCCCTTAGATATTTTATCTAGGGACTTTTGGCTTGGCTGGACAGTACCACTGTTTTTAGCTACTGTTTGATTTTTAGAAAATAAAATAAACATCAGAAAATTATCAAAAATTCACCAAAAATACTAAAAAATATAAAACACATAAAAATATTTTTGTTTTGATTTTTGGTTGATTTTTGGTGCTTGAAATAATTTGTTGAATTGTGCTTCTCCTTTGTTTTCTTATTTTCTTTAAATATTAAAAATCCAAAAAAATATAAAAATAATTAAAAACCACTAAAAATATTTTGTTCTTTTATTTTCTTTATTTTTACTACTTCGTAGGACTCTCGGCCAACCCGTGCTCCTTGAGTTCGACCCTGGGTGCTATACCAGGTTAATCACATAGCAGGACCGCTATTCGTGCTTGATTGATTTTTGATTTATTTAGTGGTTCGATTTTTTTTGATTGACATAGCCAGGTGATCTAGGTCGCAACGACCATCTAGACACCTTTGCCTTGATCATTTGGCCGGTCATCACGTGATATGATGCCGATGCAGCCCATTCACTTCTGTGAGGTTTTTGACGCATGGGGCATTGATTTCATGGGTCCATTCCCTAAGAGTCAGGGATTTGAGTACATTCTGTTGGCCGTTGATTATGTGAGTCGTTGGGTTGAGGCTATCCCCGCCCGAACTGTTGATGCCAGGACAGTTTGCAGATTTTTGAGGAAGCACACCATCACGCGGTTCGGGGTACCTCGAGTATTGATTGCAGATGGGGGGTCTCATTTTATCAATGACCAGGTGAAGGACCTTGCTAACGAGTTCGGCATAGACCATCGAGTTGCTACTCCTTACCATCCACAGACGAATAGTCTAGCCGAGGTGTCGAACAGGGAGATCAAGACTATTTTGCAGAAAGTCGTACGCCCTGACCGAAAGGATTGGTCACAGCTTTTGGACTCGGTCTTGTGGGCATATAGGACGTCTTTCAAGACACCATTGGGCACATCTCCCTTTCGCCTCGTATATGGCAAGCCGTGCCATTTACCTGTTGAGCTGAGACACAGGTCACTTTGGGCAGTCACGGATATTCTTATGGATCCAGATAGTGTAGGAGATCAGAGGAGGGCAGAGTTAGCAGCCTTGGAGGAGCTTAGAGATACCGCCTTCTCAAACAGCCTACAGTACAAGGAGAGAGTGAAGGAGTGGCATGATTCTCATATCAGCCACAAGCATTTTGAGCCTGGACAGAGAGTATGGCTGTTTGATACTAGGCTTCGTCTATTCCCAGGGAAGCTACAGAGCAAATGGAAGGGACCCTACTTGGTGAGAAAGGTACACGACAACGGTAGCATTGACATATCCGAGTTGTCTTCTGAGAGTACCTTTCGAGTGAACGGCCAGCGGCTCAAGCCATTTCTCGATCATGAGCCGTGAGTCGTTGATGTTGCCCCTATTCACTTTGCGTGAGATGTGGTCTTTTGACTCACATCTGTTGCATCTCACGCCTGATTATCACTGTTCTTCCGACCTGTATAGATCCAGATGTCCATATCATTCAATTATTTAGTCCCGCATCCCGTTTGTCATCTTTGATTATGCTATACTTAGGGTGTACTTTACCCTAAGTATAGGGGGGGATGTAGGACCTTCGGGTGTTTCGTTTGATTCTTTTTTCCCCTGTTTTTCTGCCTGTACTTAGGGATATTTTACCCTAAGTATAGGGGGGGTAGACCCTGTACATTCTTCACTCGGTTTTCCCTTTGAAGTACAACCTGCTATACTTAGGATTACTTGATCCTAGGTATAGGGGGAAAAGCCGAGACTCTCTTGATTTTCTATTCATGCATTCTTCTTTGTATATAGCCTTTCTTTTCACTTCCCTATACATAGCACGAGTTATGTCTTCTTCATCGCTCTTGACTCTGAGGACATCGTTCGAGCTAAGTATAGGGGGGTGTGTATATATTTCATATATACTTTAGCCATAACTCGTACTTTTTGTAAGTGTGTTAATAAATAAAAATGGCTAAAAACCCAAAATCCACAAAAATTAAAATTTTTTCCTGTAAATAAACATTCTTTTATTTGCACATACATAGCTAGTGTACAAATTATTTTTGTAAAAATGTTTTCAAAAACCTTTTGTGTAAAGTTTGTGTAAATATTTTCATATCAAAATTATGTATATAGTATAAATTTTTTCTAAAATGTTTTGAAAACCAAAAGTTTGCAAAAAACTTGTGTAAATGTGTGTAAATATTTTGCAAAACATGCATTCATGTATTCATCCATCCATGATTTCAAAACATTTTTCAAAAATTTTGCATGTTTGTAAAAATTGTAAATAGCATCTTTGTATACATGTATATAGTTTTTCCCGGATTATAGTTGACATTTAAACTAGCCTGGAATCAAATTGGGTAATGGAGCTTGATTAAGATCTTAATCCACTTAATTATAAGAGGAACCTTATAGGGCTTTGGTTTAAGGCTTTTCAGGTCCATGGTGACTTAATTCTTTGAGTCCACTAGGCTATGATCACATGTCATCTCAATGAGCCTAAGAAGAGCACTTAACAATACACACATGACTCATATGGAGAATGGCTTTACTTGGATACCGTACTTTGCACCGAGCTCTCTACGGATGAGGTGATGAGGAGGCAGTCTTCCTTGACTTCGGGTAGCATATGAGGGTAGTACTTCTAGGTGGAACCTCTCTTCTTCTTTTAGTGAAGGAAGTACGTCTCAACTTGGTCTGGTTGCCATGAGGTCTAACGACAGGAGTTGTGGGTTGCAATAATGCTTCAAAAGAGGGATAGTCTACTGGCTCAAGAGGAAAAACTCCTTGTATATATGTTGCGCATGTATATGTTGTATAGATGCACTTGAAAAAAAATGCAAAAAGAAAATAACTCCAAAAAAGTGGTGGGTCTGATAGAAAATGACAATCCCACTGGAGTATGTTTATAGTGCAAATAAGAAAAGCTTGAGATTCATGTCCCACCTTATGTAGCTTGCAGCAGGGAGACTTAGCTACACTGGTTGAGCTCCCAAGGATACATGGCTACGCTGGCCATGGTCCATTCTCTTCTTCCCCCTCTTCTTGAGCCGGTTGAACTTGAACTTAGAAGGGAATACCCCGCTCCTCGAGGAAAGAGTGGCCAGATTGAGGTCATAGAGTTACCTTGTTGGGGAGGGTTGTCAAGTTGCCACTTCTGAGGTGGAGAGCTTACATTTCACATTCACAGTACAAGGAAAGACTCATGGTCTCCAGGGTTTGTGTTTGGTGACTTGTTCTGATCTGGTTTGTTGAGGAGTCTTGATTATAGATTAGTGGAACTTAGAGGCTGTTGAGTTTTAAATTTAAGTCCAAATAAGGTTCCGACACATTAATAATCCAAAGATCTGATCGAGCTCCATAATTCAATTTAATGAAGGCAAGTTTAATATTCAACCTTGATCCATGTACATTCTCCTCTTTTTCTTTTTCTTTCTCTTTTTCACTTCTTTTTCAAATAAGTGTTTGCTAAGGGACTAGCAAAGTTAAGTATAGGGGGTGATGAATACTCATTCATCACTCTATATTCTTATATTTTAGCTACAAAAACCTTTGCAAATACATGTAGATATGTGTAAATACAAATAATTACCAAAAAGCATGCATAATGTAAAAACTAATAATTAGCATGTTTTTTTGCAAAAAAAAAGAATAAAGAAACAAAAGAAAAAGAGAGAAATATTTAAAATAAATATTGAGCAACCTAATCCCAAGGGAGGGCTCAGCATGGGCCTGACCGCATAAAAGCCAAAGTAGAGAGAGATAGGGAGCTCATGTGTGTACATATACCTGTAAATATAATAAAAGTATTTTCCTCTCATAAAAATAAAAATAAGTGTGTAAATACTTGTATATATTTGTGAATATAAAATAAAAATAAAAAGAAGAAAAATTAAAAAGAAAATAAAAATATTCACTTGGACA
This sequence comes from Ottelia alismoides, assembly GCA_037367405.1. Classification (NCBI taxonomy): domain Eukaryota; kingdom Viridiplantae; phylum Streptophyta; class Magnoliopsida; order Alismatales; family Hydrocharitaceae; genus Ottelia; species Ottelia alismoides. The sequence continues at coordinate 37,090 of JAZKJV010002872.1, forward strand.
TATTCACCTTGTACATAGAACACCTATCCCTATGTATTTCACCTTATAAATAAATAAATTAAATTCCCATAAAACTTGTACATATTTCTTATCCTATTATATAAATAAATAAAATAAAAACCATAAAAACAAAAATTAAATAAAAAACAAAATTAAAAACCAAAAAGAACATTGTATATATACCATATATATAAATGTATATATCTAATTATTTTACCCTTGTATATAAATAATAAAAATAAAATAAAAATACCTTTTTATTCCTAATTTTATGCATTAAATAAATAAAATATAAAATGGGAATAAAAATGTATAAAAATAATTAATTAAAAATCAAAAATTAAAATCCATATTGTATATATACCTATATATAGCACTATATTGTAAATACCTTATTTTTATTTCGAAAAATTAATTAAAAATCACAAAAAATATTTAAAATAAAATAAACATTTTTTATGTTTTAAGTTTTTAATAATTCGGCCATTTATTATTTTATTTTGAATTTCTAAACATTTCTGACATGGCCATCCTTGATTGGTCCATGGGGACGTTGACCCCCTGGTCAACTCCCCCCTGGACCACTGAGCCCCGGATCCGAGCCCGCGACCCGATATCTCGACTTTTTCCCGACTCGATCCGATGCCCATACCCGCAAATCCCGGTCTCTCCTTCTTCCTCGTGCATCTGAGATCCACGCCCGCTCATCCGTGTTGGGATCCGCGCTTCGTGGAACCCTGCCCGACCACCCCTTCTCGGACCTGCACTCGTATATAGCCTGAGCTCCGCCTCCATTTTCTCGCATCCTTGGATCATTTCATTCCCCCATAGGACCTCCACAACCACCGCCGGAGTGACAGCTAGCGAGTGGTCGTGTCGCAGCGAGGAAGGAGTGGACGGGCCATCGATCCGGCAGCTTCACACCGCCGTGCGCTGCCCAGAGGTGGTGCTCGAGCCTCGGGCACTGACGGCCCTTGAGGCTAGGACCTAGAGCATACCCAGCTCTTCCCCAGTCGATATCATCCATCAGGTACCCCTAGTTTTTCCTTAGTTTTTCTAATTTGCTTTTCGCCCAAATCGCCCCGTCGCCGACGAGCCCCGATTCCGATCACCCTAGCCCCCCGTTCGATCATCGGAGTCGACTTACATATTTGCCTTTCCCCCGCGCACCTTCTCCATCCCTTCGTTCAACCCAGTTCGCCACGGAACTGGGATTGGGGCTCCACCGTCGATGCTTCGCCGAAGCCCCTTCGTCCTGACGCACAGATCATCTTCACCACCCCTAACCGGGTTGAGGCACTTTGCCCTCGACCCAGGAGCTCGTTGCTTTGCTTTGCAGGTCCATCCAAGCCCATCTAAGGGCTCGGACAGTCAGGAGCAGCAGCTCCACTTCCGCTTTTGCCGCCCGAGCTCTCCGGAGCTCCGTTGCACCATCGGAGGGCCTCGTCAGACGTGGGAGGCCCAGGCGCATCTTCTTCGATCCTTAGTAGCCCGCGAGGAGGGTCATCGTGCGTCCACCGGGCCGACAAAGTTTGTCGGCCACTTGTTCTTCGTGCACCCTCCAGAGACGTCTGATCCAGCCCTTCAGCTCCAGATCTTCATCGAGCCGTCCATTCGAGCAGCAGCAGCAGCCGTTGATCTTCAGAGGATGGACCAGGACCGTCAGATCGGTGGGGTTTAGCCACGGCGCACAGGAGGCCTTCGATCATCCACGTGGCTGGGCCTCACCCGTTCGATTCGTGCTAAGACCCTTCGTTCACCCACGTTGCATTCTAGCCGCTCGATCTTCCACGTGGGAGCGTCCCAGCCGCTCGATCGCGCCGAGGGTTCCCTTCGTCGAGTGTCACGCCATCTCGACCGTCAGATCCAACACGTGGCGCTCATCCAACCATCGGCATTTAGTAAGGGGTAATTGTTTTTAGGCCCCTGTAGTTTTTGCATTTATTATCTAGTCATGTAAATACGTTTAGTAGTTCTTTTATCTTTGTGAATATTGCATCGAGGACCTTCTATTTCTGCTATTTGCTTGTATACCCCTATTTACAGTGGCCACGTGCTTCGCCACGTGTTTTAGTGGTACATTTGCAGTTTTCATCCTGAGCTTTTTATGTGTTATTGATTGGATGTTTTAAAATAGGAATGACAAAAAGGTCCTTCCAGGCCTGAGTCACGTGTATCGTGCGTGGGCCTGGGGACATTTTGCATTTTTAGCCCCATACTTTTCAGCCTTGTTATTCAGGGGCCCCTAGATCTTAAGTTAATTGCAGATAGGTCCTTGTGCACTGTGCTTTTATTTTTATTTTTAGTAAAATAGCAAATCGACTCCAAATTTGATCAAAATTGGGCACATGGCTCTTGCCATGGTGTAAAATTTTCTCTAAATTTTGGAGACATTTTTGATACTTTTTGTTATTTTTAAAAATTCGAAAACACATATTTTCTTTACTGTCCAGCTTTAAAAATTAAAAAAAAGTATTAAAACACCTTTTAAAAATTACAAAAAAATAGATATTGTTTGTTTTGTGTTGTTTGATTTTCTGACCAATTTTGGTCATTTTTAGATTTATAAAACCTATAAAAATTAAAAACATTGAAAACACCATAAAAATTCTAATAATTAAAAGAAAAATAAAAAATTAATAACTCAAGTGCCTAATTTTTCCTTGTATTTCCTATTTTAAAGTAAAATTACCTTCAGACCTTGATAGGGCCATTTTGCATTTTAATTTGGCCCTCCAAGTCTGACTAGACAGTGCCTTTGTTTTCCTTCTTTATTTCATTTTTATAAAATTCCCTAAAAATCTGAAAAATACCAAAAATTAAAAAAAAAACAGAGAAAAATATAAAAACATAAAAACATTTTTGTTTGAATTTTTGGTGATTTTTGAGTAGTTAAATAATTGTTTGTAGTTGCTTGTTTGCTTGCTTTTCTCATTTCTTTTATTAATTAAAAATCCAAGAAAATATAAAAACATTAAAAATCCACCAAAAAGCATTTTCTTTTATTTTATTTTTATTTTAGACTACTTCGTAGGCCGCGAGGCTATCACGTGCTCCCTGAGCCCGACCCTGGTCGCTATACTAGGCTAATCTAATAGCCAGGGCCACTATTGATTTCTATTGATTTTTTACATTGTTTTGGTGGTCTGCTCTTATTTTTTTCTTGATTGACCGAATTGTCTCCGAGATCCGGGTCGCAACGACCCTTGATCTATTTTACTCACCCGAGTTTTGGTGATAATTTCGGCTCATCGATCATTATGCTAGAAATGATACGAGTAGAATATACACTCCTTTCTCCATAGAATACAAACTCTGTCTCGCCCGGCATTCGAAAAATAACTTGCTTCTTAAAACAAACCAGTAAAGCATGGTATGATATCAAACAATCCATCCCTATAATAGCATCAAATTCTTTAATTTCCATAGGGGATGAGATTCACAATAACACGACCTCCTCCTATCTCTATCAAACAGTCTTTAAAGACATTCCAACCAATTTCTGGCTCTCCCTTAGGTAAAGAGATCGATAATGCATGATCAAGTGTACCCATTTCTATATCCGTAAATAGAGAAAATCTTCGAGAAATAAATGAATGGCTGGCACCAGAATCAATAAGAGTATGGGTATTTTTTCCAAAAATAATAGTGGTACCTGACACCACATCCTCAGCAGAGATGGCTTCTTGAAGTGTCATTGCAAAGACTTTCCCCTGATTTTGTGCATTTTTATTGCCCTTCCTTGGGATATCATTTCTCTTTTCTTCTTTCTTTGGATGGGGTTCTTGAGTTAGGACGCTAGCGTGGATATTCTGTTGAGCCGGTCTCCTTGCATTTCCCCAGTTTGATATAAGATTTGGGAAATTTCGACGTACATGGCCTGTCTATCCACAATTATAGCAACCTGACGATCCACTGCGGCATTCTCCCGGGTAACGCTTCCCGCATATGGGACATTGCAGATAAGAGAATCCTACATTTCTAGAATTCTCTGGAGCAAATCCACCCATTTGATTTCCCTTATATCTTTGAGCAGATAAATTGTATTGCCTCGAGTTTCAAAATTTCTTCTTACTTTATTCTCGGGTCCTCTCCATGGTGGTCTTTCCCCAAATCTTTTCATGTTGTGATCATTACACCTTTGTCTTTCCCTCACCACACGTTCAGCTCTACGAGCAGCTTCCACTAATTTACCATACTCAGTATATATGTTGGCTGAGACCATTGATTTAATATCTATATGGAGTCCATCTTCAAAACGCCGTCATTTATCTTCTTCAGTCTTCACTAAAGAGGCCGCAAACTTTAATAATTCTGTAAATCGCTTCTCATATTCATCTACAGAGAAACTTCCTTGAGTAAGAAATAAGAATTCTTTGCATCGATCTTCTTGATATACTCTTGGATAATATTTTTCATTGAATTCCTTTTCGAATATCTTCCATGTAATCTCGGATGGATCCGTGTATTTCATCTTCACCGACTTCCACCATTCATCAGCATTTTCTTTTAACAAAAATATTGCATATCTCAACTTTTGTGCTTCAGTACACTCCATCAATTCAAATATCTACTCCATGTGTTCAAACCAAACTCTTGCCACCTTCAGATCCGTCGTGCCTACAAAATCTTTTGCACCTAATTTCCGAACATGCTCAAATGGCAACTGATTTTCAAATTCAGGCGGTCTCATCGATCGAGCAGCCATGCTTCCCAAGGTTTGAGCTATTAATGCCAAAGTCTCTTGTATATTGTTATTATTACTCCATCATACCCACCACTTGGTCCTTGTGAGGTCTGAGAAGGTTGCTCAGCTGCCATTGTGTCCTAAATAAATAAAATTTCTTAATTATCTCTTCGAAAATTATAAATCCTCAAATCTCATGGCAAAATATAGATAAATCCTCAATAACAAGAACATCATTATTCCAATATCATTTCCATTTCATATCGAAGTCCAAGACATAAATCATAACCACCAAGGGATTCATATATCAACCTCGAATATTAATTTTGATCAAATTTCATAAACCATTGCTCTGATACCACCAAAATGTCATGACCCGCCCCGCTAGCCGGGACGAGTGTGAAATATAAACTATCCAATCATCTTTATAATAATGAGCATGTCCATAAAAATTTCGACAGCAATTCCTCTATTTTATGGACTCCTAAACGCTACCCTGTACCTGAAACAATTTATATAAAACTTTTCATAAACAAATCCACACCATTCACTAACACTACCATTTAAGTCATTATCTGTATCTGTAATATCAAAAACATCTCCACAGTTCCTTATATACAAATGTCAGATACTATCACTAGCTCGGATACAACTCCTTTAACTTAACAAAACATTAAGTTTTCTAGGATGTTAACTATTTACCTGAAGTACACAAAAATATGTCATAATATAATAGAAATGGAGTGAATGTCCCAAGACTATCTGCAAAAAGGCTTAATTCATTCCCTTGCACCTTCTATAGCTCCTTCTCAGATGTATCTGTAAATAATATCTAATAATAGAGGGTTGAGTCTAAACTCAAAATGAGCTTAGACCCAGCGAATGGATCTCAAGCATTTAGGTAAAAAAATAAATTAGCTATTTTGAAAATAACTTTGATTGTTAGGTGAAATAAAATGTAATGCTACAATATGGCATTTGCATGAAATGACAAAAATTTCAACTTTTGTAGGATAATAATGCTGTAAAGAGAATGAAATATCGAACCGACTAAATGAAAGTTAATTGGCAATTGAAAAAAATGAAATTTCTATTTCCAAGCTATTTTATCCACACCGTCGTGGCTAACGTACTATGTTCATGAACACTGAAACAAACTGAGTCATACGTGTAGACAGTCCCAAAGGTAAAAGAACACCCTGCATACAGCCCAAAGCCTATGTGTAAACAGAATGCGGACCCAAAGTCCTCTGAATCATATCTGATGGTTGTCATATCTGATGGCATGTTTCATGGTCATATCTAATGACATCACCATATCTGATGGCTAGTTCATGATCATGTCTGAGAGCTACTGTGGTGGTCGTTAGTTCTCATATATTTTTCTGATTCATAGTAACATAACTGTAGGCTGAAAGATTTATGATATCTGAATTACAATCTTATATTGAACTTATCTGCATGTATCTAAAACTCGTGTAGTATGGTAGCAACATAACTGAATACTAAAACATTTGTTTGTAACAGCATTCCCAATATCAAATCATAGTAACTAAGCTTTTCAAATCAAACATTTAGCTTGGATAACAATTATAAATTACAAAACTGCAAAAGACATCAAAACTATAATATTACAATGTACCTGTGAAAACATACTTTATATCTTAAAAATAGGCCTGAGACCACTCACCTTTATAATGATACGAACATTCTTCTGGCTTCTCTCTCTTTATGTCTTATTAGATTAACAGCTTCTGGATCAACCCACTGTCTTTTCCTAAATACAAATATTTACATCATGTCACGTTAAACTTAAAATAGGTATTGGTGCCATCCTTATACCATTGACATGAATATTTTAGTTTATTTAATCTTTCCAAATATGAATTAATGGGAACTTTTATAACTTCCAATCACAATATAATTAGGAATCGAAGTCTTTCCTATAGCCCTGTTTTATAACTTTTTATCCATTAACTTTTGTAACATAACCATGCTATACTTTTTTTTTCTATTCTGATAAGTATATCACTAACTCCAGAGCTTAAAACTTATTTTACAGGCCTCTAACGACCCCTCCCCATCATGATTCGCTGCGCACTAAGTAAGGTCAAAGTAATCTTACTTCTCCCTTGTAATTATTAATTTTTTTCATCAGGATATGTATATGCAGATAGTCGTCTTCTGCACCTAAAGTCTGTTAGTTTTCATCTATCATATCAAAAACAACTTACTGATTATAAACCTCTTCAGTAACCCACATATACAGAAATAGGTGATATCTACTTCTTTATAACAGAAATAGGGTAATTGTCTAAGATTTACCTGCTACGCACAAGAAGAGGTTGTTGCTAACCCTCTGGTTCTGTTATTGCTCTATGAAAACATGACTTCCCCAGTGAGAAAGATCTCACGGTATCCTTTCAATCTTATACCTCTTCCTATTTTAAGTATGGTAATATTCCCAATTTACACGTGGCTGAGCACCTAAGCATTAGTGACAGACGTCACTTTTTTTTTCGCAGCATGCAATGTTACAGGGGTCTATTTTGTAATAATAAAAAAACTTTTCAAAGTATCGACCTTAAGCCTTATTTTTCTTCCCTGTAAATTTAATTTTTTTTATAACATATACATTGTACATGAACGTAACTCCTCTACCGAAGTTTACCGAAGTTAAACTACGTTCACATTACAACATGCTTCTTATTGTCATAAAATCCAACGTAGCATCTCTCTGTACTTATACTTTTATATTTCTTGGTGAACTAAATATATAAGTCAAGGGCAAGAATTACTACTTGATAATGTTAGATATTATAACTCATAACATGAACACATATAGCTTAACTTCTAAGTAAATATCTCTATCTTTTGTTATTTATTTGTCTTTTAATACCATAATCCATCGACGTTATTCGTCAACCTCTATATTAGGTATCCATTGTCACAAATTTATATAGATATAATAATATTCATATATGTATCTGTCCATTAACATTTCTACTTAGTCTACGTATCATTAAGATGATTGATCCAATGTAGATGGTACAACCATCACCCTCCACCTTCCCGACAGTGATGGGTTCATATGGAATAGAAGGAAGGAGAACCAAAGGAAGGGGAGTGTATCATTTGTAATTACCTTGAACGTAAAGGGCGAAAATGGTACACATTTGACGGATTCCGTCAAAGTTAATGGAAAAATGAATGGGTGTTAACACAGGACCATGCCATGTAAGAGTTAAGCAATATTCGGAGTTCCTGATGTAATTTTCAATTACACGAGATTATGATTGTAATTACGAAATTACTCAGGATTATGTGTGTAATACCCCTACCACTGTTTATAAAATTATTAGGATAAAAACACATATTTATTCTCCTCAGTGTACCAATGTTTCTATGATTATTTTTCTAATTACTGTTTTTCTGGGAGAGGACCACGACACCAACTTTTTGGGAATGGATTCTCAGTTGTAACCCTTTTGAAGGCAAGGTAATGTGATTCGCATTTTTTTCAAAATCGAATCCAAAGATCCAACTGCATGGATTGATTCTTCGATTAATGTTTTACATAGGATTTTTTTAATAATTATTAAAATAATCGGAATTAATTAAATAGGTTTGGTGCTTTAGTATTTTAAAAAAACACTATCTATCGGTGCCTAAGGTGCCGATTTGGGATGCAATGCCAAAATGGGCACCTCAGGTGCCGATTTGGGTAGAGCCAAGATTACCAACCCCCTTTGTCCCTCCCTCTCATTTTTCCTCAAAATTTTTATTTAAAATATCTAGTAAATTTTATGTATTTTTTGAATTCATTTAATATTTTTTAAAATACAACAAGATATATCTATCTATCACATATATTATGATATATTTATATTTTGAGAGAGGCGCTAAAGACTCTCTCCCAAATCGGCACCTTAGGTGCCGATTTGGAGGTGGCATCCCAAATCGTCACCCTAGGTGCCAATCAATGCCTATTTTTTATATATTTTTTAATCATGTCTATTTAATTAATTTCGATTACTTTAATAATTATTTAAAAAAAGTCCTTTCACATACCTACCAAATTTCGCTCAAATCTTATGTCATTTGTTTTTTTAACTTAACAATCAAAGGTCTAGTTAATATTTAAGCAATTTATATCAGATTTAAAAAGAATCAGACATCTGATTGTTTGGATAAAATAAGAAATGGTATCAGATTTGAGCGAATTTTGCCAAGTATGTGGAACATTTTTAATCCATGAGGTTGGATTTTTTGGAAGCGATTTTGTGAGGGAAAAAAGGAAACACAACACCTTAATTTCTTATGGTGTATGTAGCATGCATTATTACCCTCACTTGTCGGCGTCCACATTGCGTCACTTATCTCACAAGTTGATCTTCAGTAGGTGCAAACTTTGAAAGCGGATATAAGTGAGGAAGGTTGTGACAGCGATAATACTCATAAAACGTTACGCATGAACCGTAGGAGACGAGTTTTACGGATCAAGAACCTAGGCACCATCACTTTAAACGATTCTACAGAGATCCAATGGATCTTTCTTCGGAAGGGGTTTTACATCATGACCTCTATGATCTTAGTCTAATTACATTGTATACTTTATCGTTTTCGTAATTGCAACATGACATTTGTAAATTATATCATGACCCTTGTAATATTGCCGACTGTTACACAACACTACTAGAATATGAGGAAAAAATACATAGGTTATTATGTAATCGAACAAGATTTCAGAGGTATTAGTGTAAATTTCTCATCTTATAATTAGTTTTAGTACATTTAATTTGTGCCTTTACTATTGTCGTACCCCTTCGCGTCAAAAGACGGGTTCCCTATTTGAAACTACTCCTAACAAATAGTTTATTATTGTTATTATTTTCATCCCATTTCTCTCGTTTAATATATTAAAAAGTCGAGAAAGGGAGTAAATAAAGTCTAGGAAAAAACTTTATTGCAAGTGATTAGTACACTTTAATTTAAAAATCGAACCGAATCGATTGGTTGAACCGGTTAAACCAAGAACCAAAGAAAAAACGATCCAACCATCTGATTTTTATTCAGAAAATAAAAATCAGTTGAAAGCTGGTTGGACCACTTAAACCTGGTTGGACCAATTGAACCAAACCATTATTTCAACCATCCATTTTTTTGACAAAGAATAATTTCCAATAAATTAACAAAATGCAAACTTTTTCATAAATATTCAAAATCTAGTCTCATTCTAACCCTTAATATAATACCTCTTTATTTATTCTGCTTCACATGTATCAATGACTCATTATCACTTGTCCTTTCATGTCATATGAGTATTATCTCTCTCCCCACATTATATATGTGGTTGTCCACTTATAACAATAAAAAATGAAGAAGATATTGTCATAATCATATTATGAGAAACAATAAATTAACAACACTTGTCCTTAATTAGAGCTTAAATAGTGTTAAAATTATTAATATTTTTACATCATATATGTATTTATATAAATTTTACGAAACATGATTATTATATCCTTTCGAGTTTTTTTAAGAATATTTTTCTCATATATTTTTTTAAGTAATTCACAATATCATCCTTATGCTGGTATAAAATGCGAGCACAAGTGTACTAATATAAGGGCACTATTATTGATTTTGTAAAATATAGGCGACACATGCAGTTGTATAAAAAAATAATGGTATATCTGCTATTGGAAAAACTTGGAAGAACAAGAGTAAACAATCCTCGAAAGATATGATGTAGCATTTTTCGTATTTTTTGTATGATATACCGGTCTAAATCGGTTCGACCCGGTTGAACCGTACGAATCAAACCAACAATACAACAATTTGTTTTTTTTCCGGATTTTTTGAATCGCTGAGGTCATCACTGATTCAATCGGTTGATTACATTGGTCCGACAATAAAAATCAATAATCGATACATGCTTGATTTGATGTCCGGATCGATTTTTAAAACCATGAACTTCTTTATGCAAAATTGAAACAAAAATTTCCTAGTGCAACGCCTCAACCTTATCGAACCATCTTCGTGTGTGTGGATATATATGAAAATGGCGAACATGACACGTGGATTTGGAGCATGATTGATGATCCTTACCTCGGCAGAATCTGCGCCAAATGGGGCACATTGTTTCTTTATCCTTATGAGGATCAAATCTTCACGATTAATTAGCCCCTTCCGAAAATATCATCATCTGGGGTTAGTAGGTGTCATGCACTGGATTATGTACTTTCTACTTCCCGTGATGATAAGGTAAAGCTGCAGACCTTGTCTTATTTGTTCATCTTATTTCGGTATAGTAACTCCCGACTTTAGGAAGATTTCGAATGGAGGACAAAGTAAAGACTTTCTTCATCATATATATTCATAGCCCTTCCCATCAATCCTTTCTGCATGGCCACGTTGTAATAAGTACAAGATGTTATATCTATACCCTCGTTTCTCATCCCATTTTTAGGGTTCTTTTGATACCTGTGCTTCTTTGAGATGATGTAAATGCAGTTCTACTGTTACCTTGTTTTAATATCACTTGTGTTTGCACTGCACCATCTACAGTTGTGACCCTCGTTGGTTTGGTCGTCTATCAGATGGGTCAAATCATGGTTTATATAAATTAAAGTCTGGTTAAGAGAAATCTTATTACAGTTGCGCCTGTCCCTTTTTATGGCAATTACGCTGAATCTGGGGATCAGGGAGCTGTAGTGCACTAGCAAAGAAAACATCGAGAGCCCAATGTTGATCGAGTTATGCACTTAAACCTCCAAAAGTAACAGCAACCCACAAACCAGGAAGAGACCAAAAAACAAAGAAGAAAGAAACACATGCTTCATGTTAGAATAATTATGTTAGTTTATTGTCCCTGTTTCTGTAAATTACCCATAGAGCTTTTCTCCTATATAAGAGAGCTCTAGGGTTTGATGAAATTTATCTTGATTTTTTCCCTCAACATGGTATCAGAGCGACGGTCCTAGACCGGAGCCCTATGCCCTAGTCCCTGTCCCCACCGATAGCCCTTCACCGGCGCCGCCTCTGCTAGCCCGAGTGCCCCCACGCGCTGCCGTCGCCTCCTGCCAAGAATTTCTCGCGCGCGATTCTCTCAGGGCGATTCGTCCTGTGCCCTAGCCTCCGCGCGAGAGAGCCACCGCCCTGCGCGCGATCAAGCCCTGCGCGCGATCAAGCCCTGCGCACGATCAAGCCCTGTGCCGCCCTCGCGCGATTCATCCAGCGATCTCCTGCGCGCACTACTGCGCCCCTCCCACGCGAGCACTGGTGGCGTCGCCCGGACTGTTGCGCGAGCACTGGTGGCGATCGCCTGAGAGATTCTGATCTGGTGGCGTCGCCCGGACTGTTTCGCACGGGATTTCAGCCTTCACGAGCAACCCTTCCGCGCGATTCTGATCTGTTTCGCACGGGATTTCAGTCTGTAGGACCCGTGCACCTGTAGGATCAAGTCTCCTGTAGGACCAGTGCACCTGTGAGCAGTGGATTTGAACTCTTCCGAAAGAGAAGAACTTGAAGGCATGGAAGGGGTTGTGGATTAAGTCTACGTCCACAACCACCTCTACTTATGTCCAAGTAGACATTTATTCTGTCTAAGCCTCGTGTAGTCCCAGTCTATAGGAATTGGTGTCATCATGTCTGACAACAAGGTGGATGTTCCATCCTCGGGTGCCTTCAAAGGTTCTGCACCCATTGCTAAGATGGATGGAACCAATTATGAACTGTGGGCCATGCAGTTCATGAGTTTTATGCAGTGTAATGGCAAAAAGCACATCCTCACTACAGAGGAGCCAAGTGACAAGACTGGGATACACGCCTCATGGGAGGCATATGATGCGTATGCTAGAGTATGGCTATCCGGGACTGTTTCCATGGAGATAGCCAATGATATTCTCAGCCAGCCTACTGCAAAGGCTATGTGGGACATTCTTGGCGCGACCTACTCTCAGGCAAAGAATGAGTCGAAGATCCTCCAGCTCCAGCATGATATTTTCACGTCAAAGCAGAATGGTCGTCCGCTTCACACTCTCTATACTTCTCTGAGGGGTATGTTCGAGAGGCTGCATGGGTTCATACCTTTGACTGCTACACTAGAACAGCTTAAAGCATATAGAGACTCTGTGATGACTGGGGTATTCCTTGCAGCCCTGGATTCAGAGTATGATGCAGCTCGTGCCCAGATCCTTACTGATGCTACGATACCTCCGATGAAGGAGGCATATCGGAGATTGAGCAGACTGTCCATATCCTCTGGCAGTACAGTACACCAGCAGACATCTTCAGCGATGGCAGCTTCATGTAGAGGTAGTCATACAGCATATCGTGGACGAGGTAGCTCAAACCGTGGTAGAGGAGGTGGTGGTCGAGGTCGGTCATGCACTTTTTGTCACAGGACAGGTCATTCTGAGGAGACCTGCTACTCCAAGCATGGGTTTCCAGCGTCAGCCAGAGTTGCAGAGCAGACACAACAGACTGAGAGTTTACCTGATCAGAGGTTCGATGAGTTTGTAGCAAAACTGAGAGAGATTATGCCTGGCACATCTGGGTCTACCAGTTCTCTTTCAGGATCTTCGGAGGTGGCTGCTTCTGCTTCAGCATCCACGACAGGTACGGCATTTGCCTTTACTACGTGTTACAAGGCGGATCTATCAGAATGGATCATGGATTCAGGTGCATCACACCATCTCTGTGGTGACAGAGGTCAGTTTAGTGTTTTTCATCCTGTTCGATCTGAACGATCGGTGGTGATAGCTGATGGTACATATTCCCCTATTACTGGTCAGGGGGAGGTGCAGTTGACTCCTACCTTGAGACTTTCTAATGTTCTCTATGCACCTAAATTTTCGATGAATTTGCTGTCAATTAGTCAAATCACTAAAGATTTACATTGCCGTGCTATATTTGATCCATCTGCTCTTGTGTTTCAGGATATACTTACGGGCAGCGTGATTGGAACTGGCCGTGAGCAAGGGGGCCTCTACAGACTAGTGCAGTCTTCATATGCTGGTGTCTCATCCTCTCTACGCACTGGGTCTGTTTCTCCGTATATGTGGCATCTGTGATTTGGTTACCTTCCTCTGCAAAAGCTGATTCATGTTCTACCTCAGATTTCTCCTCGCTCTACTTTCCAGTGCGAGGCCTATCAGCTTGGGAAGCACCACCGGTCTTCTTTTCAGAGTCGCCAAAGTCCGAGTAGTTATAGTTTGTTTGAGTTGTTCCACTTTGACATTTGGGGTCCTAGTCGTGTCTCTGATCATCAGGGGCACAGATTTTATCTTGTTGCTGTTGATGAGTTTTCTAGGTTATGTTGGGTTTTTCTTCTCAAGAATAAGTCTGATGCTAGTCCTGTTATTCAGTCATTTATTAATGAAGTTAGAACATTTTCTCTGCCAGAATTAAGTACATACGCTCAGACAATGCTCTAGAATTTTGTACTACTCAGCTTTCTCGATTTCTTCAAACTCAGGGTATTGTGCATCAGACGTCGTGTCCTTACACCTCCCAACAGAATGGGGTGGCTGAGAGGAAACACCATCATTTATTGGATATCACCAGGACTCTCTTGATTCAGAGTCGTGCTCCTCATTCCTATTGGGGAGATGCGGTTCTAACTGCTTGTTACTTAGTGAATCGGATGCCTTCTTCTGCGTTAGGGGAAAAGGTCCCGTTCTCGATTGCGTTTCCCGAGAAGGATCTTTTCTCCCTTACGCCTCGTGTTTTTGGATCAGTTGCATTTGTTCATTGCTTCTCTCCTGGTCTTGACAAGCTCTCTCCTAGAGCTGTCAAATGCGTGTTTGTGGGTTATTCCAAAACCCAAAAAGGTTATCGGTGTTTTGATCCAGTTAGAAGACGATACTATGTTAGTGCAGATGTCACCTTCTTTGAGTCCATTATGTATTTTTCTCCTACAGGTGACAGGCTCACTCACTCAGAAGAAGGGGACGATATCTATGTGCCTCCTCCTCCTCCTCCTCCTCCTCCAACTACTTCACCACCACCACCACCGCCACCACCGCCACCACCGTCACCACCAACTACTACATTTTATCCTCAGGTCTATCAGCGTCGGCCCTCTCCTCATGTGCCATCTCCATCATCTAGCATGCCCGAGGTATGTACTGATCATTTGAGTTCTTCTGATGGCACGGGTGATTTGCATGTACAGCTGGATATACAGGGTTCTGATGATACTCCAACTCCTCCAGTTGATGACCTAGATATTCCTATTGCACATAGAAGGCAGAAGCGTGCGCGGACGATGAATCCCAAGTATGGGATGGAGTTTGGATCTCAGGTTTCGTTGGAGCGTCTATCCACAGACTTTCGCCAGTTTGTGGTGGGTTTATCGGCAGTAGAGATCCCACGGTCATACCAGGAGGCACTACAGAGCAGTCCATGGCATTTAGCTATGGAGGAGGAGATGGCGGCATTGCAGTCGCGTGGTACGTGGAGTATTGTGCATCCTCCACCAGGTGCGTCAATAGTGGGCAGTAAATGGGTATTTACTGTTAAGCATAGGGCTGATGGTACGGTTGACAGATACAAAGCTAGGTTGGTTGCTCGTGGGTTCACCCAAACATATGGGGTGGACTATCAGGAGACGTTTTCTCCGGTAGCACGTCACTCTACCTTACGGATTCTGATTGTAGTTGCTGTTGTTCGTGACTGGCCCCTATTTCAATTAGATGTCAAGAATGCTCTCTTGTATGGTGATTTGCAGGAAGAAGTTTATATGCAGCAGCCACCAGGGTTTGCTACTGAGGGGGAGTCCAATATGGTGTGTCGTCTTCATAAGGCCATATATGGCCTGAAGCATAGCCCACGGGCTTGGTTTCAGAAGCTCTCAGAGTTGATTGAACAAAAGGGCTTCGTCAGATCTACAGCAGATCATACTCTCTTTGTAAAGAGAGACCAGCGAGGTATTGTGATCATCTTAGTGTATGTTGATGATATTGTTATCACTGGCAGTGATGAGCAGGGCATTCAAGCAGCCAAGGATTTTCTTAGCGAGCAGTTTGTTACGAAGGATCTGGGTACACTTCGTTATTTTTTGGGATTGGAGTTTGCACGAAATGAGCAAGGCATGGTAATGACACAAAGGAAGTATGTTACTGACCTGTTATCTGAGACAGGTATGGCAGGATGTAGACCAGTGATGAATACCCATTCATCACTCTTTATTCTTATATTTTAGCTACAAAAACCTTTGCAAATGCATGTAGATATGTGTAAATAGGAAAAAATACCAAAAGCATGCATTGTGTAAAAATCTATAATTAGCATGTTTTTGTGCAAAAATAAAAGAATAAAGATCAAAAAGAAAAAGAGGGAAATATTTAGAATAAATATTAAGCAACCTAACCCAAGGGAGGGCTCAGCATGGGCCTGACCGCATAAAAGCCAAAGTAGAGGGAGATAGGGGCTCATGTGTAAATACTTGTGTAAATAAATAAAACTATATTTTCCTCACTCAAAAATATGCTTGTAAATACTTGTATATACTTATAAATAAAAACAAAATAAAAAGTTAAAAAATTAAAAAGATCAAAAATACCTCCTTTCATCATGTACATAAACCACACTTATATATTTATTGAGCTTTGTAAATATACAAAAGTAATTGTTATAATTTTTGTAAATAATCCAGGTTATATATTGTAAATAAATAAAATAAAAACAATTAAAATCAAAACAAAATAAAAATAGAAAAATCAAAAATACAAAAGTACATTGTACATATACTATGTATATAGATGTACATATCTATTTATTTTACCTATGTATATAAATAATAAAATAAAAACACCCTTTTATTCCTTATTTTATAAGGCAAATAAATAAAATATAAAATGGGAATAAAATTGTATAAAAATAATATATAAAAATCAAAAATCAAAACCTTGTATATATTGTATATACCTATATATAGTACATATTATGTGTATAGCCTATTTTTATTTCCAAAAATTAATTAAAAATCACCAAAAAATAGAAAAAAATAAAATAAAAATATTTCATGTTTGGAGTTTTTGCAGATTCGGCCCCTAGCTACCTCTATTTGTCACCTCAAGATCCAGCCACGTGGCCGAACCTCATTGGCTCTTGGGGGTGTTGACCGCCCGGTCAACTAGCCCCCCCAGGACCACTTCCCACGGGTCTGAGCGGCCAACCCGATTTCTCCATTTAATACCCGCTCGACCCGATCACCAATCCGCCAAACCCCGGGTCCGAATCATTCTCCTTGCATCCGGCACCCTCGCCGGAGCCGCTCCCTTGGGATCCGCGCGCTCCTGAGCTTTCCCGGACCTCTTCTTCTCGGACCCCTAGCCTTATAAAATCCCGGCTCCGCCACCTTCCCACGCCATCTTTGGTCATTCCCCTTCTTCTCTGTGAGCTCCAGAGTGATCGCAAGAGTGACAGCGAGCGTCTCCACCTGTTGCAGCGAGGCGAGGAGGAGGATTCCACTGATCCGGCGACGTAGCCGACGCAGCTCCGCCACCTGAGCGAGCTTCGAGCCTCGAGCCGAGACGTCCCTTGAGGCCAAGACCGGGAGCTTCCCCAGCTCCACCACAGTCTCATCGACCATTTAGGTAACCACTTAGCTCTGCCATTTCATCTAATTTTAGTTTTCGCCCAATCTTCGCCGTAGACGTCTTTCTTCGATTCCGGTCATCCAGCTACCCATCTCGATCATCGGAACCGACCCACATCTTCACCTCCTCCCGACGCACCTTCTGCACCCACTCACCCAACCCAGCTCGCACAGGAGCTGGGAACCGGGCTCCTCCGTCCACCACCTTCACCGGAGCCCGTCGCCCCGACGCACCAGCCACCTCCACATCGCCTAACCGGGTCGAGGCAGTTTGCCCTCGACCCGCGAGTCTTCTGAGCCCCTTTGCAGGTCCTACCGATCCCATCTGAGGGCTTGGTCATCCAGGCCGGGAGACCTAGCTCCGCCGACCGTGCCTGAGCTCTTCCGAGCTCGGGTCGATCATCGGAGTATCGCAGCAGACGCGGGAGCACTCCAGCATTCTTCTCCGACCTTCAGAGTGCTCGAAGGAGGAGCGCAGCGCTCACACGAGCCCGACGAAGCTCGCCGGGGCTTTGTTCTTCCAGCATCCTCCAGCGCCGTCGATCTTCACCCCTCGCTCCAGTTCTAATCTGGGCCGTCCATCCCTGGAGCAGCCGGCACCGCCAGATCTGAGGAGACGTCATCTGGGGCGCCCACCAGCCGTAGCCGTCCGATCGCCACGTGGAGCGCATCCAGAGCCCCCGCCTAATAAAGGGTAATTTACCCTTAGGCCCTTATCTTTGTTTTATTTCGTTTGAGTCCTGTAAATATTAAAATCAGTTATTTAGTTTTAGGTTTATTTGCACATTGGACCCTGAACTTTAGATATTTGCATTTATACCCCTCTCTATTGTGAGCCACGTGCTTCGTCACGTGGTATTTTGGGTTATTTGCAGTCTATGCCCTTGTAGTTCTGGCTATTATGAAATGAATGAAAGTTTTTAGATAATTGCATTTATACCCCTGTGCGTGATTGTTTTACACATGTGCGATATTTCTTGGGTTATTTGCAGATAGGCCCCTGGACTTTTGGTACGTGTTACCAATAAGTCCTCGGGACTTATTTTCCTTACATATAGGTCCCTGAGTGCCCCAGGCACGCGCTTGGCGCGTGTTTTGCTGGGTATTTTGCACCTGGACCCCCAGAACTTTGGGTATTTGCATTCCAGTCCCTGTGCACATTACCCTCTTTGTATTTTTGAATAAAATATCAAATCACCTCCAAATCCTATGAGAATTTGACACATGGCTCCTGCCATGGTGTAGGATTTTCACGGATTTTTGAGGACATTTTTGATTTTGTTTGCTATTTTTAAAAATTCAAAAACCTTTATTTTTGTTACTGTTTAACTTGAAAATTCACAAAAAAATATAAAAACTTCTTTAAAAATTCTATAAAAATTAGCTACTGTTTAGTTTGTATTCCTTGATTTTTAGCCAATTTTGGCTATTTTTCATTGCATAAAAACCTTAAAAACTTAAAAACACCAAAAAGCCCATAAAAATTCTAGTAAATACATTAAAAACCAAAAACAATAAACTTGGTGCCCAAATTTTCCTTGTTTTATCTACTTTACAGGAAAATTACCTCCAGGCCATTTTGAGGCCCTTAGATATTTTATCCAGGGTTTCTTGGCTCGGCTGGACAGTACCTCTTATTTTCGCCACTGTTTGATTTTTAGAAAATAAAATAAATATCAGAATATTATCAAAAATTCACCAAAAACATAAAAAAATATAAAACACATAAAAACATTTTTGTTTTAATTTTTGGTTGATTTTTGATGTATTAAATAATTTGTTGAAGTGTGCTTGTTTGTGTTTTTCTTATTTTCTTTACATATTAAAAATAAAAAAAATAAATATAAAAATAATTAAAAACCACTAAAAAGATTTTTATTTCTTTATTTTATTTATTTTTACTACTTCGTAGGCCCTCGGCCAATCCGTGCTCCTCGAGTTCGACCCTGGGTGCCATACTAGGTTAAACATATAGCAGGACCGCTACTCGTGTTTTGATTGCTTGAGTTGTCATTAGTGGTTCATTTTTCTTGATATACATGGTCTGATCGCTTGGGTCGCAACGACCCTATTTCTGTACCTTATACCCGAGTGGCCAGACCAGTTATCAGAATGGCGCCGTTGCCGGGGAGCACGGCTTAGTAGTTGATTTTCTTTTCGTTTTGATTTTCGCGGCTTTTCGCGGCTCTTTTAGAGCTCGCGGCTTTTCGCGGTTTTTGTTTATATTTTATTTTATTTTATTTTATTTTATTTTCTTTTTCTTTTATTTTTTCTTATTTTTATTTTTATTTTGTGTGCTTATTTTATTTTACATTTTTGCATATATCCCCTTTTATTTTTATTTCTTTTTCCTTCATTATTATTTGATTATTGGTTCTGACCACTCTGTTTCTCTTGCGAGGGCCCGAGGACCGAGGCGGCTGATTTCGAGAAGCCGACGCAACCGCGGATTCGGAGGCGGCTCCCTTCTGTACGGAGCCGCAGGAGAGAGTGAGAGAGAGTTGAGTGGGTGAGGATTAGGATAGACTTTTATTTTATTCCATTATTATTGTAATAATTCAGGACATTCTCAGACACTTGGACTCTTCTGCCGTAGCGGGTCTGTTTCGCCGAGCACCGGTGTGCTCGGGGGACCCTTAAGACCTTAGCATTTTTTCGCGGTTTTCTTTTCTTTTCTTTCTGCCTTTTCCGGTATTTACGCGGTTTTTGCTCGAGCCCCTAGACTTAGGAATTTCTGGTGATTGTGCCGTAATTAGTAGGATCCACACACCTAACTGATTATCTGTTCCTATAGAACGTTAATTGGACCTACTAAAAATAATTAATAAAAATAACTGACTCATTTGCCTTCGTAGCCTACGTGCCGCAGCCCGTCCTGTAAAGCACTTACTCCTACCCCCGATTTGTCGGACAGAGGAGGGACGGGCCAAGACCGGACTCTTTGGCTTGGAGGTCGGTGACCGGTTAGACGGTTCTTCGCTAGAATTGCTCATCTAGGACTCGGCTTTCCCGTTGCATCATATAGGTAGTTTCCTTTCTGTCTTTACATTTATGCGCGGCTCATCTTGCATGTAGAGTGCTGGAGACAGGTACGCATTTCTTACTCAGCATGCATCATTGATTTCATCGTGCATCGGCTTTTTCGACTTCTCCCCTGTTTTGGACTTAATAACCAGGAGAACCGAAAAACTCGTTAGGCCGTTTGTCTTCATTTGAAAAATATTAAAAAGTGAAATCATAAAATTGGGACTGGCTAATACTATTGATCTTAAAATCCGCTCACCCTAAAATTTTGTCTTGGGGAGAGCAACCCCCTCATTGTATGGTTTGGATGCGCGAGAGAGTGACCCGCACCCTAGGTAGAGCCCCCCGGTGCTAGTCCCGACTGATTACCGACTTTTCCGTGCGGGCCAGTCGGTTGGGTTAGCATCGGATATCCTAACAGGTCACGTAAGCGCTCCGATATTTTGTGTGTTCACCAAATAAAATTGACAAGATAATTTGACCGAACTTTCACGGTCTTCAGCTCGCGTTGCGTTGGTGAACCGGGGGTTTGTTTGTGATCATAGTTTCTCCAGATCTCATCCGCCTTACTCGCCAGATCAAGATGATGGGTAGACGGTCTCTTAGGCAGCCTCTGGCTGCACCGCTTTCGGGCACGTCTACCTCATCATCTAGGTTGGCTCACGAGAGCTCAGACCCGCTCTCCGAGCCCGAGTACGATTCCACCATGTTCCCCCTCGACCCCCTTTCTGTCCGACCTGAGAGATACGAGCCCGAGGAGAGATTGATTGATTTGACAGCACCTGAGTTGGGCTCGTTTGGTTTTGCAGACGTCATGGCCGGAGCCGGCAGTTCAGATGATCACTCCCGTCAGCCTGAGCATTTTGTACAAGACCCAGGGAGCGATCAACTCCACCCTGATCGCATCACTTGAGACAGTCCAGCAGCAGTTACGCGATCAGGGGGCATTCATGATAGAGATGAGGCGAGAGTTGGAGAGGCTCAGAGCAGAGCGAGACCAACAGAGCGAGCCTGAGGAGATACCTGATGCAGAGGCACGAGCCGCAGCAGCCGCAGCAGCAGCAGCAGCCGCAGCCGCCGCAGCGGGAGGCGCCGTGGCAGGAGGACCACCACGACCGATGCGGGAGTTGCACAACTGATGAATCCACATTTCATCATCTTTATTCTATCATTTTGGCACCAAAAACCCTAGCAAATGCCTGAAAATACCCTTAAATAGAGCATCTTAGCATTCATGCATGTGCATCCAAACAGTGTATAAATTACTGTAATTAAGGCCAAAATTATAGAATAAATAAAGAAAAGAAAAAGAATAAAATATTGTAAATATTTTATGACCCAAACCCCCGAGACCTAGGCATCTTGATGAATAGGTCGACAAGGAATAAAGTAGGGGGAGATAAGGTCAGAAACACAGATATAATACCTATACTTCCTGTTCATTCTTTATTCATTTTGGGACCTATTTTTGGTTCACTTTTTATACATCAAATAAAGAAACTTTGTACATGAAAGTTGTAGATAATTTTAATAAAGAAAAATACAAAATTGATTTCACAGAAAAAGAATGTACAGATGAAAAGTTATGGTCTGAATAAAAATCCAAAATCCCAACTTCCAAGACCCATATCTCACAACTGACAACTCCAAATGCAGTGTACTCACCTTTAATTGTATATAGAATAAAATAATCTACTCAATGGCGGTGGTTTCGCATTTGGTGGAGCTACGGTTTGAAAGTTGAGTTTTGGGCCCCTATTGTATACTTGTACTGAATAAAATATTCAATTTATTCTTTATTCATTATTTATTCATTTTTATATTTTTTATAATTCTGTAAATATTACTTATAATATATATGTGCATTCAAATTAAAATAAAATGCCAAGAAAAATAAAAATAAAAATACTTGTATAAAGACTACATAGGTATACTGCATATACCTATACCTGTATAAAATACTCTTAGATTTTACTAAATATACAAAATACATCAATAAAATAAAATAAAAATATATTTATGTGTATAAAAGTATTTTATAACTTTCAAAAATTATAAACAAAATTAAAGAAATTAAAATACACCAAATAGAATACTAAAATACATAGGTATTATACCTATATAGGGTTAAAAAGGTAACTTGTAAAAATATAACTCCTAAAAATAATTAAAAATCAAAATAAAATACTACATAAAATTTTAAGTATTTTTTATTTTATAACTTTTATTTAATTCGGCCATTTAGAATTTTAAATAGAATTAATAAAATATTTTTTCAGGGTTTTTCCTGGTTGGTCCACGTGGACCAACCAGGAGGCCAGGACTGTTGACCTAGGTCAACAGTCTGACCTACCCCCTGTAGCCCGTGTCAGGCTCGGTTTTTGAGCCATCTTTGTGGCTTTTTCCCAGCCTATTCTTTCATGTTCTCGTGTTGCATCCTTCTGCAGCATTGTTCACCAACCATCTATCTCACTCGCCCAAGCTTAATCTTGGTCTTTGGACCCAAGATTTGCAAGATATTCATTGATCTTTGGACCCCTGTCACCTTAGGTCAAACCGCATAAAACCAACCCCCCTACTTTGAATTCAAAATCGAGTCCCCTTGGTCCACCCTTCAGCGCCACCTTCGTGCTCCTGAGCTCCTTGGAGGTGACAGCTCCATCGCCAGCTCCTCAGCCAAGGCGTTCGAAGTCGAGGGAGCCTCCACCACCTCCGCCAACAGCCGGCGTCGAGGTACCTTTCTTCCCTCTGGCTCCGGCCATCGAGGGCTTGCCCCACCTTCTTGTTTATCTCATTAGGTTCCTGTTAGCTGTAGCTTCAAAAACCCCAAAAAATTTCTAAGTCCCATCGCTTATTTCGCCCATCCAAGCATCCTCGCCGGAGCGCACCTCCGGCCACCGACGACCACTTCCCCTCGCGCATCGATTAGGTCCACCCCAGGTCCAGGCACTTTGCCCTGGACCTTCTAACTCTTCTTGCAGGTCGAAGCCAACTTGAAAGCGCCTGGAGGCGAGTTTTGACGCTCGCCGGACCGTGGCCAAGCTCCCCAGCTCCGCCACCTTCGCCTGAGCACCTCGGCCGCCGCCGCGGCATTTTAACGCCCCCAGGAGATAGACGAAGACCTGAGGAGCCTCCCGTCCCATTTTGAAGCCAAAAAGCTCATCGGAGACGGAGCTTGACCTCAGAGAACTTCGGCTCGCCGGAGTTCGTCGCGGTTCTTGCTCCGGCCTTCATCACCGTTGGATCGAGGTGGTGCTCCAGATCGTGCGTCGACCGTCCGATCTTCCACGCCCAGCCACCGTCGGATCTCTTTTTGAGATCTAATCTCAGACGTCGACGCCAACCGTCATCGGACGCCCTCGTGCTGCCACGTGGATAAGTGGCTCGCTCCCCGCCGTTGGATCGCGTCCCGCCGCCAGCCGTTGGATTCGTGCCACGCGTCGTCGTCGGAGCGCCCGAGCGAGGGTATTTTGCATCCCAACCCTCGCACTTTTTGTATTTAATATTTAGTATTTAAACTTTTGTCTGTAGTGTAAAAGTTTTGTAATATTTGCACAAAGACCCCCAGACTTTGTTTATTTGCATCCAGGTCCTTCGCCACGTCACCTCACGTGACCTGTACACGTGAGGGGGTGGGCATTTTGCAGAAGGGTCCTCGGTCATTTCTGTATTTCGTTTTAGTCCTGAAACTTTCGTATCAAGTGTAAACTTTTTGGATGTTTTGCAAGTAGGCCCCCAGGGTTTTGAAATATTGCATTTTAGTCCTCGCCAGGCGCGTGCAAGTCACGCACCCTGGTGGGTAAATTGCTTGCGTGCCCAGGCGGTTTTTACAATTAATATTTAGTGTTATAAATTGAATATTCAGTGTATATTTTCGTGGAAAATTGCATGTATGCCCCTGGATGTTTTAGATATTGCACATATACCCCTGCCAGGACTGTTTAATGTTTGGATGTTTGCTCTAATTATTTAACCTATCATTTTAAGTCCAAAAATTCCACAAAAATAGACTTAAGCTCCTGGACATGTGTACTTTGACGCCACATTTTATTTTTTGATTTCATCTTATTTTTGTATTTATTAAAAATCAAAAACATGCTTTTTGTGTACTGTCTAGCTTAGAAAATACCAAAAAATATTAAAATACCTCTAAAAATTCCAAAAAAAATTACCTAGTGTCTATTTTATTCTATTTTAGTGTCAGTCCAAAAATCATTAAAAATCTCAAAAGAAAAACACTAAAAATTTAAAAACACTCAAAAACTTCAAAAAAAATATATAAAATAGTAGAAAACTCCAAAAATCAAAAGCTCAGTTCCTGTTTGTTCCTTATTTTGTCCTTTTTATTTGAAAAATAGTGTGAAAAATTTTGGTTGCTGTCTGTTAATTTTAACTTGCATTTTAGTCACAGCCAGCCCTATTTCCACTGTTTTGCCTTAATTCAGTAATTAAAAATACCAAAAACACCTTGAAAAATCCTCAAAAATCACAAAAACAGTAGAAAATCATAAAAATATTAAAAACCATTTATTTCTGAATTTTTGGTTATTTTTGCAACATTTTATAAATATTTTAGCTTGTCTTTCATTAGATTGTCTTTACTTTCCAATATTGAAAAAGAAATAAAAAAAATATAAAATATAAAATTATAAAAATCAGAAAATTAAAAACCAAAATACAAAATTAAAAATTAAATAAAAAAATTAAAAAATTAAAAATTAAAAACCCACAAAAATTCCTTTGCTTGCTTGCTTAGGGTAGACACATCACACACACATACTTTAGCACTTACTTGAACTACCTTGTTTGCTCCCTGTGTTCGAACTCTCTGCATACTTGTCACTATACACCATTTGTGCAGAGTTAAAAATAAATTTTAACTCCACATTTATTTCTAATTATTGATCTTAGTGTGGGTTAATTGTTGACTTTTGTCCAGATTTAGTGTGGTCAACACACCGACTTAGTTCACGCTTTGTGCTGAACTTAAGACCACCTATTTTTGGCTAAATCAA
Organism: Ottelia alismoides; assembly: GCA_037367405.1. Classification (NCBI taxonomy): domain Eukaryota; kingdom Viridiplantae; phylum Streptophyta; class Magnoliopsida; order Alismatales; family Hydrocharitaceae; genus Ottelia; species Ottelia alismoides. The sequence continues at coordinate 62,423 of JAZKJV010002872.1, forward strand.
ATGGCGCCGTTGCCGGGGAGCAACAACGATTAGTTCACATTTTGTTTGATTGTGTGATTGTTTACCATAGCATCATTTTCCATCTCTTACATTTTTGATATATCTTATTGAGCTATCTGACCGTCTCTTTTCTTGTCTTCTTGCGAGGGACCGCGGAGCAAGGCGGATTGCTTAGGTGATTCGTAGCATCCTTGGGAAGCGGAGCCGGCCTTCTTAGGTCACGCCGGCAGGAGAGAGCAAGAGGAGTGAGGGAGAGTGATTAGATTAGCTTACATTTATTTTCGTGAGAGAGAGACTATTAATTTGTAATAATACAGGTACACTTGGACTTGGACACTCAGACTATCGGGCCTAACTTCCGGGTGTTTGTTCACCCGGGAGCTCACCGTGGTTTTCATCGAGTTTTTATCGCCGTCATTTTCCGATTTTGATTTCATTTTTCACTTTCTTTTGTGGATTGAGCTCTTAGTTCTAGGTCCTGCTTGATTCGATTAGAATAGGTCCAAACACCTAATTATCTTTGCATGCTCCTATAGATTCGTATTTGGACTTAGACTAATTAAATAGTTAGCTAGTAGCTTCCGATCCACGCGCCGCGAGCTCACACCCGAACAAGCGCTTTCTCCTAACTCAAATGTGTTGAGCAGAGGAGGGGTGAGCCTAGACCGGACACTCGGATTGGGAATTAATAGTTAGCTTGTGGTTCTTCACGCTAGCAGTTGCCTAATCTAGGACGATTTCCGCTTTGCATTTCGCCATATAGCTTAGGTTTAAAAATTCTGCTTTGCATCCCGCATGGAGAGAGCTGGGATTCGCTGTAAGTCTTCTTACTTTGCATGCATCATCTAGGCACAAAGGTGAGATTTCCACCTTGGTGTCGACTTGCACGGCTTTTCCGACTCTATTCTCCCTCTGTTTTTGGAACAAAGTAGGATAAAGGAAAAATACAAAAACCGTTAGGCGCTTGTTTGAATCTACTCAAAAGAAGCGATAACACCAAAAAAATTAAAAAAAGGGTCTGCTAAAGAAAACTTGACCAAAATAAAATTGGTAAATGGATTCATTGCTTGGGGTGAGTAATACCCTCACTTGTATTCAGGTTGCATGGGAAGGTCTCCTTCCAAGTGAGGTGAGCGCTTCGTAAGGATTAGAGCCTAAAACCCAACTTGTGGCTGCCTTGTGTATCGCCTGGATTTCCGAAGTATTGGCGCTACTATCGTACGTAGTCGAGTAGGACTTGGTCGCCATTGGTGACTCGCTATTGTGTGAGCACCGACCTTGTCCGAAGTACCGAGCTTAGGCCACGCCTTCACGGGTGTGTCTGTCTCACCGGCTGCGTCCGAGTAGGACCTTGTACGCTCACGGGTGATTCCGTTGCGAGCGAGGTCCGAAGTATCGGTTTCGCCTATCGGCTTCCTCTCTCTATTTCTTTGGCTGAGTAGGGATCCAGGAAGGGTTACAAGGACCTCAAAAAGCGCAAGTTACAGGTTACACAGGAGGAGGACAAGTACGGGGACACTTTCCTGGCAGTACTCTCGCTCCTATAGGCGTAGCGTTCTAAGGACTCGTGAAAAGATAAATACCTGAAAACAAGCTAAAATTGACAAGATAAAAGCCGAACCTTCACGGCTTCACGTGTTGAGTTGGTGAATTCACCCTTGCTTTGCGTTTGATTGCTAGATTTATTTAGGTCAAGATCAAAAATACCGCACAATTGTGCACAATTTTGTTGCATATCATCTTCTTCTCTTACATTATCCCCACTCTTCTCGAATAATCAAGATGATGGGACGGAGATCTCTTAAGCCGACTTTGTCGGCACCGCTATCTAGCACTCCTCCTTACTCATCTAGGAATGCCTCGGAGAGTCCGCTCTCCGAGCCCGAGTTTACATCCACCCTGTTCCCCCTCGACCACCCTTCCCATTCTCCTTCTCTCAGTCCAATTGTGTCAGAATTCAGTGCATCACAGAGTTCCGCTCATTCTACAGCACCTGAAATGGCCTCATTTGCTTTTTCAGAGAATCCAGCAATGGCAGACAGAGGCGAGCACCCAGATGACCACGAGCATCCCCCGTTCATTATTGATCAAGTGGCCATCAACAATTCCTTGCTAGCGTCCCTAGAAAATATGCAGAGACAGATCCGTGACCAGGGAACATTCATGGGTGATCTGATGAGAGAGATAGCACAGCTGAGAGAAAACCGACCTGGGGGCGGTGGCGGTGGAGGAGGAGGAGGACCCGATGCAGGAGGAGGCGATCCAGACGCTGAGCGACCGCCACAGACTATCATGAGGGAACTGCACAACCCAGCTTCGTCCCTCACTCACCGGTGGATCAGACTCCCGCCAATCCACGGAGACTTCGAGCTTCGGCACCACACGATTCAGTTGCTACCCAAGTTCCATGGGTTGCCGACCGAAGAGACGCACCTCCATCTCCAAGAATTTGAAAAGATATGCAGTACTATCCATGATCGGTTGATGACCGAGGACACCATCAAGATGATCGCCTTCCCGTTCTCATTGGTTGATAGAGCCGCATATTGGCTCAAGCATCTAGGGCGATTCGTCGATACTTGGGCAGATCTCCGGACCGCATACCTCAAGAAGTATTACCCTCTCGGCCGGATCAATGCAGCTAGAGCTATGATTAGCAATTTCGTCATGATCCCAAATGAACAATTCCACGAAGCATGGGATCGATTCAGAGAGCTCATTGACCGGTGTCCACATCACGATATATCCAAGCCCAACCTGGTGCAGAGTTTCTTCTGTGGGCTGACACCGGAGCTGCAGGGGCTTGTGAACGCCTCTTGCGGTGGGTCCTATTTCTCCAAGGGAGAAGACGACGTCTGGGCCATCTACGAAGGCATGGCAGAGAACTCCACAGTGATGACCCAGGCCCGAGTCTATACACAGCAGAAGCCCCCGCAGGGAGCGGGATCATTTCAGAGGATCGCCCGCATCAATGCTGGTCCCAGCACAACGTCGGTAGCCGCAGCCCAAGCCGAATCAGCAGCAGCCGACATGGGCATTATTAGCGAAAAGTTGGACCGCATAGAGATCCTCGAAAAGAAGCAGAATCAAGGTCTAGCCCAGATGGACCTTCTCACCAAGACCATGAGTGACCTGAAGACTCAAATTCTATGTATTCAGGAGGCACAGGCCCATTCCCAATAGCCTCCCAGGTCACAGGTTGCTTCCAGCAGCAGCAATCCCAACCAGGCCTCCACCTCATACCGCCAGGTGAACCATATCCAGGCGGAGCCGGTTCCATTGCTGCAATATCATCCAGAGCAACCGCCGTCTCAGGAGACTCAGATGGTGGTCTATCAGCCGGAGCAGCCACTAGCAGTTCTTCCTCCACCCTCCTTTGAGCAGGAACCATTGACGGAAGTCAATGGGATTTGGTATGACCGATACCCTCAGCCCGCAATTCGTAGGGATCACCCCGGATTCCGTTGGGGGAATGGTGGATCCTCATCCCAGCAGCATCCTCCTGCCCAAGGACAGCAGAACAGCCAGCCGACACAGCAGAAACAGCCCCAGTATGCCCATCAGCAACAATACCAGAGTGGTCCTCGTCCCTCCTATCAGGGACAGCAGTGGAGGCAGCGACAGCCGCCTCAGCAGTCTTATCACCAGCCTTCCCCCCAGTATCAGCAGCAACACCAGCACCAGCAGCCCCATTTCCAGCAGGGACAGACATCCGGTTCTCAGGGTCCAGCCTATGAGAACCCAGCCCTCGATGATCTTGCCCGCTTGCTATCTGAACAGCGAGCATCTTTCAGGCAAGAAATGGATGAATTCCGGCAGGAGATGCGGGATATCATCAAAGGCAAAGCCGTCATACCCGCTCAGATCGAACCTAATCCTAATAACCTAAAAAGAAAATCTGAACAGGTAGAGTTCACAGAGGATACCTCTCCTAGTGACGATTTGAATGATATGTCTTATTCTTTGAATGATGCTGATTTTGTGACTACTAGGAGCGGTAGGATACCAGCCGGCGGCGCCTCTTCTGAGCGACAGCCAGATGCAGGATCAGGAGCGCCAGAGGAGCAGAGGAGCGGTGCTGACGCCGCTAATGATGATGTTGAAGACGGTGGTGCTGATGCCACCAATGATGGAGTCCAGGACGACGGTACTGATGCCGTTGTGATACCAGATGCAGACGGTGGTGCTGATGCCACCATTTTGGATGATGAACCCGAGCGCGGTGCTGATGCCGCAAAGACCGGTGCTAGTGGTGGTGCTGAGGCCACCACATCTACTTTTGTCGAGCCATCATCTGTGATGTTGCCACATTTTGTATCTAGAGACTGTGGGAACAAAAACAAAAACAAAAATATGAATAAAGGAAAGGTTTCTGTTCAAATTGCGGATCCATATGTGGTGAATGATGATTATTGTATGGATTCTCCGTCTTCACAGGCACAGGGACCGCTTCCTAGTCCTCCATCTGAGGAGGCCCCTACCATCCCCTTCCCTGAGGCACTCCGCCGAGCAAAGGGGAATAAATAAGAAAATCCAAAAAAGAGCCAACAGGTAGAGTTCGGTGACCAAATGATTGATAGATTTCACATTCAGCTGACTCTACGGGAAGCATTTGAGCATATCCCCTTCTTCAAAAAGAACTTGAAAGAGACAACTACTGTTCGAAGGAAGAAGAGGCACAAAGATCAAATCCATATGCTCACTCATGACACATGTTGCATCATCCAGAACAAGCTGCCAGCCAAGCGACCAGACGCAGGAGCTCCCTATGTCAGATGCGAGATTCAGGAGAAGCAGTTTGATCGTACTCTATTAGACATCGGCTCTTCAATTAACCTCCTTCCGGCAGCCTTACTCAAGCAGTTCGAGTTTGGCCCTCTTCTTCGAAGCAGAACCGTCCTTCAGTTTGCTGATAGGTCGATTAAGAGGCCGAAGGGGTTATTGAAAGACGTGGTCGTTACCATTAAGGGCCTGCAATTCCCCGTGGACTTCGTCGTGTTGGACATGGAGATCCCTGAGTCGGTAACTGATGCCCCCATCATTCTCGGACGTCCATTTTTGGCTACAGCCAAAGCGGTGACCGACCATGATAGCGGGAAGGTATGCTTTCGCGTAGAGGGCGAAACCATACCAATAGAGACGATCGAAGAAACCAAATCTAGAGAGTTAGAGTGCTCAGAACAGTCCAGCGAAGCCGAGCAGATGACAGAGGAAGAGCTAGACATCCACCAGGTTTGTGACTTTGAGATGACTGATGATGAATCCAACTGGACAAATCCCGTAGCACCGACCCTCGCCTTGCCTACAGATTCACTGTATCTCAAGCTCATGGCAGTCGAGAGCCGGGAGAGCACATCCCTGGATGAGGATATCTCTGAGGCTGACAGTGTTGTGATGAGTGGTGCTGAGGAATTTCAATCATGCTCGTCTTCTTCTGATCCCTCGGATTCAGACATTGACTGGGATGACTTTGATGACTATTTACCTTGTCTGATTCCTACTGAGCCAACAACCATGACAGAGTGCGAGCCGGTGCAGTTCATTGATGATTCAGTAGGCCGCCCTTCGTCAGAAATTCATGCAGAGCGAGAGTTCTCCCATGCAGACCTGATAGCATTTACACAGACATATCAGAAGCCAGATCTGCCACCTCCCAGTTGTCCAGAACGGAAACCTCTGCCGCAGTCGATGAAGTACAGATTCCTTGCAGGTGAGCCAGAAATGCACCCAGTCATTATCTCAGCAGATTTGACTGGAGAGCAAGAATCTCGTCTGATGGAGGTTCTTGAAAGAAACCGCAAGGCAATCGGTTGGAGTATAGCTGATCTCCAGGGGCTGAGCCCAAATCTTTGCTCTCACCACATTTATCTTGAGGATAACGCTAAGTCGTTGCGTGAGTTCCAGCGACGGCTGAATCCGAATCTTCGAGACGTTGTCATGAAGGAAATTTCCAAGTGGTGGAGCGCCGATTTCATCTATCCCATCTCCGACTCCAAATGGGTTAGTCCACTCCATGTGGTGCCTAAGAAGACGGGTATCACTACAGTTGTTAATGAGTCTGGAGAGGAGATCCCTACCAGAGTATCAACTTCTTGGAGGGTCTGTGTGGACTACAGATGATTAAATGAGGCCACCAAGAAGGATCACTTCCCGCTACCCTTCATTGATCAGATTATCGAGCGGCTAGCTGGGAAGAGTCATTATTGTTTTCTTGATGGGTACTCTGGATACAATCAAGTGGCCATTGCGCCCGAAGACCAGGAGAAAACGACATTAACCTGTCCGTTTGGGACTTATGCTTTCAGACGGATGCCCTTTGGTCTATGTAACGCTCCGGTGACATTCCAAAGGTGCATGTTGTCCATCTTCTCGGACATGGTGGGTGACTGTTTAGAGGTCTTCATGGATGACTTCTCGGTCTATGGCGACGGGTTCGACGCTTGTCTTGACTGCCTAGACCGCGTGCTCAAGCGCTGCATTGAGGTTAATCTTGTTTTATCCTGGGAGAAGAGTCATTTCATGATGACTCAAGGGACGGTCCTTGGTCATATCGTCTCCAACAGGGGCATGGAGGTCGATCCGGCTAAGGTGGATATCATCAGAAAACTCAATCCGTCGTCCAACTTGCGTCAGTTACGGTCTTTTCTGGGGCATGTCGGTTTCTACCGACGGTTCATTCAGGACTTCAGTCGAATTGCCCGACCGCTTACTGACTTGCTGACCAAAGACACTGAGTTTATTGTTAATGATAAGTGTCTTGAATCATTTGAGACTCTCAAGAATATGGTTGTCTCAGCTCATGTCCTTCAGCCACCCGATTGGTCTCTCCCATTCGAGATCATGACGGATGCTTCAGATTTTGTCGTTGGGGCTGTGCTTGGACAGAGGAGGGATGGTTTACCGTTTGCCATTCACTACGCCAGCCGGACTTTGGATGCCGCGCAGCGGAATTACACTGTAACTGAGAAAGAGATGCTGGCCGTAGTCTTCGCTCTTGATAAGTATCGATCATATATTCTCGGATCTAGAGTAACCATTTACACTGATCATACCGCCATCCGGTACTTAATGGCTAAGAAGGATGCCAAAGCACGTCTCACCAGATGGATCCTTCTACTCCAGGAATTTGATATTGAAATTAAGGATAAGCCTGGAGTCAAGAATGTGGTGGCGGATCACCTCTCCAGATTGGAGAATCTTGAGGAATCTGAGCCCAGCGCACCTATCACAGAAACATTTCCAGATGAGGCGATCTTGGCTGTCACCTCACTCCCGTGGTATGCTGACTTTGTAAACTATCTTGTTGCCAAGACAATCCCTCAGGGTTGGCCCAGGCAGAAACTTGAGACCTTCCTAGCTAAGGCCAAGTTTTACCATTGGGAAGATCCCGTCCTTTATCATGAAGGAGGGGATAGTATCTGGAGGAGGTGCATTCCTCAAGAAGAGCAGCATAGCGTCCTCACATACTGCCACAAGCTTGAGGCAGGAGGACATCATTTTGGAAAAAGAACAGCACAGAAGGTGCTTCAATCCGGCCTATGGTGGCCTACTCTCTTCAAGGATTCTGATGAGTTCGTGAAAAGATGTACTGACTGTCAGAAAATGGGAACCTGTGGACAGAGAGACATGATGCCCATGCAACCCATTCACTTCTGTGAGGTTTTTGATGCATGGGGGATTGATTTCATGGGCCCATTTCCTAAAAGTCAGGGATTCGAGCATATTTTTCTCGCTGTAGATTATGTCAGCCGATGGGTTGAGGCCATCCCCGCCCGAGCCGCAGATGCTAAAACCGTTTGCAAATTTTTGAGGAAAAATATCATTTCACGGTTCGGGGTACCTAGAGTCTTGATTTCAGACGGGGGGTCTCACTTCATCAATGACAAAGTCAGGGCCCTTGCAGACGAGTTCGGCATTGACCATCGGGTTGCCACTCCTTATCACCCTCAGACTAATGGTCTTGCCGAAGTATCGAATAGGGAGATAAAGACAATCTTGCAGAAAGTTGTCCGCCCAGACCGAAAGGATTGGTCACAGCTTTTGGACTCGGTCTTGTGGGCTTATCGGACATCTTTCAAGAATCCATTGGGGACATCTCCCTTTCGTCTCGTCTATGGCAAGCCGTGCCATTTGCCAGTGGAGATCAAGCATAAATCTTTTTGGGCAGTTACTGAGTTGCTTCTAGATCTCGAGAGTATAGGAGACCAGAGAAGAGCAGAATTGGCAGCCCTGGAAGAATTGAGAGATACAACCTTTTCCAACAGCCTACAGTACAAGGAAAAAGTGAAGACATGGCACGATTCGCATATCAGCCATAAACAGTTTGAGCCAGATCAGAGAGTATGGTTGTTTGATTCCAGGCTGAAATTATTCCCAGGGAAATTGCAGAGCAAGTGGAAAGGACCGTATGTGGTCAAGAAGGTACATGACAATGGCAGCATCGACATATCCGAACCGTCATCTTCCTCTACCTTCCGCGTCAATGGTCAACGACTGAAACTATATCTTGATCATGATCCGCCGACCATTGACGTTGCCCCATTCTTCTGGTATGAGATGTGTCCTTTGACTCTCATCATCTGCATTTCATACATGGTGATCAACTCTATTCCCCGCTGTACAGATCCATCTGTTTATATCACTCTGTTGTCTGTTGATTTATTTTTTTCTTTTCTTCTTTTCTTCTTTTCCTTTTCTATCTGCTTTATCTATCAAAAAGGTGTCGCCCTTGTAGACAGTTTTCCATACTTAGGACGTACTTTGTCCTAAGTATAGGGGGGCTGGCACCCCAAGTTTCTCTATTCTTTTCAATCCTCTCCATTGTCTCCTCTTCTTATCTATACTTAGGGATATCTTACCCTAAGTATAGGGGGGAGACAATCTGAGTACGATCTGTTCATTCCTACCCTTGACCCTCCCTGTTTTGTGTACAGTCTGCTATACTTAGGATTATTTCATCCTAAGTATAGGGGGGACGGTCAACTTCTCATTCGTTTGATTCATTTGTTCCTTTATTATTTAGACTTTCCTATACTTAGTACGAGTTATGTCTTCTCTTTTCTCTCCGATCTATGAGGACATAGCTCAAGCTAAGTATAGGGGGTCGTATATACTGCGTATATACTTTAGCCATAACTCGTACTTTCGTATTTTCCTAATAAATATGGCTAATAATTCTTTAAAATTCATTAAAAATCTTTAATAAAAAGATGTGATTATTCCTCAAATTTTTTGTATTTACTGATTAATAAATTAGGTGAAAATGTTTTTTGCAAAATGTTTGAAAAATAGTTTGAAAATCTTTGTGAACATCCATTGAAAACTATTTTGAAAATATTTTGTTACATGTTTTCAACCTGTGTAAAATGTGTGGATTGTAAAATTTCTTTTCTTTGTGTGAAATAAAATGTTTGAAAAATGATTTGCAAATGGTTTGAAAAATGGTTGCAAAAATATTTTGAAAAACCTATATATACTATTTTGCAAGCCTTTGCAAAATGATTTTCAAATGTGTGTACATGTTTGCAAAAATGTTTGTAAAAACTATTTTGGACTATAGTTTTCAAAAATGGTTTGAAAATTTTGTTTTCAAATGAGTTTGAGGAATATTCACATCACACCAAAATCCACTATATATATACTTATAAAATTGATCACTTACCCTTGTAAATCCTTAAAATCCACTTCTTGTATATATAAGAAGCACTCCCGTGTACATATTTTTCACCTAGTTTTTAGCCAAAAACTTTTTCTTTCAAAAATCCCAAAAACATTTGCAAAATTAAAATCCAAAAATATTTGAAAAATCTTTTTGAAAAAAGACAAAAAAATGCATATGCATCATCATCACCATATTTTCAAAAATCCATAAAAAGTTCAAAATCTTGAAAATTGCATCACAAAAATATTTTCTGCATTTTGCATTGCATTGCATGGCATTCGCATTTTTCGGATTGAGTTTGATAGTTGAACAAGTCTAAGTAAAATCCGAAGATTGGAGCTTGATTGGACCTTAAAATCTACCTAATAACAGGAACCTTATAGGAACTGGGTGTGAGGTACTTCAGGTCTAGTTGACTTAATTCTTTGAGGATCACGGGACTTGGTTCAATGAATTCTTGACTGCCTAAGTAGAGTATTTCGGAGCACACGCACGACTCTTGTTGATAATGACCTAACTTGGACACCTGCACCTTTCACATGGCTCAACTCAGTTGGAGTGGTGAGGGGATTGGATTTGCTGGTATGAGACGCACACAAGTGGAAACACTTGTCCTCCTCTAGGGAGGGAAGTGCACCCCAACCCGTCCAGTGATTAGGAAGTCTAAAGACAGGAGGCTGTGGGTTGCGATAAAGCTTCAAAAGAGGGATAGTCTACTGGCTCAAGAGGAAAAACTCCTTATGTAAATGCTGCTGTATATAGTATTCAAAAAAAAAATGTTCAGGCATGTACAAAAATAAAAAGCCTGCAAGTATACACAAAGTCAATAAGCAATCTTGAGTTCCAAAGTAAAAAATGTGAGCCTGCAGCAGGATGACTTGACTACACTGGTCTTGCATCCAAGGATAGGTAGCTACACTGGCTACCGTCCATTCTTCTCTTCACCCCCTCCTCTTGAGCCGGTTGACACTTGAACTTAGAAGGGAATACCCCGCTCCTCGAGGATGGAGTTGCTGGATTGGGGAATCATTGGGTTGTCGTACTGGAGAAGTCAGTTTCTTTGTCATTCTAGTTGGGGAGAGTCACCATCACTTACACTGTACAAGTCAGATTCATAGTCATAAGAGTTTGCGTATGAATTGAGATATTTCTGACCTGGCTACTGAGGAGACTTGAGCAGAGTTTTGGGTTTCTCAGGGACTATTGGATTTCAAACACGGTTCTCACTAAGGTTCCGCCCGCACTAAAATTCCAAAGGTCCGACTTAAGCTCCAAACTTTGATTGTGTGAATACAAGTTTGACAATCAGATAAAATCCAAGTTCTTCTTTTTCTTTTCTTTGTTTTTCTTTTTGCACTTATTGCATAAGTGTTTGCTAGGGACTAGCAAAGGTAAAGTATAGGGGGATGATGAATCCACATTTCATCATCTTTATTCTATCATTTTGGCACCAAAAACCCTAGCAAATGCCTGAAAATACCCTTAAATAGAGCATCTTAGCATTCATGCATGTGCATCCAAACAGTGTATAAATTACTGTAATTAAGGCCAAAATTATAGAATAAATAAAGAAAAGAAAAAGAATAAAATATTGTAAATATTTTATGACCCAAAACCCCCGAGACCTAGGCATCTTGATGAATAGGTCGACAAGGAATAAAGTAGGGGGAGATAAGGTCAGAAACACAGATATAATACCTATACTTCCAGTTCATTCTTTATTCATTTTGGGACCTATTTTTGGTTTCACTTTTTATACATCAAATAAAGAAACTTTGTACATGAAAGTTGTAGATAATTTAATAAAGAAAAATACAAAATTGATTTCACAGAAAAAGAATGTACAGATGAGAAGTTATGGTCTGAATAAAAATCCAAAATCCCAACTTCCAAGACCCGTATCTCACAACTGACAACTCCAAATGCAGTGTACTCACCTTTAATTGTATATAGAATAAAATAATCTACTCAATGGCGGTGGTTTCGCATTTGGCGGAGCTACGGTTTGAAAGTTGAGTTTTGGGCCCCTATTGTATACTTGTACTGAATAAAATATTCAATTTATTCTTTATTCATTATTTATTCATTTTTATATTTTTTATAATTCTGTAAATATTACTTATAATATATATGTGCATTCAAATTAAAATAAAATGCCAAGAAAAATAAAAATAAAAATACTTGTATAAAGACTACATAGGTATACTGCATATACCTATACCTGTATAAAATACTCTTAGATTTTACTAAATATACAAAATACATCAATAAAATAAAATAAAAATATATTTATGTGTATAAAAGTATTTTATAACTTTCAAAAATTATAAACAAAATTAAAGAAATTAAAATACACCAAATAGAATACTAAAATACATAGGTATTATACCTATATAGGGTTAAAAAGGTAACTTGTAAAAATATAACTCCTAAAAATAATTAAAAATCAAAATAAAATACTACATAAAATTTTAAGTATTTTTTATTTTATAACTTTTATTTCATTCGGCCATTTAGAATTTTAAATAGATTAATAAAATATTTTTTCAGGGTTTTTCCTGGTTGGTCCACGTGGACCAACCAGGAGGCCAGGACTGTTGACCTAGGTCAACAGTCTGACCTACCCCCTGTAGCCCGTGTCAGGCTCGGTTTTTGAGCCATCTTTGTGGCTTTTTCCCAGCCTATTCTTTCATGTTCTCGTGTTGCATCCTTCTGCAGCATTGTTCACCAACCATCTATCTCACTCGCCCAAGCTTAATCTTGGTCTTTGGACCCAAGATTTGCAAGATATTCATTGATCTTTGGACCCCTGTCACCTTAGGTCAAACCGCATAAAACCAACCCCCCTACTTTGAATTCAAAATCGAGTCCCCTTGGTCCACCCTTCAGCGCCACCTTCGTGCTCCTGAGCTCCTTGGAGGTGATAGCTCCATCGCCAGCTCCTCAGCCAAGGCGTTCGAAGTCGAGGGAGCCTCCACCACCTCCGCCAACAGCCGGCGTCGAGGTACCTTTCTTCCCTCTGGCTCCGGCCATCGAGGGCTCGCCCCACCTTCTTGTTTATCTCATTAGGTTCCTGTTAGTTGTAGCTTCAAAAACCCCAAAAAATTTCTAAGTCCCATCGCTTATTTCGCCCATCCAAGCATCCTCGCCGGAGCGCACCTCCGGCCACCGACGACCACTTCCCCTCGCGCATCGATTAGGTCCACCCCAGGTCCAGGCACTTTGCCCTGGAACTTCTAACTCTTCTTGCAGGTTGAAGCCAACTTGAAAGCGCCTGGAGGCGAGTTTTGACGCTCGTCGGACCGTGGCCAAGCTCCCCAGCTCCGCCACCTTCGCCTGAGCACCTCGGCCGCCGCCGCGGCATTTTGACGCCCCCAGGAGATAGACGAAGACCTGAGGAGCCTCCCGTACCATTTTGAAGCCAAAAAGCTCATCGGAGACGGAGCTTGACCTCGGAGAACTTCGGCTCGCTGGAGTTCGTCGCGGTTCTTGCTCCGGCCTTCATCACCGTTGGATCGAGGTGGAGCTCCAGATCGTGCGTCGACCGTCCGATCTTCCACGCCCAGCCACCGTCGGATCTCTTTTTGAGATCTAATCTCAGACGTCGACGCCAACCGTCATCGGACGCCCTCGTGCTGCCACGTGGATAAGTGGCTCGCTCCCCGCCGCTGGATCGCGTCCCGCCGCCAGCCGTTGGATTCGTGCCACGCGTCGTCGTCGGAGCGCCCGAGCGAGGGTATTTTGCATCCCAACCCTCGCACTTTTTGTATTTAATATTTAGTATTTAAACTTTTGTCTGTAGTGTAAAAGTTTTGTAATATTTGCACAAAGACCCCCAGACTTTGTTTATTTGCATCCAGGTCCTTCGCCACGTCACCTCACGTGACCTGTACACGTGAGGGGGTGGGCATTTTGCAGAAGGGTCCTCGGTCATTTGTGTATTTCGTTTTAGTCCTGAAACTTTCGTATCAAGTGTAAACTTTTTGGATGTTTTGCAAGTAGGCCCCCAGGGTTTTGAAATATTGCATTTTAGTCCTCGCCAGGCGCGTGCAAGTCACGCGCCCTGGTGGGTAAATTGCTTGCGTGCCCAGGCGGTTTTTTCAATTAATATTTAGTGTTATAAATTGAATATTCAGTGTATATTTTCGTGGGAAAATTGCATGTATGCCCCTGGATGTTTTAGATATTGCACATATACCCCTGCCAGGACTGTTTAATGTTTGGATGTTTGCTCTAATTATTTAACCTATCATTTTAAGTCCAAAAATTCCACAAAAATAGACTTAAGCTCCTGGACATGTGTACTTTGACGCCACATTTTAGTTTTTGATTTCATCTTAATTTTGTATTTATTAAAAATCAAAAACTTGCTTTTTGTGTACTGTCTAGCTTAGAAAATACCAAAAAAAAATTAAAATACCTCTAAAAATTCCAAAAAATTACCTAGTGTCTATTTTATTCTATTTTAGTGTCATTCCAAAAATCATTAAAATCTCAAAAGAAAAACACTAAAAATTTAAAAACACTCAAAAACTTCAAAAAAATATATAAAATAGTAGAAAACTCCAAAAATCAAAAACTCAGTTCCTGTTTGTTCCTTATTTTGTCCTTTTTATTTGAAAAATAGTGTGAAAAATTTTGGTTGCTGTCTATTAATTTTAACTTGCATTTTAGTCACAGCCAGCCCTATTTCCACTGTTTTGCCTTAATTCAGTAATTAAAAATACCAAAAACACCTTGAAAAATCCTAAAAATCACAAAAACAGTAGAAAATCATAAAAATTTTAAAAACCATTTATTTCTGAATTTTTTGGTTATTTTTGCACCATTTTATAAATATTTTAGCTTGTCTTTCATTAGATTGTCTTTACTTTCCAATATTGAAAAAGAAATAAAAAAATATAAAATATAAAAATTATAAAAATCAGAAAATTAAAAACCAAAATACAAAATTAAAAATTAATAAAAAAATAAAAAAAATTAAAAATTAAAAACCCACAAAAATTCCTTTGCTTGCTTGCTTAGGTTAGACACATCACACACACATACTTTAGCACTTGCTTGAACTACCTTGTTTGCTCCCTGTGTTCGAACTCTCTGCATACTTGTCACTATATACCATTTGTGCAGAGTTAAAAATAAATTTTAACTCCACATTTATTTCTAATTATTGATCTTAGTGTGGGTTAATTGTTGACTTTAGTCTAGATTTAGTGTGGTCAACACACCGACTTAGTTCACGCTTTGTGCTGAACTTAAGACCACCTATTTTTGGCTAAATCAACAACCCCGGATCGACACTCATGCATCATTGGGTAGTAGTGCCAGCGATCGTGGGGGACTTCAAGTTCCCCCCGAACACTCTGTAGTTACTGCCTCGTTTCCACGGACTTGCCACTAAGGAGCCCCCTCCACCTCTAGGAGTTTCTTATGATCTGTAGCACTGTCCACGATCGCCATGTGGACCAGGACACGATCCGGATGATAGCCTTCCCGTTTTCACTGGCAGATAGAGCAGCCACCTGGCTGAAGCATCTTGGGAGGTTTGTATACACCTGGGAGCAGCTCCGCACCGAGTACTTGAACAAGTACTATCCACTCGGGCGGACGAATGCAGCGAGGGCCCTGATCAGCAACTTCTCCATGTTTCCCAACGAGCAGTTTCACGAGGCATGGGAGAGGTTTCGAGAGCTCCTAGACCGATGCCCGCACCACGACATCTCCAAGCCGAACCTAGTTCAGAGCTTTTTCAGCGGGTTGACGCCAGAGCTTCAGGGTCTGGTGAACGCTTCTTGCGGCGGGTCCTACTTTGCCAAGGACCACGACCAGGTCTGGGTCATCTATGAGGAGATGGCAGAAAACTACATGGTGATGTCCCAGACCAGGTTGTATACTCAGAAGACCCAGCCACAACAGCCAGGACCCGTGCAGTACCAGCGGATAGCACGGGTAGATGCAGGTCCATCCAGTTCGTCCGCAGCTGCAGCAGCACAGGCAGAGTCGACAGCTGCGGACATGGGCATTATCAGTGAGAAGTTGGACCGCATGGAGCTGATTGAGAAGAAGCAGTGCCAGAGCATCACTCAGATGGAACAGATGGCACAGGTTCTGAGCGACATGAAGACACATCTCATGTGTCTCCAGGAGGCACAGACGGCTCCTCAGCCCCGTCTTCAGTCGCGAGGCGACTCCGGCAACAGCAGCAGCTCGTCCCAGCGCTCCAGCACCCCTGTGCAGCCTAGACAGGTTCATCTTGTACAGGCGGAGCCGTACCAGCAGCCGCAGCCCACCTACCAGTCCCCACCATCTCCAGACGTGCAGATGGTGGTATACCAGCCGGACCAGCCTCTGGCAGTACTCCCGCCAGCCCCCCTACGATGCCGAGCCGTTGATGGATGTCAACGGGATTTGGTATGACCGACCCCAGCCTGGGATCCGACGAGACCATCCTGGATTCAGGTGGGGGAGTGGTGGTACCCAGCCCCAGTAGCAGCCGTCAGGACAGGGAGGGCAGTACTCCCAGCAGAGAGATCACCAGCAGCAGCAGCAACCCCCAGCATACCAGGCACACCAGCCATCATCCTTTGTCCCTCGTCCCTATCAGCAGCAGGGACAGTCGTGGAGACGTGAGCACCAGGCTCACCCAGGATATCAGCAGCACCCTACCTCTTACCACCAGCAGCAGTTCCAGCAACCTCATCCCCAGAGAGGCTACCCGTCGGGTTCCCACGAGAGCCCCACTTTGGATGACATCGCCCGCCTCCTCACGGACCAGCAGGCCACATTCAGACAGGAGATGGACGAGTTCCGCCAGGAGATGCGGGACTTGGTGAGAGGGAAGGCCGCCATCCCAGCCCAGATCGAGCCGAACCCGAATAACCTCAAGAGGAAGTCTGAGCAGGTAGTACACACTGAGTTTGCCACTCCTAGTGACCCATTTGTTGATACATCTTCGGATCTATTTGATGCTGATTTTGTCACACTTAGGAGCGGTAGGACCCCAGCAGGCGGCGGCGCCTCATCTGAGCTTCGCCACGAGGATACTTCAGAGGTGCCACATGAGGAGGAAGAGAGCGGTACTGAGGCCGCTCCCAGATGATGACGGTGGTACTGAGGCCACCAAGGATGCTGATCCCACCGGCGGTACTGAGGCCGTCGCTTCACCAGATCGAGGAGGTGGTACTGATGCCACCCGTTTAGCCGAGCTAGCCCACGGTACTGATGCCGCGAGACGTCTACCAGCAGCAGCAGCAGAGCCAGCCCGTGGTGGTACTGAGGCCACCGGTGTTTGTGTTGAGAGAGATGTTGTCTTTCCTCGCCTTGATGTATCTCAGAACTTTGGTTTGAATAAAGGAAAAGGTTTAGTTTCTTCTGGTCCCACTGTGGTGCATGATGTATGTGTGGATCCGGTCATCGAACCGTCTAGGCCTTTTCCTAGTCCTTCATCTGCGAAGGACCCTGTGATCCCCTTCCCTAGAGCCCTTCAGATGGGGAAGGGGGAAGAAAAAAGAAAATCCAAAAAAGAGAGAGCTTGAGGAGTTCAGCTGATAACACAAAAACCCGAGCAACTAAGGCAATCAGGTAACTGAAACGGTCGTTGCGACCTCAGTCACTCGGATGTGTCAATCAAGAAAAATCGAACCACTAATAGAAATAAAATCAATCAAGCTCAAGACAGCGGTCCAGCTATGAGATTAACCTGGTATAGCACCCAGGGTCGAACTCAAGGTGCACGGGTTGGCCAAAGGCCTACGAAGTAGTAAAAATAAAATAAAATAAAAGACAAGTATTTTTAATGATTTTTATATTTTTTTGGATTTTTAATATAGTGAGAAAATAAAAGAAAACAAAGACAAGCACACTTTAGCAATTTATTTAATGTGTCAAAAATCAAACAAAAATTCAAACAAAAATGTTTTTATGTTTTTTAGGTTTTTTAGTGTTTTTGGTAAATTTTTGGAATTTGTCTGATGTGTATTTTAGTTTCTAAAAATCAAACAGTGGTAAAGAGGCAAGGTACTGTCCAGCCAGGCCCAAAATCCCTGAATAAAATATCCAAGGATCTCAAAAGGGCCTGGAGGTATTTTTCCTGTAAACTAGGTAAAACAAGGAAAATTTGAGTACCAAAATTATTGTTTTTGGGTTTTTATATTATTTAATATAATTTTTATGAGTTTTTTGGTGTTTTTAAGTTTTTATGGTTTTTAAGCAATGAAAAATAGCCAAAATTGGCTAGAAAATCAAGGCACACAAATGAAACAATACCTAATTTTTATAGAATGTTTGAGGTGGTTTTTATATTTTTTTGGGATTTTTAAAACTAGACAGTAGCTGAAATAAAGGTTTTTGAATTTTTAAAAATAACAAATAAAATCAAAAATGTCCTAAAAAATTCTCAAAAATCCTACAACATGGCAGGAGCCATGTGTCAAATTTTCATCGAATTTGGAGGTGATTTGATATTTTATTCAAAAATCAAAAGAGGGCACTGTGCACAGGGACTGAAGTGCAAATATCCGAAGTTCTGGGGGTCCAGGTGCAATTAACCCAGCAACGCACATGCGCGGTGCGTGCCTGGGGCACTCAGGGACCTTTTGGTAAGAAAAACAAGTCCGAGGACCTTTTGGTAACTCGTACCAAAAAGTCCAGGGGCTGTATTGCAAATAACCCACTAATAGACGCACGTGCGGAATTAAAACACTCACAGGGGCATTAATGCAATTACTAAAAACATTTCATTCATTAATGAACATCCAGAACTACAGGACTAAAGTTGCAATTACACCAAATATACACGTGACGACGCACGTGGCTCACACAAATAGGGGCATAAATGCAAATAAACTAAAGTACGGGGTCCAGTGTGCAAATAACCCAACGTAAATAAAAGGCACAAAATATTTACAGGACTGAAATTAAAAGCATAAACTAAGAGGGGGCCTAAGACAAATTACCCCTTTTATTACGCCGATGGCCGGATGCGCGCCACATAGCAGATCCAACGAACGAGAGCGGTGGCGCCTTTGACCTTGAAAGGCTCAGCCTGATCAAACGGTGGAGGGTCCTCCACGTGGAGATCGGACGGTCCTCGTACGTAGTGGCCGAACCCTCGGTGAACCAACGGCGGGGATCACACCTCAACTGATCTGACGCTATCTGCAGCTCCGCGAATGAACGGTCGTGATCGGATCTGGAGCTCTAAGGCTGATCTGACGGTCGGCGAGGATCCTGGAAGAACAAGTCGCCGACGACTTTCACCGGCCTCGTGCCAGCGCGGTGGTCCTCGTCTGCTGCTTCCGGAGATCGAAGAAGATGCGCGATGGAGCTCCGCAGCTGATGGTCGACTCCGATGGCCCAGCCGAGCCCTGAAGGGGCTCCAGCGAGGTCGGCGGAGGAAAGCTCCTGGCTCAAGTGTCGGGAGGCCTCAGATGGCCTCCTCTGGTCCTGCAAAGTAGCTCAGAAACTTCGCGGGTCGAGGGCAAAGTGCCTCGACCCGGTTAGGCGGCGTGAAGGTGGTCTATGCGTCGGAGCGGATGAATCCCGGCGAAGCGACGGCGAGGGGATTCGACTCCTAGCTCCTGTGCGAGCTGGGTTGAACGGAGGGGCGGAGAATGTGCGTGGAGGAAAGGCGGAGATGACTGGGGACTCCGATGATCGAATGGGTGCGCTGGGTGGTCGGAATCGGCGAAGAACGATGGCGGAGCGAATTGGGGCGAAATGGAAATTAGGCTAAATAGGGACGCTAAGTGATTACCTGGGTGGCGAAGTAGACTGGGCTGGAGCTGGGGAAGC
This sequence comes from Ottelia alismoides, assembly GCA_037367405.1. NCBI lineage: Eukaryota > Viridiplantae > Streptophyta > Magnoliopsida > Alismatales > Hydrocharitaceae > Ottelia > Ottelia alismoides. Next base: position 81,876 of record JAZKJV010002872.1, read on the forward strand.
TCCCGGTCGTAGCCTCGAAGGTCGTCTGGTCCTGAGGCTCGGAGCTCACACCACTGGCGGAGCTACGGCGGAGCTATTCGCCGGATCAGTGGTCCAGCCACTCTCTCCTCGCTGCGACACGGGCAACCGAGAGCTATCACCTCAGGGATATCTGTGGAGGTCACGGGATGAAGGGTGGAGAGCCAAAGATGCATGAAAATGGGGGTGGAGCTCAGCCTTTATACGGTGGAAGGTCCGACAAGATTCGATCGGGTAGGGTAGCGTGAAGCGCGGATCCCGAGGCGGGCACCCCGGCGAGGGTGCCGGATCTGTCACGGTCAAGATGGACCCGGGGCTCAGGTGTGAAGGGATCGGGTTTGGATGCGAAAATAGAAAGAAATCGGGTCGGGCATCCCAAAACCCGTGGGAGGTGGTCCACAGGGGGAGTTGACCGGGCGGTCAACAATCCCCGTGGACCAATGAGAATTGGCCAAGTCAAAAAGATTTATAAAATCATTTAAAAATAGGAGATGGCCGATTTATTAAAAACTCAAAACATAAAATATTTTTATTTTAATTTTTTCTATTTTTTGGTGATTTTTAATTAATTTTTGGAAATAAAAATAAGGTATTTACAATATATAGCCATACATAGGTATATATACAATATGTTGGTTTTTGATTTTTAATTTTTAATTATTATTTTTCTACAATTTTATTCCTATTTTATATTTTATTTATTTATAGAATAAAACAAGGAATTAAAGGATATTTTTATTTTATTTTATTATTTATATACATAGGTGAAATAAATAGATATATACATTTATATACATGGCATATTTTTGAGTGAGGAAAACATTTTTATTTATGTACAAAAATATATACACATGAGCCCCTATCTCCCTCTACTTGGCTTTTATGCTGTCAGGCCCATGCTGAGCCCTCCCTTGGGTTAGGTTGCTCAATATTTATTCTAAATATTTCCCTCTTTTTCTTTTTCATCTTTATTCTTTTATTTTTGCACAAAAACATGCTAATTATAGGTATTTACAAAATGCATGCTTTTGCTAATTATTCCTATTTACAAGTATCTACATGCATTTGCATAGGTTTTTGTAGCTAAAATATAAGAATAAAGAGTGATGAATGGGTATTCATCATCCGCCAGAGCATGATCGATCGATACCACATCCAGCTGACCCTCTAGGAGGCTTTGCAGCACATCCCCCTGCTCCAGCGTTTTTTGAGAAACAGGACCACAGTCAGGAGGAGGAGGAGGAACCACACTTCAGAGATCCATGTGCTGACGAAAGCCACGTGTTTTGCGATCCAAAACCGACTGCCAGCCAAGAGGCCAGATTCAGGGGCCCCGTATGTCAGATGCCAGATTAGTGAGCAGAGGTTCGACCGTACTCTACTAGATAGCGGATCGTCGATCAACCTTCTTCCGGCATCCCTTCTCGACCGCTTCGAGTTGGGCACTCTTCGACAGAGCAGGACAGTCCTTCAGTTCGCTGATCGATCTGTCAAGAGGCCGAAGGGGTTGTTACGAGACGTTATCGTCATGATTCAGGGCCTGAAATTCCCCGTGGACTTCGTAGTGTTGGACATGGAGATCCCTGAGTCAGTGGCCGATACCCCCATCATCCTTGGTCGTCCGTTCTTGGCCACAGCCAAGGCGGTGACTGATCATGATAGCGGGAAGGTGTACTTTCGCGTCGAGGGAGAGAGTATACAAATAGAGACGATCGAGGACCACAGAGCGAGAGAGAGAGCCCGCTCAGATGCGAGTACCGATTCAGAGCAGCTGACAGACGCAGAGCCAGACATCCACCAGGACTGTGATTTTGTGATCACAGACGATGAGGCAGCTTCGGCAGATCCTGCAGCACAGACCATCCTCTCATATTCAGATACAGCTGATGCAGAGATGATAGCAGAGGAGGGTCTGGAGAGCACATCCCTGGTTCAGGATACCGCAGAGGCAGCAGAGCCGGTCCTTGATCACGACACGGATTGTAGTGATGGTGGTACTGAGGCCACCTTGCTTCAGGGTGGTACTGATGCCACCGCGGTTGATACAGATCCCTCGGATTCAGAGTCTGATTGGGCCGATTGTGATGATCATATGACAGACCTGATTCCACCTGAGCCTACAGATGAGGAGGAGGCAGATGCAGAGCAGACCAGAGACAGTGCAGTTGAGCAGCCTTCTTCTGATCTAGTTTGCGAGAGTGCGCTTTCTTTTTCCCAGGCAGATTTGGCAGACTTAGCAGCATTCACTCACTTCCTTCCGCAGCCAGATTTGCCAGCACCAAGCATTCCAGAGCTGAAGCCGCTCCCTACTTCGCTGAAGTATCGGTTCCTTGCGGGCGAGCCAGAGATGTACCCAGTCATCATCTCCGCCGAGTTGACTGGAGAGCAGGAATCCCGTCTGATGGGGGTTCTTGAAAAGAACTGCAAGGCAATCGGATGGAGCGTAGTAGATCTCCATGGGATTAGTCCATCAGTGTGCTCCCACCATATCTATCTCGAGGAGGGGGCGAAGCTGTCCCGTGAGTTCCAACGGCGTCTGAACCCCAACCTGAGAGAGGTCGTGATGAAGGAAATATCGAAATGGTGGAGTGCAGATTTTATTTATCCCATTTTCGACTCCAAGTGGGTCAGCCCCTTGCATGTGGTTCCCAAGAAGACGGGCATCACGACTGTGATCAGTGAGTCGGGAGAGGAGATTGCTACACGAGTACCCACCTCTTGGAGGGTCTGTGTTGACTACAGGAGACTCAACCAGGCCACCAAGAAGGACCATTTCCCCCTGCCTTTTATTGACCAGATCATTGGGAGACTGGCAAGGAAGAGCCATTATTGCTTCCTGGATGGGTACTCGGGCTACAACCAAGTGGCCATCGCTCCTGAGGATCAGGAGAAGACCACCTTTACCTGTCCCTTCGGCACATATGCTTTTCGATGCATGCCATTTGGGCTATGCAATGCCCCTGCGACTTTTCAGAGGTGCATGCCGTCGATCTTCTCGGACATGGTCGGGGAGTGTTTGGAGGTCTTCATGGACGATTTCTCGGTCTACGGCGACGAATTCGACTCCTGTCTTGACTGCCTAGACCGGGTACTCCAGCGATGTATTGAGTATCATTTGGTTCTTTCCTGGGAGAAGAGTCACTTCATGGTGACTCAAGGGACGGTGCTTGGCCACATCATCTCCAACAGGGGCATGGAGGTTGATCCGGCAAAGGTTGATGTCATTAGGAAACTCGCACCGCCGTCCAATCTGAGGCAGTTACGGTCATTCCTGGGGTACGTTGGATTTTATAGGAGATTTATTCAGGATTTCAGCAGGATTGCCCGACCGTTGACTGACCTTTTGACGAAAGACACCGAGTTCCTTGTCGATGACAAGTGTCTTTCGTCCTTCACGACTCTCCAGCAGTGTGTTATTGAGGCTCATGTCCTCCAGCCGCCTGATTGGTCTCTCCCATTCGAGATCATGACGGATGCCTCCGATTTTGTCGTGGGGGCAGTGCTGGGACAGAGGAGGGATGGAGTTCCATTTGCCATACACTACGCTAGCCGCACATTGGATTCCACCCAACGGAATTATACGGTTACAGAGAAGGAGATGCTAGCCGTAGTGTTTGCCCTGGATAAGTTCAGATCGTATATCATCGGATCTAGAGTGACTTTGTTTACAGATCACACCGCCATCAGGTACCTCATGGCAAAGAAGGATGCCAAGGCCAGACTGACTAGATGGATCCTTCTACTCCAGGAGTTCGACATCGAGATCAAGGATAAGCCTGGAGTTAAGAATTTGGTGGCGGATCATCTCTCCCGTTTAGAGCAGCCTGAGGATTCTGAGCAGATTGACCCTATTAGATACCTTCCCAGATGAGGCGATCCTTGCTATCACCTCACTCCCATGGTACGCCGATATTGTGAACTTTCTCGTTGCTGGGAAAGTCCCACAAGATTGGCCCAGACAGAGGCTTGAGACCTTCCTCGCGAAGGCCAAGTCCTACCATTGGGAGGATCCCATCCTTTACCATGAAGGAGGGGACAACGTCTGGCGTCGGTGTATTCCTCAGGAGGAACACCATAGCGTCCTCACTTACTGCCACAAGCTCGAGGCAGGGGGACATCATTCTGGGAGGAGAACGGCACAGAAAGTGCTCCAATCTGGCTTGTGGTGGCCTACCCTCTTCAAGGACTCAGAGGAGTTCGTGAAGAGGTGTACTGACTGTCAGAGGATGGGCACTTGTGGACAGCGTGATATGATGCCGATGCAGCCCATTCACTTCTGTGAGGTTTTCGACGCATGGGGCATCGATTTCATGGGTCCATTCCCTAAGAGTCAGGGATTTGAGTACATTCTGTTGGCCGTTGATTATGTGAGTCGTTGGGTTGAGGCTATCCCCGCCCGAGCCGCTGATGCGAGGACTGTTTGCAGATTTTTGAGGAAGCACATCATCACGCGGTTCGGGGTTCCACGAGTTCTGATTTCTGATAGGGGATCTCACTTCATCAACGACCAGGTGAAGGCACTTGCTAGCGAGTTCGGCATAGACCATCGTGTTGCTACACCTTACCATCCACAGACGAATGGTCTAGCCGAAGTGTCGAATAGGGAGATCAAGACTATTCTGCAGAAAGTCGTCCGCCCTGACCGAAAGGATTGGTCACAGCTTTTGGACTCGATCTTGTGGGCATATAGGACGTCTTTCAAGACACCTTTGGGCACATCTCCCTTTCGCCTCGTGTATGGCAAGCCATGCCATTTACCTGTTGAGCTGAGGCACAAGTCACTTTGGGCTGTTACAGATATTTTGATGGATTCAGATGGTATGGGAGACCAGAGGAGGGCAGAGTTAGCTGCCCTGGAGGAGCTTAGAGATGCAGCTTTCTCAAGCAGCCTACATTATAAGGAGAAAGTGAAGGAGTGGCATGATTCTCATATCAGCCACAAGCATTTTGAGATTGGACAGAGAGTATGGCTGTTTGATGCGAGGCTACGATTATTTCCAGGGAAGCTACAGAGCAAATGGAAGGGACCTTATCTGGTTAGAAAGGTACACGACAACGAAAGCATAGATATATCTGAGTTGTCTTCTGAGAGTACCTTTCGAGTGAACGGCCAGCGGCTCAAGCCATTTCGAGATCATGAGCCGCGGGTCATTGATCTTGACCCTATTCATTTTGCGTGAGATGTGGTCTTTGACTCACATCTAATGAATCTCACGCCTGAGTTTCACTGATCTTCCGCCTTGTATAGATCCAGATGTCCATATCACTACATTCTTTAGTCCCACATCCCTTTCTTCATCTTGTGATTATGCTATACTTAGGGTGCACTTTACCCTAAGTATAGGGGGGATGTGAGACCTTTTGGGTATTTCTTTTGTTTCTGTCTACCCCTGATTTGCTGCCTATACTTAGGGATATTTCACCCTAAGTATAGGGGGGGTAGACCCTGTACATTCTCCACTCAGGTTTTCCCTTAGTATACAGCCCGTTATACTTAGGATTATTTGATCCTAAGTATAGGGGGAAGACCCGAGCTCCTCTTGATTTCTATCTTTTCTCTTTGTATAGCCGTCCTTTTCACTTTCCCATACCTAGCATGAGTTATGTCTTCTTCATCGCTCTTGACTCTGAGGACATCGTTCGAGCTAAGTATAGGGGGGGTGTATATATTTCATATATACTTTAGCCATAACTCGTACTTTGTGTGAGTGTGTTAATAAATAAAAATGGCTAAAAACCACAAAAATTAAAAATTTTTCATGTACATAATCTTCTTTTATTTGCACATACATAGCTAGTGTACAAATTATTTTTGTAAAAATGATTTCAAAAATCTTTTGAGTAAAGCTTGTGTAAATATTTTTGTATCAAAATTATGTATATAGTACAAAATTTTTCCAAAATGTTTTAAAATTCAAAAGTTTGCAAAAATCTTGTGTAAATGTGTGTAAATATCTTTTTGCAAGACTTGCACTTCATGCATCATCATTTCATGATTTCAAAACATTTTTCAAAAATTTTGCATGATTGTAAACTTTGTGTAAATAAGCATCTTTTTGTACATATGTATATAGTTTTTCTTGGATGATAGTTGACATTTAAACTAGCCTGGAATCAAATTGAGAAATGGAGCTTGATTAAGATCTTAATCCATCTAATTTCTAAGAGGAACCTTATAGGGCTTAGGTTTAAGGCTTTTCAGGTCCACGGTGACTTAATTCTTTGAGTCCACTAGGCTATGATCACATGTCATCTCAATGAGCCTAAGTAGAGCACTTAACAACAACACATGACTCATATAGATTATGGCTTTACTTGGACACCAGCACTATGCACCGAGCTCTCTACGGATGAGGTGGTGAGGAGGCAGTCTTCCTTGACTTGGGGTAGCATATGAGGGTAGTACTTCTAGGCGGAACCTCTCTTCTTCTTTTAGTGAAGGAAGTGCGTCTCAACTTGGTCTGGTTGCCATGAGGTCTAACGACGGGAGTTGTGGGTTGCAATAAAGCTTCAAAAGAGGGATAGTCTACTGGCTCAAGAGGAAAAACTCCTTGTATATATGTTGCACATGTATATGTTGTACATATGCACTTGAAAAAAAATGTGCAAAAAGAAAAGAACTCCAAAAATATGGTGGGTCTGAGAGAAAATGATAATCCCACCGGAGTATGTATATAGAGTGCAATAAACAAAACTTGGTTTCATGATCCACAGGTTGTAGCTTGCAGCAGGGAGACTTGGCTACACTGGTCAAGCTCCCAAGGGTACTTGGCTACACTGGCCTTGACCCATTCTCTTCTTCCCCCTCTTCTTGAGCCGGTTGAACTTGAACTTAGAAGGGAATACCCCGCTCCTCGAGGAAAGAGTGGCCAGATTGAGGTCATAGAGTTACCTTGTTGGGGAGGGTTGTCAAGTTGCCATTTCTGAGGTGGAGAGCTTAGACTTCACATTCACAGGACAAGAAAAGATTCATGGTCTTCAGGGTTTGTGATTGATGACTTGTTCTGATCTGGAGCATTGAGGAGTCTTGATTATAGATAAGTGGAACTTAGAGGCTGTTGAGTTTTAAGCTTAAGTCTAAATAAGGTTCCGACACATTGATAATCCAAAGATCTGATCGAGCTCCATACCCCAATCTAATGAAGGCAAGTTTAATAATCAACCTTGATCCATGTACATCCTCTTTTTCTTTTTCTTTCTTTCTTTTTCACTTCTTTTTCAAATAAGTGTTTGCTAAGGGACTAGCAAAGTTAAGTATAGGGGGGTGATGAATACCCATTCATCACTCTTTATTCTTATATTTTAGCTACAAAAACCTTTGCAAATGCATGTAGATATGTGTAAATAGGAAAAATTACCAAAAGCATGCATTGTGTAAAAATCTATAATTAGCATGTTTTTGTGCAAAAATAAAAGAATAAAGATCAAAAAGAAAAAGAGGGAAATATTTAGAATAAATATTGAGCAACCTAACCCAAGGGAGGGCTCAGCATGGGCCTGACCGCATAAAAGCCAAAGTAGAGGGAGATAGGGGCTCATGTGTAAATACTTGTGTAAATAAATAAAACTATATTTTCCTCACTCAAAAATATGCTTGTAAATACTTGTATATACTTATAAATAAAAACAAAATAAAAAGTTAAAAAATTAAAAAGATCAAAAATACCTCCTTTCATCATGTACATAAACCACACTTATATATTTATTGAGCTTTGTAAATATACAAAAGTAATTGTTATATTTTTTGTAAATAATCCAGGTTATATATTGTAAATAAATAAAATAAAAACAATTAAAATCAAAACAAAATAAAAATAGAAAAATCAAAAATACAAAAGTACATTGTACATATACTATGTATATAGATGTACATATCTATTTATTTTACCTATGTATATAAATAATAAAAATAAAATAAAACACCCTTTTATTCCTTATTTTATAAGGCAAATAAATAAAATATAAAATAGGAATAAAATTGTATAAAAATAATATATAAAAATCAAAAATCAAAACCTTGTATATATTGTATATACCTATATATAGTACATATTATGTGTATAGCCTATTTTTATTTCCAAAAATTAATTAAAAATCACCAAAAAATAGAAAAAAATAAAATAAAAATATTTCATGTTTGGAGTTTTTGCAGATTCGGCCCCTAGCTACCTCTATTTGTCACCTCAAGATCCAGCCACGTGGCCGAACCTCATTGGCTCCTGGGGGTGTTGACCGCCCGGTCAACTAGTCCCCCCAGGACCACTTCCCACGGGTCTGAGCGGCCAACCCGATTTCTCCATTTAATACCCGCTCGACCCGATCACCAATCCGCCAAACCCCGGGTCCGAATCATTCTCCTTGCATCCGGCACCCTCGTCGGAGCCGCTCCCTTGGGATCCGCGCGCTCCTGAGCTTGCCCGAACCTCTTCTTCTCGGACCCCTAGCCTTATAAAATCCCGGCTCCGCCACCTTCTCACGCCATCTTTTGTCATTCCCCTTCTTCCCTGTGAGCTCCAGAGTGATAGCAAGAGTGACATCGAGCGTCTCCACCTGTTGCAGCGAGGCGAGGAGGAGGATTCCACTGATCCGGCGACGTAGCCGCCGCAACTCCGCCACCTGAACGAGCTTCGAGCCTCGGGCCGAGACGTCCCTTGAGGCCAAGACCGGGAGCTTCCCCAGCTCCACCACAGTCTCATCGACCATTTAGGTAACCACTTAGCTCTGCCATTTCATCTAATTTTAGTTTTCGCCCAATCTTCGCCGTAGACGTCTTTCTTCGATTTCGGTCATCCAGCTACCCATCTCGATCATCGGAACCGACCCACATCTTCACCTCCTCCCGACGCACCTTCTGCACCCACTCACCCAACCCAGCTCGCACAAGAGCTGGGAACCGGGCTCCTCCGTCCACCGCCTTCGCCGGAGCCCGTCGCCCCGATGCACCAGCCACCTCCACATCGCCTAACCGGGTCGAGGCAGTTTGCCCTCGACCCGCGAGTCTTCTGAGCCCCTTTGCAGGTCCTACCGAGCCCATCTGAGGGCTAGGTCATCCAGGCCGAGAGACCTAGCTCCGCCGACCGTGCCTGAGCTCTTCCGAGCTCGGGTCGATCATCGGAGTATCGCAGCAGACGCGGGAGCACTCCGGCATTCTTCTCCGACCTTCAGAGTGCTCAAAGGAGGAGCGCAGCGCTCACACGAGCCCGGCGAAGCTCGCCGGGGCTTTGTTCTTCCAGCATCCTCCAGCGTCGTCGATCTTCACCCCTCGCTCCAGTTATAATCTGGGCCGTCCATCCCTGGAGCAGCCAGCACCGCCAGATCTGAGGAGACGTCATCTGAGGCGCCCACCAGCCGCAGCCGTCCGATCGCCACGTGGAGCGCATCCAGAGCCCCCGCCTAATAAAGAGTAATTTACCCTTAGGCCCTTATCTTTGTTTTATTTCGTTTGAATCCTGTAAATATTAAAATCAGTTATTTAGTTTTAGGTTTATTTGCACATTGGACCCTGAACTTTAGATATTTGCATTTATACCCCTGTCTATTGTGAGCCACGTGCTTCGTCACGTGGTATTTTGGGTTATTTGCAGTCTATGCCCTTGTAGTTCTGGCTGTTATGAAATGAATGAAAGTTTTTAGATAATTGCATTTATACCCATGTGCGTGATTGTTTTACACATGTGCGATATTTCTTGGGTTATTTGCAGATAGGCCCCTAGACTTTTGGTACGTGTTACCAATAAGTCCTCGTGACTTATTTTCCTTACATATAGGTCCCTGAGTGCCCCAGGCACGCGCTTGGCGCGTGTTTTGCTGGGTATTTTGCACCTGGACCCCCAAAACTTTGGGTATTTGCATTCCAGTCCCTGTGCACAGTACCCTCTTTGTATTTTTGAATAAAATATCAAATCACCTCCAAATCCTATGAGAATTTGATACATGGCTCCTGCCATGGTGTAGGATTTTCACGGATTTTTGAGGACATTTTTGATTTTGTTTGCTATTTTTAAAAATTCAAAAACCTTTATTTTTGTTACTGTTTAACTTGAAAATTCACAAAAAAATATAAAAACTTCTTTAAAAATTCTATAAAAATTAGCTACTGTTTAGTTTGTATTCCTTGATTTTCTAGCCAATTTTGGCTATTTTTCATTGCATAAAAATCTTAAAAACTTAAAAACACCAAAAAGCCCATAAAAATTCTAGTAAATACATTAAAAACCCAAAAACAATAAACTTGGTGCCCAAATTTTCCTTGTTTTATCTACTTTACAGGAAAATTACCTCCAGGCCATTTTGAGGCCCTTAGATATTTTATCTAGGGTTTCTTGGCTCGGCTGGACAGTACCTCTTGTTTTCACCACTATTTGATTTTTAGAAAATAAAATAAATATCAGAAAATTATCAAAAATTCACCAAAAACATAAAAAATATAAAACACATAAAACATTTTTGTTTTAATTTTTGGTTGATTTTTGATGTATTAAATAATTTGTTGAAGTGTGCTTGTTTGTGTTTTTCTTATTTTCTTTACATATTAAAAATCAAAAAAAATAAATATAAAAATAATTAAAAACCACTAAAAAGATTTTTATTTCTTTATTTTATTTGTTTTTACTACTTCGTAGGCCTTCGGTCAATCCGTGCTCCTCGAGTTCGACCCTAGGTGCTATACCAGGTTAAACACATAGCAGGACCGCTACTCGTGTTTTGATTGCTTGAGTTGTCATTAGTGGTTCATTTTTCTTGATATACATGGTCTGATCGCTTGGGTCGTAACGACCCTATTTCTGTACCTTATACCCGAGTGGCCAGACCAGTTATCAACCAGCTAATACTCCTATGGATCCTAATGTTAAACTTTATGATGATGACTCTGAGGAGGTGGACAAGAGACGATATAGAGAGCTAGTGGGGAAGCTGTTGTATGTTACTATTACACGACCTAATATATCCTTTGCGGTGAGCAGGGTAATTCAGTTCATGGAGCAACCCAAGCAGGCTCACATGAATGCGGTCTTTATGATCTTGAGATATCTGAAGTCATCTCCTGGTGCTGGTCTTCTGTTTAGAAGAGATACCTCCATATCCATCACAGGTTGTGCTGATGCAGATTATGCTGGGTGTCCTAATGATAGAAAGTCTACTTCAGGCTTTATTGTATTTGTTGGCAGCTCACCAGTGGCTTGGAAGAGTAAGAAACAAACCGTCGTGGCTCGATCTAGTGCAGAGTCAGAATATAGGGCAATGGCCCAAGGTAGTGCTGAGATGATGTGGGTTAAATCTGTTTTGACTGATTTAACTATTGAAGTGCCTCTTCCTATGCAGCTTAAATGTGATAATCATGCAGCCTTGTTTATAGCCAATAATCCAACCTTCCATGAAAGGACAAAGCACATTGAAGTGGACTGTCATTATACACGGGACTTGATTCAAAAAGGGCTTATTTCGACATCTTATGTATCATCAGGAGAGCAGATTGCATACATGTTCACCAAGGCTCTTGCTAGGGGTCCATTTCATCTCTGTTGTTCCAAGCTGAGCATGTTAGATATATATGCTCCAGCTTGAGGGGGAGTGTTAGAACAATTATGTTAGTTTATTGTCCCTGTTTCTGTAAATTACCCATAGAGCTTTTCTCCTATATAAGAGAGCTCTAGGGTTTGATGAAATTTATCTTGATTTTTTCCCTCAACACTTCACATTTGCTAATGAAACAGAGGGTTGAGTCCTCTTCTTCGTAAATGAATGTTGTTTGTTTCCCTTGGAAGGAAAATGAGGGAATGCCATCCGAGAGTTCTGTAGTGGAATATTATTTGTTCCAGAAAATGCAGCCTTGAGTGCACGTATATGTTTTTGTTTGTAGATATTTTGTAAACATCAGGGCAATCTGTTGCTAAGCCATATTTGTAATCACTTTTTTAGTTCCTGAAGGGCTGATCTCTGTCATATTGTGAATAGGAATGAATGTATCACCTTCTCTAGTCTTATACCATTGTTGTTGTTCCATACAATCTCATGTGGCACCCAAGCTTAGATCATCCATTAGTGAAGAAAAATAATCACATTCTCTCTCAGCTTCAAACTATCATATCTACAATGTGAAGCCTATCAACTGGAAAAACAATGCTGGAGATATTTTCTACAACCAACTGACTTCGAATGTCTCCTCTCAGAGATAGAGTTTGATTTATTTCCTGTTAATGTGTAGGGACCCTCTCATTATCTTGAATATCAAGGCTTTCGATATTATTTTGTGTTGGTTTTTGATGTTTCTTGAGTTTCACTGAACTCTTTCCTTAAAAACATCGGATGCTAACATGGTCATCATTGGTTTCTCTAAATAAATAAGCACTTAGTTTGGTACATAGGTATATGTTCTTCATTCTAACAATCTTGTGAGCTATGTGTTCTACTACATTACATGACTTTTATCACGCATATACTATTTTATTGTCACACGACTTAGTAAATTTTACTCATCGTGCAATTTAGATGTTGCACTTGCTTTACTACTTCATATAATGTGCCCTTGACCTACTGAAGAGATGTTATTCTTACTGCCACCTATCTCATCAATCACATGCCTTCATATGTCCTTGATGAGATTTTTTGAGGAAAAAGGGTGTCGAACCGTAAAGGTGGACACCCAAAAAACTTTTATTCACAGGATTAGTTACAAAAGTTACAGTGACCAAGACCCGCGTATGAGTCTGGAATATTCAATTACATTTTCGACATAAAATTTCTCTCCCCGAAAAATAGTCCCATTCCTTGCCAACCAAATAGCCCACAGAATAGATGATGCATGGCGTTTCTCCGCTATTGTGCTAGTTCCGAACGAGTAAATTGATGCCCAGAACTCTCTAACCCCCGAGGATGCAACAGAAGATAAGTTGGCCTCTGACCAAATCTGTCTCGAGGAAGAACAAAGGAAAAATAGATAGTCAGCATCCTCCATTTCCTCTCCACATCGTATGCAAGAGCTATTAGCCCCAAATTAGAGCCTAGCCCTCCGTGCACCAGTCAATACTCGTTCTCTACCAAACAACCAGAGAAAAACTTTCACTCTTTTAGAAATCTTCCAAGACCATATTTTCCCTAACCATGGTATTACAATTTTTAGATCAAGAACGATGGATGCATATAAGGCTTTGTAGGCTTTCTTCACAGTAAAAGTACCATCCACCCATCTCCAAAAATTAGCTTCTTCTCCATCATTCAGCACGGGATTCAAAAAAGGAGCAATCTGAGGAAGTACTGAGCAGACCCCACGCTAAAAATTTGTAGGCTTTATCATTCCATTGGGACGCCACTCTATGTTTCCTGTCACATCATAAATCTTTCTCAAAAGTGTACAAAGAGTATCTGATCCTTCACCCCGAATACGAGTAACCCATTTATCCAGGAGGGCCTTGTTCATCACCTCAAGGTTCAGGACTCCCAAACCACCACCTCAAGGTTCAGGACTCCCAAACCACCATCTTCTTCCGTAAGCGTCACAATCTCTCACCTAACCAACGGAGTGCCGGCCCAAAAGAAACTCCGCATCAAAGTCTCCAATCATCTATGAATCCCCGTCGGGTGCAAGCGAGAGGATAGAAAGAAAATAGGAATCACAGAGAGAATCGACCTGAAGAACACCAAGCGTCCACCACGTGATAGACAATTAGTTTAATAATGTATATAATATATTGTACATTATTCATTAAATAAAATAACAAAAATAACAAATTAAATAAGATAAGTATTTTTATTCATTAAAAATACTTACAAAAATAATAAGTATGTATATATAATGTATTTTGACTCTGATTCTACATAGAAGTTGTAGATCTTGAATAGATGCACAACTTTCATGTTGAATAATTTTTATTTTGAAGCTCAACTATTTTTAATTTAATTTATAACTATTTCTTCATTTCTGAAATTTCTAATTTATCCTCGTGGCCCAATGTTGTGCATCCACGTCCTCGACCTTTCATTTAGCCATGTGAGTCTTGCGGGTCGTTTGATCATTTGATAAGGCGGCTCTGATCAACCTGAAAACCCACTCTCTCTCGTGGGTTGCTCTATCTTTTGATCAAGCAACACAGTTAGGTCAAGCATTTGAGAGTAAAGAAGGAGTTCTCCTTTAGTCTGATCCTTGTCATTTCGTCCAAGTCGCAAGATCATTCCAAAGGTTACTGCTCGAGCTTCAAGTCCAACCAACTTGTTAAGAAATAACCAGAGGTCCTATAGACCTCAATCCCGAGTTGAATCGACTGCCACTGACCGTCTTCTTCACCTTAAAGTATCCTCAGTTCCTATATTTTCTGTTTTGCACGATGTTCTTCCATTTATCCTAAGCATCACATATATTATCTTCCTCATCTGATCACTCAATCATCATCACCAACACCACAGTGATCTTCGTCGGCCCATTCAACGTCATCTTTCTTTTCTCCATAGCCTTTTCCACCACGATCCTTTTCATCTCCTTGCAATGCAGTTGAACCCATTAGGGATTCATTCCAACCACTATCTCCAACCCACCATTCCATCCCCCCAAGTAGTTCGTTTGCTTTGGTTATGTGTGACAACACCTGCATGTGCTCGAATCACCTAGAATGATCGGAATCTCAATGCATCTCTGATCTCTGTTTTTACTCCGACGAACCCTCATTGCTTGGCTTGTTTAGACAACTTCATGTCTTCCTTAACGGTCCACCATCTTTGCCAGACGACGCTTGAGGAGAAAAGGGATGATCACCAGTGTACAAGCACCGTTCGATGAGATCTTCTAGATCTCATCCAATGACTTTGATTGAAGACCGAGCCACCGATTCAAGTCACAACCTTGGGTCTATCCACTTCTCAGCCTGAGCATCAAAGAGTGCCAACTGTCCCGAACCTACGTGCCCGCTTGAGACTAAGCCCCAACGCGTTAAGCATGTGCCTACCGTGGATCTTTTGTGGAGATCCCCCTCAAGGCTTCCTTTATTTCATAGTTGTCCCAATGCACCTAACATTTTATAGATAAGCCCATTGACTTATTTTATTTTCATTTGAACCCTGTTTGAACGGGTTCGTGATTGTTTTAAGTATTTTAATTCATAATTTATTGCGAATATATTTTGGATTGAATCCTTAATAGCCCAAGCATTATTACTCCAATTAAAGTGATTTCAAGTGCATTAGAAATATTATTTCAATATCTTTGTAGTGGCATGATTCATTCTCTGATCGGATTCGAGAATTTTTAACATCTATTTAGAGAAGTATATGATTTTGTTTATAATCAATCTACATGCCATTCATTATCAAGTTTAATTGAATATATTAATTGAACCTTGAATTGTTCATTGAATTTGGAAATTAATTAGGTAACCTAAAAATAAAATCATCTTATTATTAACCTAATTAATTGATAAGTGTTTGTTTAATAAATTAAATGATTCATTCGTTTAGTCATGGAATGTGATAAATAAAGATTGGATCTTAAATTGATTAATTTCAAATTAATTGACTACAATGATGAAACCTTTGATTCATGGGCTTAATAGATAATTGATTTGAATATTGTGTGGTCTTGTGTGTATAACTTGCATTATATCATTTTGTAACTCATACAATAAATTGACTTGCATAAAAATCCTAAAAAATCATGCATTCATTATGTTGTACACTCTTGACTTAGATAGCACTGTAATAAACTTAATCTAGGTATTTAGTATCTAATTAGATAAACTAATCTATCTTATCCTTGTATTCAACCCTGGACTTATTAAGGTACAAATTTAGCCTCGATGTCTTCACATAGATTAATCAATCAAGGTTCTATTGAATAGTTAATCAACCATATTACAATGAATGAAAATTATATTAGTTGTTTAGTGATTCAATATACATACTCGGGCAATGAATATTATGCATTATAATGTCACTGTGGAGGATGAACTAGCCACTCTTATCTCCACTAGTTCTTGGACACTTATGGAACCACCTATAGATTACAAGATGATTGATTGTACATGGATCTTCATTGCGAAGCACATTTCTAATGGGTTAGTTGTGATGTACAAGGTTCTCCTAGTGGCTAAAGGTTTTACTCTAACATATAGTACGGACTTCCTAAACACATTCTCTCTCGTTGCTAGGCATGATGCAATATTGATTCTACTTGTTGTTGCCATTAATAAAGGGTGATCTCTTCATCATATTGACATTAAGAATGCTTTCCTACATGGATATCATCACAAGGTGGTATACATATGGCAACCTTGGATTCGATCTCAGTTCATGGATAGTGTTAGAGAGTGTGTTTGCTAATTAAAGGATGGTGTATATAGCCTTAAGCATAGTCTTCTTTATTGGTTCTAGAAACTCTTACCTATCTTGGAAGATGGATTTGCTCAGTCTATTCATATGACTCCTTATTCGACAAGAAAATACGGAAGAGTATTGTCACTATGCTTGTCTATGTTGTTGACATCGTGCTTGTAGGGATGATTCACATGTGATTTCAAAGGAGAAGTACCTTCTTGATAAGCACTTCAAGTTGTACCAATTGAGATTTTCATTAGGATAAATGTTGTTCATAATAGGAGAGGTCTCTCTTTGTCGCTTATAAAATATGATATCCATTAAATATATGAGACAAGCATGTATGTGGCCTACTCGATCTAGATACATATGGATCCAAATACACAAATTTATTAAGATAAGGAGCATCTTCTAGATAACATCCAATATCGAAGATCTATAGGGAAAATGATGTACATTACCATTACATGATGAGAAATCTAAGCGAATAGTGAGAGTCTTACTAGGAAGCAGACATATGTTCATTTGAGAGGTGCAATAAAGCTACTTCAGGGGTGAATTTATTCTTTAACAAGAGCTCCTCTAGCAAACTCCCATGCAAACTAAGTAGGGTGCATGTTTGGTGAAGTCCTCTGCTACCTTAGAAGTCGTTCAGTAGAGAAATAAGGGAAAGGGATAATGAGGGATAAAACAATGTTTCTGTTTGGGTTGGAAGGGGAAATTAGGAGGAATACAAAGGGATAAGTGGTAGTTATTTGTTATTTTCTGTTACGTAGAAGTAAGATGATATTGAGGGATAATGGGTTACGCTAGATAAGATTGTTAGGTAAGTGATAGTTATATATAATTTTTTGCAGGATAAGTCTATGATAGAGGAATGTTGAGGGAAACCTTATTCATCATTTGACTCCAGAACCAAAATCTTGACTGTATACAGAGGTGGATGGGGGCTCCTTATTCCTCAAACAAACATCCCCTAACATGTTTGGTAACTGAGTTGGATTGGGTTTATGTAACTTCCTGTGAATAATAGGTATTTGGATGGTTAGAATGGTTGGAATGAAATGACATGTGATGTCACATTGATCATATTTTCTATATTAATTTTTTTAATGATTATAATATATTTTTATGACATATATTTTATTTAAACATGGTTAAAAAAGTATGATAACGAAGAAATTACAGGGTACATACAACTAATCCCGGCCTAAAAATGTATGGGTAGAGCCGAGGGTACGCCGGAGTAACCGAATACCCTCACAACCAAAAATGCCCCTAACGTTCCTACACGTAGAAAATGGTATGACGGTGGAACAATGATGTGATTACCGACTTACCCTCAAAATTTATAATCCATGTCCTGTAATCCTAAACAAACATCGAAAGTGTGTAGGATATTTAGAAGAAGATGGTATGCTGCCATAATTTCTTCTCGTCCTCCAAAAGATGCCTACTATTGCCTTTTTTTGGAGGGCGTACGGATCCTGCAATATCTTTTGATATTTGATGACAAAAAATAAAGAACTTTGTAGTCTTCTCATGGATCCAAACAAGTCCTGATTTGATGGGTGCATAACTTTGTCATGTGACGTCTCGCTGTTCAACGCACTCTGCTGGAACCTAAGATGCGAGCGAACCTTAGATGTTTATTTCCCTTTTTTTTGCATTGCCATTCCACTGCGATTAGGATATAAAATATAGGCATGTCATTTTTTAATTAATAGAGTAACAACGATCGAGACCATTGCCATGATCATCATACATCTGTTGCTACTGTAGTAAACTGCCACAATGTTTTCCTTCCCACAAGTTGCCATGCATGCTGTAAAAGCTGAAGGTCACTCCATCATCTTTCTGCACAGCCATAAGCATGATGAAACTGCGAGAGCAGATTGATATCAACTCGATAGTGTCATAGACTCATAAAGCAATCACATCCATCAGAATATAGATTTGGATGACTTCAAGTTGCATCTTATTTATCATAGCATAATAAACATGCCAGAAAATGAAAAAAAATGACATCAGCATCATCATTATGACCAAGGACGACGACTAGGTTCCTTCCATCGGGCTGACATGTCGATTGGTGCTCGTTTTGGGTTCGTTTCAAGTACTTGTGAAGGAAAATAGATAGAAGGTGAGCATTCGATTTAAGTATCAGGAAGTGGAAGCAGAGCTTCGTTTATCTCATTTATTTGAGCACAGGAGTGGATATTGAGCTTCTAGATCATCCCATCAGAAAAAGGAGGTAGAGCTCAAGATCGAGGCCAGAGGAGGTTTCTAGCAACAGGAATTAAGCCATGGAGCTGACATGTCGACGCTGGAGCTCCGCTCCTTCTCCACTGCCTTCTTCAGACCCCATTGGAAGAGGAGACCTTAGCGATGTGATTCGTGGCAGAATCCCCACCCTTCGATCTGAAGGGGTAGGATTTTTTCAGTGGAGGCCCTCCTCATTTTTTTTTGCATTTTAAAGCACTAGTAAGTAGTAACTGCTGGGTTGCTAGCCTGAATCGCCTTGTTATTTTTGCATAATTACAAACAAATTTCTGCATGCCCTTTTTGCATATAAACTTCATGGTTTTGGTTCATTTTAGTTCAAAATATTACAAAATAATAACTAATACATTTCTTAATTTTTGCACGATTTTAATTTTGTTAGGCTTGTTTAAACAACCCTATTTTCTTTACTAGTTTGACAAATTTATTGAATTGCATGATTTATATAGAATTAATCAAGCTTCCAAAAATCGATCAACTAGTCGGCCCGATTACGCGACTCGGTGGCCTGACCGACTCGACTAGAGATAATCGGCCCTTAGTCAGGTAGAGCGACTAGTCGGACGACTAGTTGATTTAGTCGGTCGATTAATCAGGCGACTTTTGCAAGTGGATCTAGATACCTAATTTGAGTTAGAGATTTATGTTACTATCTGGCTCTTCGACTCCTCATGCAGCTCTTCGAAAAACCCGATACCTAGCTCTTTGAACCCTCTCCAAGCGACCGTCTTGCCTCTCCTCCTCCGATCGCCACATCCATCGGTTGCCGCATCTCCAATCTCCGCCTCCTTAGGTCGTTGCACCTCCTTCGGTCACTCAACGCTCCTCTCCTCCCACTCCAGCCAGAGTCGCTGACTACAAAGGTTAGGGTTTCCAACATTTGCACCTCCTCCGATCTATTTTTTTATTTTTATTCACTGTTATCATGCTAGGTTTATATGATCGGTGTGGATTTGATTTGTTATTTATATGGTATAGTGCTTGATACGATTTTCATGCTATCGTGCTAGATTTTCATGATATCATCTCATTTTTATTCTCATTGTTGTTATCATGTCACTGTTATCATGCATGCCAGATTTTCATGTTATAATCCCAGATGTTACCTCTACAAAAAAAAATGGTGAAAAAAGGAAGTAGCCGGATTTTCATGTTATAATTGTTATCATGCCTGATTTTCATACTATAACTGATTTTGTTTTGACATGTTGTATCTATTTGTGAACATTAGCTAAGTTATGTACCCAACTTTTGTTCTTAACTTGTTTCTTTTTTTCTTCGTTTCCTTCGATTGCTTCTTTTTTTAGCTCTTATAAAATAAAAAATTTCTAAATCCATGCAAATTTATGATTAAGTATATGTATAAAATAATTTATATATTTAAAAGAATAAAAAAAATTCAAAATCGACTATTGCCCGACTAAACATGATTAGTCATCTCAGTGCCGATTAATCCTTAGTCAATGACCTGTGGATCGAATCCTAATTGCCGACATCTGCAATCTTGGAATTAATCTCATAAAATTCTTATATTTTTGCCAAAAACTCATTTCTGGATATTTGGTTCGAGATTGGAAAAATTTGGCATAGGCCCATATCCTTAGACAACAAAACCCTATCCCACTTTTGCAAAAACAAATTTCCTTTTTGTAGTAAATATTCCTGTTGGTTTTAGATATTTTATTTTTATAAAGCATATACTGTAATGTCTTGCGAACTACTCTGGGTTTGAATCACCTACCTATACTCTATCATCCGAAATTTCTGTTTCTAAAATCGTTACTTCTTACTAGTTAGTAAAAATAAATAACCAAAAAGACACTATTTTCAGTAGAAAATTCAGTAACAGTTCATTTATTGTCAAAAACTTTCATAACAAGAAATGCGTGATTGCTATAGGCACATAAGCCCTCCAAAAATCTCGACCTTATCCTTATATTTTTCCTGAAAACCGAAAAATAATAGAAAACTTCCCCATTTTAGATAAAGATCCATGAAACTCAAATAACAAAAATAAAAACCTATTTTGAATATCTCACTGTCTACTACATTTTAAAAAGCCGTTAGGTATATTTAGGGCCATTTCCCAATTTTAGTCTACTATCTTTACTCTTGCTACTTCTCTCTCTCTCTCTTTCTGTGTGTGTATTTAGTTTGTTTCTTATTTTATAAAATAACCTAAAAATCTAAAAAGATATAAATCCACTCCAAAAACACATTTTTCCAATTTTAAAAACACGATACGATTTCTCTTTATTTTTTACTTTTATACTGTAACTTTATATTAATTAAAAAATACATTCCAAAACCTTTTATAGAAATCTAAAATCATTTAAAAAATCAATTAAAACTATAAAAATACAAAATAAAATAAATCTAGAAATTAAACCCAACTAAAAATCAAATATGTCCAACAAGTCGGAAAAAATATCAGAAACATGATATCTGTTCTACATACACCCGATTACTTAGTCACCATCTAGGTGTGGTTTAGGGTTTAGGGTTTAAGGTCCATAACAATTATTGTTATATAATGAATATGATTGTACTGTAATTGATAGACATTTTTTTTTTAAAATCTTGTGCCCCCTCCTCAAAAATGTTCTGGCTCCGTCCCTGCACCTAGATACTTTCTATCCATTGTAGTTGCCTATTTGAGTTTGACCTTGAGGTTTAACTAAGTAGATCAACATACACCTGCACTCCTATCTTTTGTTTTGAGAACGAGACGCTAATACTGCATCGATGGGTCGATTCCTTGGAATGAACACATCAAGAAATTTACTAATGGCGAGCACATACTGAAGAGGATTGGGCTAGCACTGTAACATTCAAATTAGATTGTATTGAATATTATGTCAAGATTTCAATTTAGGGACGCTCATGCTTAGGTATGCCTAGGAATAGGTACGAATATTGATATTTTCCTAGTTATTTTTTTGATATAAATGTTGACAGACTTGAAATATATGTAGGATACCGTGATCAATTTTTTTTATATGTGTAAAGATGGATGGGATAGATACGTAATGGATTTGAAAAAAAATATACTCGTGTTTAGTTGTATCTCCAGGACAACCAAGTAATGTTATATATGCATATCATAGACATATCAAGTAAAGAAAGATTAGGACAATCATTGATGATAAATCATGTAAGGTAAGTGGTTATAAACCCGATAGATTGATACATCCAAATTAACGTTAATATTGTACAGATATTGTTGACCACCGATTTTTTTTTATAAATGGGAGAACAAGATGCTAGGTTCAATGTAATGCAAATATTTTTATAAAATAATGCTAAGATCATATGGATCTCGTATGACCGGAATTATACAAATCAAATGTCCGTTAGGGGTATTGGTTAGTTGATAGTTACTTGAAAGTATGTATTATAATAATCATAATAATAATAGAATAGAGAATCTTGTTTTCTTGCATGCATGGAAAAAAATAGGAACGAGACACATGGGGTACACGCGTAGCAAATATAGCATAGGGGTGTCATGGGCTTTCATATTTAAGATCGTGATTGTGTAGGTAATTGTTACTGCGAGGATTCTTTCGGGAAAGGTCGGTGAAGAGGAGGCCGTAGGGAGCGGGTCAGCCATCTTTTCGTTTTTTTCTCTTTTCTTGATTAATATTCTCTACTTCACGTTTATACCATGAAAAGCACAAGATTGGAATTATACAGGAAGCTGTTTAATAGAGGAATCAACATGTCAAAATCGATATATATATATATATATATATATATATATGGAAACTATGAAAAAATATCAGTATTTACGTTAGTATAGTATATATATGGTGACTAATATCCACGTTCCCGACACTATGCAGCTATATTTTACTGCTACCAATTTAATTTTTTAACATATATGTGCATGAGATATTGTGAATCTTCAAATCAGCTTATGCATATCAGATATATATTATAAATTACAATATAGATGATTTCCCATGATTACGGCTGAGATATGTCTCATGAGAATTTGCAATGCACGTTTCCTTAATTATGTGCTTTACTTTATGCCATGCAAATTAGATAGAGTAACGACACTATATATAGTAAAAGTCAACGTACATGTAAAAAAAAAGAGGGGTAATGAAGTTGATATGAAATAAACGATAAGATGTGCAATTACAACTTATTATATGCACCTCAATTCATTTCTTTGTACTAAATAGTGCTTCTCTAAAATACAAAGAGATTTTACATATCCAACCACAGTGGGTTTTAATCATGTTGTAATCCCTCACAAATTTGACCTTTCCGTAGATTTACTTATCTGGATAATCTTAATTCTTAACATACTTACAAGATTCATAAGTTTATATGATATTAGCAATACATTGAAGACATATTATTAATTTGTAAGTGAGTGGGTTCAGTGCCCATACGTACTGGAAGTTAAAATACATATATAATACTTTATATATATATATATATATTCATGCATGAGCTTTATTCTGTATATAAAGATACTAAAATTGTATAAAGGATATGATATTTTTTATAGTTCATGATATTATTCTTATTTAAATAAACTTTCTAGGGAAGTTCAAAAGCATACCGGGTGGAAAAGAGATAGTAGGTTATATCTCAAGTGAGTGGTTCATAAGCTGATGGCTTTATTATTATTATTTTATTCCATGCAAATATTTTTAAGATGCAAGCTTTTAATATTTCAGATAGTCATTGCATTTCAAGTTTTTTTAAGTACATTTGATGCTAAGTTTAACTCTTTATTCTTCCACATTGAATGGTTTATGCATCTTTATGGTTTAAGCATGCAAATTTAAATGATATGCAATATGAAGCTTTTAGGTTCTATATGATTCTTGTTCAAGAAATTCTACCAAGTTAAGCAATTTCTTTATGATTTTTATGTTGATTATGCAAGTTGTATGATTAAGTGATTTTTAAGTAAGATGCACACTAGGTCCTACACTCTAGGAAAGTCATGAACAAGTAAGAGGACTTTGGGTCCGCATTCTGTATGAAATAGGCTTTGGGCCGTATGCAGGGTGTTCATTGGCCTTTGGGGCCGTCTGCGCGTATGACAGTAAGATAAGGACCTAGGTTAAGTTCGCGTGCCTAGGAAATAAGTATGTAAGGCTAAGGGACGATTAACCTCTCCCTGGCAGTATGGTTCATGGCCTTACTAAGATATGTCGGGTTAGTATTGCATCGCCAAGTATGGAAAAGTAAGATTTATTTTCAAGCCAGAAAATATGATTTCTATACAAGTTGTTGGTTATTTTTATCCATGATTTTACTTGCAGGAAATGATTATCAAGCTCTATTTTGATTAGGAAAAAAATGCTCTTTTTCAGTTATGCAATATTCATGTTTGAATATAGTGTCTATTAGTTTC
Organism: Ottelia alismoides; assembly: GCA_037367405.1. Lineage (NCBI taxonomy): Eukaryota > Viridiplantae > Streptophyta > Magnoliopsida > Alismatales > Hydrocharitaceae > Ottelia > Ottelia alismoides. Next base: position 105,859 of record JAZKJV010002872.1, read on the forward strand.
AATATTTCAATTTTGTAATTATTTAGCCGAAGGTTTATGACTCATTCACTGGGTCTAAGCTCATGTTGATGAGTTTAGGCTCACCACTTCAAATTAATTTTTTTCAGGTACTTAGAGGGAAGAAGATTTTGACCTAAATAAAGCAAGTGTGAAAGAGATATCTAGTAGACGAGGTCGTGCCATCTTTGCTATTACATATTTTATGGTGTTTTACATCACGACAGATTTAAAGTATTGATTTTTGATGGTTTCGATTTGATTTTAAAATCATGTATGCAGTAATATGTATTTCATTTTTTTGTGGAAATGTACATGATTACATTGATAAATATATTACGAGTTGCAGCACTTCAAAAGATTTCTTTTATTTCCCTGTTAAATATGGTAAATTATGTTAAGACAAGCATATGTTTTTAGTCACGCTCGTCTCAAAGATTAAGCGGGACGGGTCGTGACAAGTTTGGTATCAGAGCGAAGGTTCTTGGGATTTCGATTATATTTTTAGAAATTTATATTGAAATATGTATTTAATATTACATTTATTCTATGTATATAAGTTGAGTTGTTGTGTATTGATTTAACCAAATACTTTCAGTTGGGATTTTTTTTGGTATACCATATATAGTTTTACTTTTAAAAAAAAGGATTGTGTTTTCGTCACCTATTACGTGTATGTATAAGTTATGTTTTGAAATGTGATTTCTCTATTATCAGTAGGGATGGCACTAGGACAACCTCTTAGGACCTTTAAAAAAATGCTCAATGATACATATGTGAAACAAGAAGAGTGTGGAAATGTAATTATACTTTCTAGGATAAATGGATGGTGATTAAAATAAATTTTTATCTATCCTTAAAAGAAATAGAGATGTATTTAGGAAGATGAAAAATAAAAATACTTAAGTATGTAGAACTAAGAGGAAAAAATATATTTTTGGTGATGTAATGTAGTTATTTATACATTTATACTTTCACTAGGAGAATTTAGATTACTAGACTAAATTTAGTATTGTCCTAAGGACCATTAGGATATGCATATATATGTATCATATATAGATATTTCATGGTGCAAAAAAAAATATTCATCCTTCCCAAGCCTTATGATATATCTAGGATATAACCTAAACACAAAAAAAAACTTTTAGATAGCAGTAGTTTGATATCAAAATGGTAGAAAGTTCCATTCAATATAGAATTAAAGATATCCAAGTAAGAGTCAACAGTAATAGTTAAACTTCATATTTAGCAATAATTAGGTTTGATTAAGTAACTGCTAAAGGACAATTTTGACATGTTATAGATAATTCAAATGCCTACCAACTAGTGAGCTATGCACTTCTGGACCTCTTATGTACTCATACATACATACGAATATTCTCCATTTCTGGAACTCATGACATATCCAGGATGGAATATGTTTATAGTTATGGAAAATGGGAAGCAACATACTAGTGTTTGCATATATGTATGTATTTCATCTTCCTTGACTATATGTGGTTGTTATATGTACAACAAGGCTTACACTTCCTAAATAGATACTAAGAGCCGATAAATTATCGACCGCAAGTGAAATATGGAAATAGGAGATCATACAGTTATATATTTTTTTTCTCAAAGTTACAATAATATGAGAATGAACTGCATGTGTATAATGGATGTAGAAGAGAAGTTGAGAAAAAAACAAAGTCTGAAGGTAATGTTATATGTATAAATGGCTAGAAGGAAATTATATTGGCATAACATACGTATACACTAACATAATTCTTGTGTATGAGGAGATCTCTTGTAACCATTTGGATTGGATAATCCCAGTAAAGATCACTAGTGGAAAAAAAATAATGATAGGACCGTTGATGTCCCGTGAATAGTGATGAATACCCATTCATCACTCTTTATTCTTATATTTTAGCTACAAAAACCTATGCAAATGCATGTAGATACTTGTAAATAGGAATAATTAGCAAAAGCATGCATTTTTGTAAAAATATATAATTAGCATGTTTTTGTGCAAAAATAAAAGAATAAAGATGAAAAAGAAAAAGAGGGAAATATTTAGAATAAATATTGAGCAACCTAACCCAAGGGAGGGCTCAGCATGGGCCTGACCGCATAAAAGCCAAGTAGAGGGAGATAGGGGCTCTAGTGTAAATATTCTTGTAAAGAAATAACTTATATTTTCCTCACCCAAAAATATGTTGTAAATATTTGTAAATATTTGTACATATTTATTAAGTTTAAAAACAAAATAAAAATTTAAAAATCAAAAACTCAAAAATGACCTTTCACCATGTGCATAGACCATCATCCTTATGTATTTAACCTTGTAAATACATTTATTTATTTTCAAAACTTTTTGTGAATATTCCATGCTATATATTGTAAATAAAACAACTAAAAAGAAACAAAACAAAAATCAAATAAAAATAACAAAATTAAAATTACAAAAATATATTGTACATATGCCATGTATATAATTGTACATAACTATTTATTTCACCTATGTATATAAATAATAAAAATCAAATAAAAATATCCTTTTATTCCTCATTTTATTCTATAAATAAATAAAATATAAAATAGGAATAAAATTGTATAAAAATAACTAATTAAAAATCAAAATTAAAAAAAAACCATATATTGTATATATACCTATATATAGCTATACTATGTAAATACCTTATTTTTATTTCCAAAAATTAATTAAAAATTACCAAAAAATAGAAAAAAAATAAAATAAAAATATTTTGTGTTTTAAGTTTTTGCTAAATCCATTGTTATCTAGCCCAAAATAAATAAACAAGAAAAAAAATACGTGGCCTCTCCTGATTGGTCCACGGGGGATGTTGACCCCCGGTCAACTCCCCCCGCGGACCATCCTTTTTCGCGGATCGGGCTGTCGACCCGATTTCTCTGATTTTTCCCAGCCTGATCCGCCTGCCATTCGCGCAAACCCCGGGTCCTAATCCTTCTGCGTGCATCCGAGATCATCGCCCGGAGGTTTGCATGGGGATCCGCGCTCCGAGCTTCACGCCCGACTCCCATCTAGCCGGACCCCTAGTGATATATAACCTGAGCTCCGCCGCATTTTATTTCCCTCTTTGGCTATCCACCCTTCGTCCCGTGACCTCCATAGCGATCCCTGAGGTGACAGCTCGCGATTGCCCTTGTAGCAGTGAGGAGGGGGTGGCCGGACCACTGATCCGGCGACTTTGCGCCGCCGTGCTCCGCCCCGTGCAGGAGCTCGAGCCTCAGGCCTTGGCGACCTTCGAGGCAACGACCAGGAGCTGCCTAAGCTCCAGCACAGCCTTCCACACCACCCAGGTAACCTTCTAGCCTTCTTGTTTAGCTTAATTTTGAGTTACCCCCAAATCATAGTACCGCCGAGTTCCGTCGATTCCGGCTATATCGCACATCTTTTCGATCATCGGAACCTACGCTCACCATCGCCATCCCTCCGCGCACATTCTTCGCCCCTTCGTTCATCCCAGCTCACACAGGAGCTGGGGTTCGAGCTCCACCGTCCTCCGCTCGCCGGAGCTCGCTCGCCCCGACCCACAGTTCACCTTCACACCGCTTCATCGGGTCGAGGCACTTTGCCCTCGACCCGCGAAGCTTCTGGGTTACTTTGCAGGTCAAAAGGAGGCCATCTGAGGCTCCCTCACATCCAGGCCAGGAGCTTATCTCCGTCGACCTCGCCGGAGCCCCTCCAGGGCTCGGCTGGGCCATCGGAGGCCACCACCAGCTGCGGGACTCCAGTGCGGAACTGCTCCGATCTTCAGAGGCAGCTGAGGAGGACCACAGCACGCGCACGAGGCCGGCGAACCTCGCCGGCCACCTGTTGATGAATCCACGTTTCATCATCTTTATTCTATCATTTTGGCCTTAAAAACCCTAGCAAATGCGTGTAAATAGCATTAATTCATGCATTTTAGCATTCATGCATATGTGTGTAAATATTGTATAAAATGCGGTTTTTAAAGCCAAAATAATAGAATAAAGAAAAGAAAGAAAAAGAATAAAATATTGTAAATATTTTATGACCCGAAACCCCGAGACCTAGGCATCTTGATGAATAGGTCGACAAGGAATAAAGTAGGGGGAGATAAGGGCCAAAACACAGCTAAAATACCTATACATTCTATTGATTCTTTATTCATTTTGGGACCTATTTTTGGTTCCACTTTTTATACATCAAATAAAGAAGCTTTGTACGTGAAAGTTGTAGATAAATTAATAAAGAAAAATACAAAATTGATTTCAGAGAAAAATAATATACAGATAAAAAGTTATGGTCTGAATAAAAATCCAGAATGCCAACTTCCCAGACCCGTATCTCACAAACGGAAACTCCAAATGCAGCATACTCACCTTTAATTGTATATAGAAGAAAATAAGCTATTTAATGGCGGTGGTTTCGCATTTGGCAGAGCTACGGTTTGAAAGTTGAGTTTTGGACCCTCATTGTATACTTGTACATATTAAAATATTCAATTTATTATTTATTTATTATTTTTATAATTTTATATTTTTATAATGTTTTAAATAATACTTATAATAATTATGAGCATTAAAATCAGAATAAAAACATCATTAAAACTCAAATAAAAATACTTGTATATATTTGATACATAGGTACTATACATACACTTATACCTATATAAAATACACTTCTATTTTATTAAATATACAAAATGTATCAATAAAATAAAATAAAAATATATTTGTGTCTATAAAAGTATTTTATAATTTTAGAAAATAAAAACCAAAATAAAATAAATTAAAAATACCTAAATAAAAATAAAATACTTAAATATGTAGATATAGATACCTATAGGGGTATAAATGCAAACTTGTAAAAATATACCTCATAAAAATAATTAAAAATAAGAATAAAATACTACATAAAATTACAAACACTTTTCATTTTATAATTAAAAATTAATTAAATCATTTGATATTTTTAATTGAATTTAGAAAATCTTTTTCCAGGGATTTTCCTGGTTGGTCCACGTGGACCAACCAGGTGGCTAGGAAAAGTTGACCCGACTGGTCAACTCTCCTGCCTCCTCCCTGCTGTGCGCCAGACTGCCTGCCAACCCACTTTTCCTCGATTTTTTCGCCGCGATGCGCTGCTCGAGGAAACTTTGACCCTTCACGAAAGTTGTAGCCTGTAGATCCTAGATCTCCGCCGGCCTATCAGATCCTCCAAGATCTCCTTCGCCTGCTCGTAATCGTGCCTCGAAGATCGCTCCAGAGCCAACTTTCAAAAGACCACCCTTTCCTCCATTTGCCCTTCGAACCCTTTTTGACCGCTTTCTTCATTCCCTTGGGCATGCTCTGGACCGGAGCTCGTGACAGGAGAGCCTCCAGCTCCCTCGCGGCGTGATTTGACGGTTGTTAAGTGGCTTCCATTATCTCCGGCCAAGGGCGGCCGTCGAGGTCTTCCTCCTGGTTTTCCCGACCATGTTGAGGCGTTTTTGTTTGTTTTTTCTTTGCTCTGTAGATCCTTTATGTCACTTTCTTTAATACATGCTCTTTCTTTGCTTGATTACGGCCAGTGCAACCATCCGCTACCCCCCCTCGTCGGAGCTTGCTCCGGCGAGATTCCACTTGCGTCAAATTCCATCTAAAACACCTGTATTTGCACGGGACCTCTTGCTGTCGTCTTGAATTTCTTTTTGCAGGTCCCCGGCGCCCAGAGATCCTCCTGGGGGCCACTTTGGCGTGGCGTGCAGCAACCTGGAGCACTCCTCCCTCCTTCACGAAGCAGCGGTCCTCCGGCCTATTCTAGGCCATTTTGCGGCCGCCTCTCATCATTGGTTGTTCCAGGAAGCTTGTGGATCCATTGGAGGGGAGGATACAACTCCGTGCATCGAGATTTTGGCGGTTAAAGCTCATCTAGGCCGTGTTCTGCGGTTGTTCTTCGCTCATGCTTCAGAGCCGTGCGATTTCCCCTTGTTCTTCACGAGATCCAGCCACCGTCCGATGGATTGAGTCCAGCAGCCGTCGGATCAGTCGGCCATCTTCTAATCTCAGCCGCAGGCTGCGAAGAGGTATCGCGGCCCCTCGCTGCGACATGTGGCATAAGTGACTTCCTATCTACCATTGGATGCACCTCTGCGAGGGTAATTTTGCTCCCATACCCCCGTGGCTTTAAATATTTGTAATTGGTCTTATAAAGTTGCTATCCAGTTGTTTATTTTGTGGGCAATTTACTTGTGGACCTCCAAACTTTGCTATAATTTCGATACAACCCCCGCCAGGTCCACGTGCGTATACACGTGGGTCTGGACATTTTTGCAGGAGAAGCCCCTAGAGTTTTGGGTGTTTCTTTTTGGTACTGAAAGTTTCTATATTAGTTATAACTTTTTGGTAAATTTGCCTGCAAGCCCCTCGCATTTCTTGCATATTACATAAATGCCCCTGCGAATGTGAATTTTCTTTTTGTTGCTTGTATTTTTTGCATGCTTCTATAAGACCCCAAAAATTCCCCAAAAATCAGTTTAAGTTCCTGCTATAGTGTAGTTTATCACCATATTTTTACTTTTCATAATTATTGCAGTTTTATATTTATTAAAAATCAAAAACATCTATTTTCAACACTGTTTGCATTAGCAAATCCCTAAAAAATATAAAAACTTTCCATAAAAATCCCAAAAAATATATTTTGTGTCTTTTAGTTAGTTTTAATTCCCAGCCAAAAATCATTAAAAAATATAAAACCAAACTCCAAAAAAATTGCAAAACTCTAAAAACCTTCATAAAAATTTATAAAATTCATAAAAACTCCAAAAATAGTGTTTTCTTTTCCTAAATTTTCTTTGTTTTATTATCTTTAAGTGAAAATTTAAGTGGAGTATTTTTGCTACTGTTTTCTATTTTATTTCTCCATTTTAAGTTTCAGCCTTGCATTTTATTCACTGTTTGCTTTATTTTGCTAATTAAAAATACCAAAAACATTCTAAAAATTACCCAAAAATCACAAAAACAGTAAAAAAGTATAAAAAGGCCAAAAAGACTTTATTTCCTCATTTTTTAGTATTCTTATCTATTTTTATAAATACTTTAGTTTCCCTTTTATTACATTGTCTTTATTTTCCAATATTAAAAAAGAAAATATAAAAAAATATATAATATATAAAATATAAAAATCAGAAAATTAAAAATCAAAATACAAAAAAATATAAAATTAAAAATCAAATAAAAAATATAAAATTAAAAACCCACAAAAAAAATAGCATAGATAGACACTTTGATCACATACACACACATTTTTGTGCACTTGTGCCCCGATCTACCTGTCTGCTCCCTGTGTTCGACCTCTACACATACTTGCACTATACACATCTTGTTGTAGAGTTATAATAAATTTTAACTCGGCACATTTACTTTCATTGTCTGATTTATCTGTTGTGGGTTAATTGTTGTTTGAATCGGGATTTCGAGCGGTCACCGCATCGACTGCGGTTTCGCCTTGTGAAACCGTACGACCCTCTATTTCTCGGTTCAACACCTGTTCTTCGAGGATCCTCCATCACCGTCCGATAGCCCTCAGAGCTCCAGTTTCAATCGTCGCCGTTCATTCATCGAGGAGCAGACACCGTTGATCATTTCGAGGGTCGATCCGGACCGTTAGCTCAGAGGAGAGAGTCACCAGCACCTGACCCGTCCGATCTTCCACGTGGCTCCCTCTGAGCCGTCGATCAGGCTCACGTGCGGACGAAGAGAAGCGCCAGCCGTTCGAGACCGTTAGATCAGCTACGTGGCGTTCATCCAGCCGTCGACGTAATAAAGGGGTAATTTACCTTAGGCCCCCTCGTAGTTTGTGCTTTACATTTCAGTCCTGTAAATATTTTATGCTCTTTATTTACGTTTGGATAATTGCACATTGGACCTCGTGCTTTTTAGTATTTGCATTTATGCCCCTGTATGTTTGAGCCACGTGCGTCGTCACGTGTATATCTGGTGTATTTGCAATATTAGTCCTGTAGTTCCGGGTGCTTTGTTAATGAATGAAAACTTTTTAGGAATTGCATATCTACCCCTGTGAATGTTTTAATTGCACATGTGCGTGTATTGTAGGGTAAATTGCATCTGGGGTCCCTGGACTTTTGGTACGTGTTACCAAATAGTCCTCGGACTTTAGTTTCTTTACAAAAAGGTCCCTGAGTTCCCCAGGCACGCGCCACGCGCGTGACTTGCTGGGAAAATTGCACCTGGACCCCCAGAACTTCGGGTATTTGCACTTAAGTCCCTGTGCACAGTGCCCCCTTTGGATTTTTGAATAAAATATCAAATCACCTCCAAATTCGATGAAAATTTGACTCATGGCTCCTGCCATGTTGTAGAATTTTTGAGAATTTTTGAGGACATTTTTGATTTTATTTGCTATTTTTAAAAATTCAAAAACATCTATTTTAGCTACTGTCTAGGATTAAAAATCCCAAAAAAAATATAAAAACACCCCCAAAAATTCTAAAAAAATTAGTTACTGTTCGTTGTGTGTTTCTTGATTTGCTAGCCAATTTTGGCTATTTTTCATTGCTTAAAAACCCTAAAAATTCAAAAACACCTAAAAACTTATAAAAATCATAATAAATAACTTAAAAACCCAAAAACAATAATTTTGGTTCTCAAATTTTCCTTATTTTATCTAGTATACAGGAAAATTACCTCCAGGTCCCTCTAAGATCCTTAGATATTTTATCTTTGGGTTTTGGGCCTGGCTGGACAGTACCTTGTCTTTTTAGCACTGTTTGATTTTTAGAAAATAAAATACACCTTATAAAAATCCCAAAAATTCACCAAAAACACTAAAAAACCTAAAAAACATAAAAACAATTTTTCTTGAATTTTTGCTTGATTTTTGGTGCTTTTAAATAATTAGCTAAAGTGTGCTTTTATTTGCTTTCTTTTATTTTCTTCACTTTTTAAAAATCCAAAAAAAATATATAAAAATTATTAAAAACCACTAAAAAATACTTTTCTTTTATTTTATTTTCTTTTTACTACTTCGTAGGCCTTCGGCCAACCCGTTCTCCTTGTGTTCGACCCTGGTTGCTATACCAGGTTAATCTCATAGCTAGACCGCTGATTTTGTGCTTGATTGATTTTACATGTTTTGAGTGGTTGATTTTTCTTGATATACTCATCCTCTGAGATCCGGGTCGCAACGACCCTTGTCTTATTACCTTCATCCGGGTCTTGGGGAAGTTAGGGTTATCAGAATGGCGCCGTTGCCGGGGAGCACGGCTTAGTAGTATTTTTGTCTTTAGTTTCGTTTTTGTTTTCGCGGTTTTTCGCGGCTCTTCGGAGCTCGCGGCTTTTCACGGTTTGTGTATCTATTTTCTTTTTGTTTTATTTTGTTTTATTTTGATTTTCTTTTATTTTTATTTTTGTTTTATATTGTGTGTTTATTTTATTTTTCATTTTTGCATATATACCCTGACTTGTATTTTCATTTCTTTTTCTTTTCATTTGATTATTCTTTCTGGTCTGACCACTCTTATCTTCTTCTTGCGAGGGCCCGAGGACCGCGGAGGCGACTTTCGAGGAGCCTGAGCAGCCGAGGAACTTGGAGGCGGCTTCTTTCTCTACGAAGCCGCATGAGAGAGCGAGAGGGAGAGTTGAGTGGGTGAGGATAGCTTAGGACTTTATTTCATTTATTATTATTATTGTAATAATACAGGGACAGGACTTGGACACTTTTGGACTTGTGACCGTAGCGGGTCTGTTTCGCCGAGCACCGGTGTGCTCGGGGGACCCATTAGGACTTGCGTGGTTTTTCGCGGCTTTCTTCGCGGTTTTATTTTTCTTTCTTACTGTCTTTTCCAGTTTTTTGCGGTTTTTGCTCGAGCCCCTAGATTTAGGACTTTCTGGTGATTGTGACGTAATTAAGTAGGATCCACACACCTTAATGACATATCTGTTCCTATAGACCGTAATTGGACCTACTTAAAATAAATAATAAAAATAACCGACTCGCTAGCCTCCGTAGCCTACGTGCCGTAGCCTGTCCTGTAAAGCGCTTACTCCTACCCCCGATTTGTCGGGCAGGGGAGGGACGGGCCAAGACCGGACCCTTTGGCTTGGAGGTCGGTGACCGGTTAGACGGTTCTTCGCTAGAAGTTGCTCGTCTAGGACTCGGCTTCCCGCTGCATCATTTAGCTTAGTTTTATTTCTACCTTTTATTTTATGCGCGGATCATATTGCATGTAGAGAGCTGGAGGCAGGTACGCATTTCTGACTTTGCATGCATCATTGATTTCTCGTGCATCGGCTTTTTCGACTTCTCCCCCCGATTTTGGATTTAATAATCAGGAGAACCGAAAAATTCGTTAGGCGATTTGTTTGCTTTGAAAAATACCTAAAAAGTGAAACCATAAAATTGGGACTGCTAAGATTATTGACCTTAAAACTCGCTCACCCTAAAATTTTGTCTTGGGGAGAGCAACCCCCTCATTGCTTGGTTTGTATGCGCGAGAGAGTGACCCGCACACTAGGTAGAGCCCCCCGTTGCTAAACCCGACTGATTACCGACTCTTCCGTGCGGGCCAGTCGGTTGGGTTAGCAGCGGATATCCCAACAGGTCACGTAAGCGCTCTGATATCTTGAGTGTTCACCAAAATAAAATTGACAAGATAATTTGACCGAACTTTCACGGTCTTCAGCTCGCGTTGCGTTGGTGAACCGGGGGTTTGTTTTTAGATCATAATTTTTCCAGATCTCATCCGCCCTACTCGCCAGATCAAGATGATGGGTAGACGATCTCTTAGGCAACCTCTGGTTGCACCGCTTTCGGGCGCGTCTACCTCATCATCTAGGTTGGCTCGCGAGAGCTCAGACCCGCTCTCCGAGCCCGAGTATGACTCCACCCTGTTCCCCCTCGACCCCCTTTCTGACCTTCCTGAGAGACACGAGCCCGAGGAGAGATTGATACATTTGACAGCACCTGAGCTGGGCTCGTTTGATTTTGCAGACGTCGATATGGCCGGAGCAGACAGTTCTGATGATCACTCCCGTCGACCAGAGCACATTGTACTAGACCAGGGAGCGATCAACTCCAACCTGATCGCATCACTCGATACAGTCCAGCAGCAGCTCCGCGATCAGGGAGCATTCATGATAGAGATGAGGCGTGAGTTGGAGAGGCTCAAAGCAGAGAGAGACCAGCAGAGCGAGCCCGAGGAGGCCGATGATGCACAGGCACGAGCCGCAGCAGCAGCAGCCGCGGCCGCCGCCGCAGCGGCAACAGCCGCGGGAGGAGCAGGACCACCTAGACCGATGCGGGAGTTGCACAACCCCGGATCTACACTGATGCACCATTGGGTGGTGGTTCCAGCTATCGTGGGGGACTTCAAGTTCCCCCCGAACACCTTGCAGATGCTTCCTCGGTTCCATGGACTTGCCACAGAGGAGCCCTACCTCCACCTCCAGGAGTTTTTGATGATATGCAGCACTGTCCACGACAGGCATGTGGACCAGGATACGATCAGGATGATCGCCTTCCCCTTTTCACTGGCAGATAGAGCAGCCACCTGGCTGAAACATTTGGGGAGATTTGTCTATACCTGGGAGCAGCTCCGCACCGAGTACTTGAACAAGTACTATCCACTCGGGCGGACGAATGCAGCGAGGGCCCTGATCAGCAACTTCTCCATGTTCCCCAACGAGCAGTTCCACGAGGCTTGGGAGAGGTTTCGAGAGCTCCTGGACCGATGCCCGCACCACGACATCACGAAGCCGAACCTTGTGCAGAGCTTCTTTAGCGGGTTGTCACCAGAGCTACAGGGCCTGGTGAATGCTTCTTGTGGCGGGTCCTACTTCGCCAAGGACCACGACCAGGTCTGGGCCATTTTTGAGGAGATGGCAGAGAACTATATGGTGATGTCCCAGACCCGGCTCTATACTCAGAAGACCCAGCCACATCAGCCAGGACCCGTGCAGTACCAGCGGATAGCACGGGTAGATGCAGGTCCATCCAGTTCGTCTGCAGCCGCAGCAGCACAGGCAGAGTCGTCAGCTGCAGACATGGGTATCATCAGCGAGAAGTTGGACCGCATGGAGCTGATTGAGAAGAAGCAGTGCCAGAGTATCACGCAGATGGAGCAGATGGCACAGGTCTTGAGCGACATGAAGACACAGCTCATGTGTCTCCAGGAGGCACAGACGGCTTCTCAGCCCCGTCTTCAGTCGCGAGGCGACACCGGCAGCAGCAGCAGCTCGTCCCAGCGCTCCAGCACCCCAGTGCAGCCTAGACAGGTTCACCGTGTACAGGCGAAGCCGTACCAGCAGCCGCAGCCCACCTACCAGTCTCCACCATCTCCAGAGATGCAGATGGTGGTCTACCAGCCGGACCAGCCTCTGGCAGTACTCCCGCCAGCCCCTTTTGATGCTGAGCCGTTGATGGATGTCAACGGGATTTGGTACGACCGCCCTCAGCCTGGGATCCGACGAGACCATCCCGGATTCAGGTGGGGGAGTGGTGGTACCCAGCCCCAGCAGCAGCCGTCAAGACAGGGAGGGCAGTACTCCCATCAGAGAGACCAGCACCAGCCGCAGCAGCAGCCCCCAGCGTATCAGCAGCAGTCATCCTACGGTCCTCGTCCCTATCAGCAGCAGGGACAGCCTTGGAGACGTGAGCAGCTGGCTCACCAGGGATACCAGCAGCACCCTCCATCCTACCCCTCTTACCCACCACAGCAGTTCCAGTAGCCTCACCCATAGAGAGGCCACCCGTCGGGCTCCCACGAGAGCCCTGCTTTGGATGACATCGCCCGCCTCCTCACGGACCAGCAGGCTACATTCCGACGGGAGATGGACGAGTTCCGCCAGGAGATGCGGGACCTGGTGAGAGGGAAGGCCGCCATACCAGCCCAGATAGAGCCCAATCCGAACAGCCTCAAGAGGAAATCTGAGCAGGTAGTACATACTGAGTTAGCCACTCCTAGTGACCCATTTGATGATACTTCTTCGGATCTATTTGATGCTGATTTTGTCACACTTAGGAGCGGTAGGACCCCAGCAGGCGGCGGCGCCTCAGTTGAGCTTCATCCCGAGGCGCCACAGGAGGAGGAGGAGAGCGGTACTAAGGCCGCTCCAGATGATGACGGTGGTACTGAGGCCACCAAGGATGCTGATCCCACCGGCGGTACTGAGGTCGCCGCTTCACCAGATCTAGGAGGTGGTACTGAGGCCACCCATTCAGCCGAGCCAGCTAGCGGTACTGATGCCGCACGACGTCTACCAGCAGCAGCAGCAGAGCAGCCAGCCCGTGGTGGTACTGAGGCCACCGGTGTTTGTAGAGACAGTGATGTTGTTTTTCCTCGTGTTCATGTATCTCAGAACTCTGCTATGAATAAAGGAAAAGGTTTACTTTCTTCTGGTCCCACTGTGGTGCATGATGTATGTGTGGATCCGGTCCTTGAACCGTCTAGACCTTTTCCTAGTCCTTTATCTGAGAAGGACCCAGTGATCCCCTTCCCTAGAGCCCTTCAGATGGGGAAGGGGAAGAAAAAAGAAAATCCCAAAAAGAGAGAGCTTGAGGAGTTCAGCCAGAGCATGATCGATCGATTCCATATCCAGCTGACCCTCCAGGAGGCTTTGCAGCACATCCCCCTTCTCCAGAGATCTTTGAGAGAGAGGACTACAGTCAGGAGGAGGAGGAGGAACCACACGTCAGAGATACATGTGCTGACCAAAGCCACGTGCTTTGCGATCCAGAACCGACTGCCAGCCAAGAGGCCAGATTCAGGGGCCCCGTATGTCAGATGCCAGATTAGTGAGCAGTGGTTCGACCGTACTCTTCTAGATAGCGGATCGTCGATTAACCTTCTTCCGGCAGCCCTTCTCGACCGCTTCGAGTTGGGCACTCTTCGACAGAGCAGGACAGTCCTTCAGTTCGTTGATCGATCTGTCAAGAGGCCGAAGGGGTTATTACGAGACGTTATCGTCACTATTCAGGGCCTGCAATTCCCCGTGGACTTCGTAGTGTTGGACATGGAGATCCCTGAGTCAGTGGCCGATACCCCCATCATCCTCGGTCGTCCGTTCTTGGCCACAACCAAGGCAGTGACTGATCATGATAGCGGGAAGGTGTACTTTCGCGTCCAGGGCGAGAGTATACAAATAGAGACGGTCGAGGACTATAGAGTCAGATTCAGAGCCCGCTCAGATGCGAGTACCGATTCAGAGCAGCTGACAGACGCAGAGCCAGACATCCACCAGGACTGTGATTTTGTGATCACAGATGATGAGGCAGCTTGGGTAGACCTTGAGACACAGACCACCCTCTCACTTTCAGACATAGCTGATGCAGAGATGATAGCAGAGGAGAGTCTGGAGAGCACAGACCTGGTTCAGGATACCATTGCGGCAGCAGAGCCGGTCCTCGATCGCAGCACGATGTTTGGTGATGGTGGTGCTGAGGCCACCTTGTTTTCCGGTGGTACTGATGCCACCACTTCTGATACAGATCCCTTGGATTCAGAGTCTGATTGGGCCGATTGCTATGATCAGATGCCAGACCTGAGTTCATCTGAGCCTATTGATGAAGAGGAGGTAGATGCAGAGCAGAGCAGAGACAGTGCAGTTGAGCAGCCTTCTCCCGATCCAGTTTGCGAGAGTACGCTTTCACTTTCCCAGGCAGATTTGGCCGACCTTGCAGCTTTCACTCAGTTTCTTCCACAGCCAGATTTGCCGGCACCCAGCATTCCAGAGCTGAAGCCGCTCCCTACTTCGCTGAAGTATCGATTCCTTGCGGGCGATCCAGAGATGTACCCAGTCATCATCTCCGCCGAGTTGACTGGAGAGCAGGAATCCCGTTTGATGGGGGTTCTTGAAAAGAACCGCAAGGCGATCGGATGGAGCGTAGCAGATCTCCATGGGATTAGTCCATCAGTGTGCTCCCACCATATCTATCTCGAGGAGGGAGCGAAGCCGTCGCGTGAGTTCCAGCGGCGGCTGAACCCCAACTTGAGAGAGGTTGTGATGAAGGAAATATCAAAGTGGTGGGGTACAGGTTTTATTTATCCCATTTCCGACTCCAAGTGGGTCAGCCCCTTGCATGTGGTGCCCAAGAAGACGGGCATCACGACTGTGATCAGTGAGTCGGGAGAGGAGATTGCTACACGAGTACCCACCTCTTGGAGGGTTTGTGTTGACTACAGGAGACTCAACCAAGCCACCAAGAAGGACCATTTCCCCCTGCCTTTTATTGACCAGATCATTGAGAGACTGGCAGAGAAGAGCCATTATTGCTTCCTGGATGGGTACTCAGGCTACAACCAAGTGGCCATCGCTCCTAAGGATCAGGAGAAGACCACCTTTACCTGTCCCTTCGGCACATATGCTTTTCGACGCATGCCATTTGGGCTATGCAATGCCCCTGCGACTTTTCAGAGGTGCATGCTGTCGATCTTCTCGGACATGGTAGGGGAGTGCTTGGAGGTCTTCATGGACGATTTCTCGATCTACGGCGACGGATTTGATTCTTGTCTTGACTGCCTAGATCGAGTACTCCAGCGATGTATTGAGTATCATTTGGTGCTATCTTGGGAGAAGAGTCACTTCATGGTGACTCAAGGGACGGTGCTTGGCCACATCATCTCCAACAGGGGCATGGTGGTTGATCCGGCCAAGGTTGATGTCATTAGGAAACTCACACCGCCGTCCAATTTGAGGCAGCTACGGTCATTTCTGGGGCACGTTGGATTTTATAGGAGATTCATTCAGGATTTCAGCAGGATTGCCCGACCGTTGACCGACCTCCTGACTAAAGACACCGAGTTCCTTGTCGATGACAAGTGTCTTTCGTCGTTCGCTACTCTCCAGCAGTGTGTTATTGAGGCTCCTGTCCTCCAGCCGCCTGATTGGTCTCTCCCATTCGAGATCATGACGGATGCCTCCGATTTTGCCGTAGGGGCAGTGCTGGGACAGAGGAGGGATGGAGTACCATTTGCTATACACTACGCTAGCCGCACATTGGATTCCGCCCAGCGGAATTACACGGTCACAGAGAAGGAGATGCTAGCCGTAGTGTTTGCCCTGGATAAGTTCAGATCATATATCATCAGATCTAGAGTGACTTTGTTTACAGATCACACCGCCATCAGGTACCTCATGGCAAAGAAGGATGCCAAGGCCAGACTGACTAGATGGATCCTTCTACTCCAGGAGTTCGACATTGAGATTAAGGATAAGCCTGGAGTCAAGAATGTGGTGGCGGATCATCTCTCCCGATTAGAACAGCCTGAGGATTCTGAGCAGATTGATCCTATTAGAGATACCTTCCCAGATGAGGCGATCCTTGCTATCGCCTCACTCCCATGGTACGTCGATATTGTGAACTTTCTCGTTGCTGGGAAAGTCCCACAAGATTGGCCCAGGCAGAGGCTTGAGACCTTCCTAGCGAAGGCCAAGTCTTACCATTGGGAGGATCCCATCCTTTACCACGAAGGAGGGGATAGCGTCTGGCGTCGGTGTATTCCTCAGGAGGAACACCATAGCGTCCTCACTTACTGCCACAAGCTTGAGGCAGGAGGACATCATTCTGGGAGGAGAATGGCACAGAAAGTGCTCCAATCCGGCTTGTGGTGGCCTACCCTCTTCAAGGACTCAGATGAGTTCGTGAAGAGGTGTACTGACTGTCAGAGGATGGGCACTTGTGGATAGCGTGATATGATGCCGATGCAGCCCATTCACTTCTGTGAGGTTTTTGACGCATGGGGCATCGATTTCATGGGTCCATTCCCTAAGAGTCAGGGATTTGAGTACATTCTGTTGGCCGTTGATTATGTGAGTCGTTGGGTGGAGGGTATCCCCGCCCGAGCCGCTGATGCGAGGACAGTTTGCAGATTTTTGAGGAAGCATATCATCACGCGGTTTGGGGTTCCACGAGTTCTTATTTCTGA
Organism: Ottelia alismoides; assembly: GCA_037367405.1. NCBI lineage: Eukaryota > Viridiplantae > Streptophyta > Magnoliopsida > Alismatales > Hydrocharitaceae > Ottelia > Ottelia alismoides. The sequence goes on from JAZKJV010002872.1 coordinate 122,769, forward strand.
TGGGGGATCTCACTTCATCAACGACCAGGTGAAGGCACTTGCTAGCGAGTTCGGCATAGATCATCGTGTTGCTACACCGTACCATCCACAGACGAATGGTCTAGCCGAAGTGTCGAACAGGGAGATCAAGACTATTCTGCAGAAAGTCGTCCGCCCTGACCGAAAGGATTGGTCACAGCTTTTGGACTCGGTCTTGTGGGCATATAGGATGTCTTTCAAGACACCTTTGGGCACATCTCCCTTTCGCCTCGTATATGGCAAGCCATGCCATTTACCTGTTGAGCTGAGGCACAAGTCACTTTGGGCAGTTACAGACATACTTATGGATCCAGATGGTATAGGAGACCAGAGGAGGGCAGAGCTAGCTGCCCTGGAGGAGCTTAGAGATGCAGCTTTCTCAAGCAGCCTACACTATAAGGAGAAAGTCAAGGAGTGGCATGATTCTCATATCAGCCACAAACATTTTGAGATTGGACAGAGAGTATGGCTGTTTGATGCGAGGCTTAGATTATTTCCAGGGAAGCTTTAGAGCAAATGGAAAGGACCTTATCTGGTTCGGAAGGTACACGACAACGGTAGCATCGACATATCTGAGTTGTCTTCTGAGAGTACCTTCCGAGTGAACGGCCAGCGGCTCAAACCATTTCTAGATCATGAGCCACGGGTCGTTGATATTGCCCCTATTCATTTTGCGTGAGATGTGGTCTTTGACTCACATCTAATGCATCTCACGCCTGAGTTTCACTGATCTTCCGCTGTATATAGATCCAGATGTCCATATCATCACATTCTTTAGTCCCACATCCCTTTCTTCATCTTGTGATTATGCTATACTTAGGGTGCACTTTACCCTAAGTATAGGGGGGATGTGAGACCCTTCGGGTATTTCTTTTGTTTCTGTCTACCCCTGTTTTGCTGCCTATACTTAGGGGCATTTCACCCTAAGTATAGGGGAGGTAGACCCTGTACATTCTCCACTCGGTTTTCCCTTCGTGTACAGCCTGCTATACTTAGGATTACTTGATCCTAAGTATAGGGGGAAGACCCGAGATCCTCTTGACTTTTCATTTCCTTTTGTATAGCTTTCCTTTTCACTTCCCTATACATAGCACGAGTTATGTCTTCTTCATCGCTCTTGACTCTGAGGACATCGTTCGAGCTAAGTATAGGGGGGTGTGTATATATTTCATATATACTTTAGCCATAACTCGTACTTTGTGTGAGTGTGTTAATAAATAAAAATGGCTAAAAACCACAAAATTTGAAAATTTTCATGTACATAATCTTCTTTTATTTGCACATACATAGCTAGTGTACAAATTATTTTTGTAAAAATGATTTCAAAAATCTTTTGTGTAAAGCTTGTGTAAATATTTTTGTATCAAAATTATGTATATAGTACAAAATTTTTCCAAAATGTTTTGAAAAATCAAAAGTTTGCAAAAATCATGTGTAAATGTGTGTAAATATCTTTTTGCAAAACTTGCACTTCATGCATCATCATTCATGATTTCAAAACATTTTTCAAAAATTTTGCATGATTGTAAAATATTGTGTAAATAAGCATCTTTTTGTACATATGTATATAGTTTTTCTTGGATGATAGTTGACATTTAAACTAGCCTGGAATCAAATTGAGAAATGGAGCCTGATTAAGATCTTAATCCACCTAATTCTAAGAGGAACCTTATAGGGCTTAGGTTTAAGGCTTTTCAGGTCCATGGTGACTTAATTCTTTGAGTCCACTAGGCTATGATCACATGTCATCTCAATGAGCCTAAGTAGAGCACTTAACAACAACACATGACTCATATAGATTATGGCTTTACTTGGACACCAGCACTATGCACCGAGCTCTCTACGGATGAGGTGGTGAGGAGGCAGTCTTCCTTGACTTGGGGTAGCATATGAGGGTAGTACTTCTAGGCGGAACCTCTCTTCTTCTTATAGTGAAGGAAGTGCGTCTCAACTTGGTCTGGTTGCCATGAGGTCTAACGATGGGAGTTGTGGGTTGCAATAAAGCTTCAAAAGAGGGATAGTCTACTGGCTCAAGAGGAAAAACTCCTTGTATATATGCTGCACATGTATATGTTGTATAGATGCACTCGAAAAAAAAAGTGCAAAAAGAAAAGAACTCCAAAAAAGTGGTGGGTCTGAGAGAAAATGATAATCCCACCGGAGTATGTATATAAGTGCAATAAGCAAAGCTTGGTTTCATGATCCACCTGTTGTAGCTTGCAGCAGGGAGACTTGGCTACACTGGTCAAGCTCCCAAGGGTACTTGGCTACACTGGCCTTGACCCATTCTCTTCTTCCCCCTCTTCTTGAGCCGGTTGTACTTGAACTTAGAAGGGAATACCCCGCTCCTCGAGGAAAGAGTGGCCAGATTGAGGTCATAGAGTTACCTTGTTGGGGAGGGTTGTCAAGTTGCCATTTCTGAGGTGGAGAGCTTAGACCTCACTTTCACAGGACAAGAAAAGATTCATGGTCTTCAGGGTTTGTGATTGATGACTTGTTCTGATCTGGAGCATTGAGGAGTCTTGATTATAGATTGGTGGAACTTGGAGGCTGTTAGGTTTTAAGCTTAAGTCTAAATAAGGTTCCGACACATTAATAATCCAAAGATCTGATTGAGCTCCATACCTCAATTTAATGAAGGCAAGTTTAATAATCAACCTTGATCCATGCACATTCTCTTTTTCTTTTTCTTTCTTCCTTTTCACTTCTTTTTCAAATAAGTGTTTGCTAAGGGACTAGCAAAGTATAGTATAGGGGGGTGATGAATACCCATTCATCACTCTTTATTCTTATATTTTAGCTACAAAAACCTATGCAAATGCATGTAGATACTTGTAAATAGGAATAATTAGCAAAAGCATGCATTTTTGTAAAAATATATAATTAGCATGTTTTTGTGCAAAAATAAAAGAATAAAGATGAAAAAGAAAAAGAGGGAAATATTTAGAATAAATATTGAGCAACCTAACCCAAGGGAGGGCTCAGCATGGGCCTGACCGCATAAAAGCCAAGTAGAGGGAGATAGGGGCTCTAGTGTAAATATTCTTGTAAATAAATAACTTATATTTTCCTCACCCAAAAATATGTTGTAAATATTTGTACATATTTATTAAGTTTAAAAACAAAATAAAAATTTAAAAATCAAAAACTCAAAAATGACCTTTCACCATGTGCATAGACCATCATCCTTATGTATTTAACCTTGTAAATACATTTATTTATTTTCAAAACTTTTTGTGAATATTCCATGCTATATATTGTAAATAAAACAACTAAAAAGAAACAAAACAAAAATCAAATAAAAATAACAAAATTAAAATTACAAAAATATATTGTACATATGCCATGTATATAATTGTACATAACTATTTATTTCACCTATGTATATAAATAATAAAAATCAAATAAAAATATCCTTTTATTCCTCATTTTATTCTATAAATAAATAAAATATAAAATAGGAATAAAATTGTATAAAAATAACTAATTAAAAATCAAAATTAAAAAAAACCATATATTGTATATATACCTATATATAGCTATACTATGTAAATACCTTATTTTTATTTCCAAAAATTAATTAAAAATCACCAAAAAATAGAAAAAAATAAAATAAAAATATTTTATGTTTTAAGTTTTTGCTAAATCCATTGTTATCTAGCCCAAAATAAATAAACAAGAAAAAAATACGTGGCCTCTCCTGATTGGTCCACGGGGGATGTTGACCCCCGGTCAACTCCCCCCGCGGACCTTCCTTTTTCGCGGATCGGGCTGTCGACCCGATTTCTCTGATTTTTCCCAGCCTGATCCGCCTGCCATTCGCGCAAACCCCGGGTCCTAATCCTTCTGCGTGCATCCGAGATCATCGCCCGGAGGTTTGCATGGGGATCCGCGCTCCGAGCTTCACGCCCGACTCCCATCTAGCCGGACCCCTAGTGATATATAACCTGAGCTCCGCCGCATTTTATTTCCCTCTTTGGCTATCCACCCTTCGTCCCGTGACCTCCATAGCGATCCCTGAGGTGACAGCTCGCGATTGCCCTTGTAGCAGTGAGGAGGGGGTGGCCGGATCACTGATCCGGCGACTTTGCGCCGCCGTGCTCCGCCCCGTGCAGGAGCTCGAGCCTCAGGCCTTGGCGACCTTCGAGGCAACGACCAGGAGCTGCCTAAGCTCCAGCACAGCCTTCCACACCACCCAGGTAACCTTCTAGCCTTCTTGTTTAGCTTAATTTTGAGTTACCCCCAAATCATATTACCGCCGAGTTCCGTCGATTCTGGCTATATCGCACATCTTTTCGATCATCGGAACCTACGCTCACCATCGCCATCCCTCCGCGCACATTCTTCGCCCCTTCGTTCATCCCAGCTCGCACAGGAGCTGGGGTTCGAGCTCCACCGTCCTCCGCTCGCCGGAGCTCGCTCGCCCCGACCCACAGTTCACCTTCACACCGCTTCATCGGGTCGAGGCACTTTGCCCTCGACCCGCGAAGCTTCTGGGTTACTTTGCAGGTCAAAAGGAGGCCATCTGAGGCCCCCTCACATCCAGGCCAGGAGCTTATCTCCGTCGACCTCGCCGGAGCCCCTCCAGGGCTCGGTTGGGCCATCGGAGGCCACCACCAGCTGCGGGACTCCAGTGCGGACCTGCTCCGATCTTCAGAGGCAGCTGAGGAGGACCACAGCACGCGCACGAGGCCGGCGAACCTCGCCGGCCACCTGTTCTTCGAGGGTCCTCCATCACCGTCCGATAGCCCTCAGAGCTCCAGTTTCAATCGTCGCCGTTCATTCATCGAGGAGCAGACACCGTTGATCATTTCGAGGGTCGATCCGGACCGTTAGCTCAGAGGAGAGAGTCACCAGCACCTGACCCGTCCGATCTTCCACGTGGCTCCCTCTGAGCCGTCGATCAGGCTCACGTGCGGACGAAGAGAAGCGCCAGCCGTTCGAGACCGTTAGATCAGCTACGTGGCGTTCATCCAGCCGTCGACGTAATAAAGGGGTAATTTACCTTAGGCCCCCTCGTAGTTTGTGCTTTACATTTCAGTCCTGTAAATATTTTATGCTCTTTATTTACGTTTGGATAATTGCACATTGGACCTCGTGCTTTTTAGTATTTGCATTTATGCCCCTGTATGTTTGAGCCACGTGCGTCGTCACGTGTATATCTGGTGTATTTGCAATATTAGTCCTGTAGTTCCGGGTGCTTTGTTAATGAATGAAAACTTTTTAGGAATTGCATATCTACCCCTGTGAATGTTTTAATTGCACATGTGCGTGTATTGTAGGGTAAATTGCATCTGGGGTCCCTGGACTTTTGGTACGTGTTACCAAATAGTCCTCGGACTTTAGTTTCTTTACAAAAAGGTCCCTAAGTGCCCCAGGCACGCACCACGTGCGTGACTTGCTGGGAAAATTGCACCTGGACCCCCAGAACTTCGGGTATTTGCACTTAAGTCCCTGTGCACAGTGCCCCCTTTGGATTTTTGAATAAAATATCAAATCACCTCCAAATTCGATGAAAATTTGATACATGGCTCCTGCCATGTTGTAGAATTTTTGAGAATTTTTGAGGACATTTTTTATTTTATTTGCTATTTTTAAAAATTCAAAAACATCTATTTTAGCTACTGTCTAGGATTAAAAATCCCAAAAAAATATAAAAACACCCCCAAAAATTCTAAAAAAATTAGTTACTGTTCGTTGTGTGTTTCTTGATTTTCTAGCCAATTTTGGCTATTTGTCATTGCTTAAAAACCCTAAAAATTCAAAAACACCTAAAAACTTATAAAAATCATAATAAATAAATTAAAAACCCAAATACAATAATTTTGGTGCTTAAATTTTCCTTCTTTTATCTAGTATACAGGAAAATTACCTCCAGGTCCCTCTGAGATCCTTAAATATTTTATCTTTGGGTTTTGGGCCTAGCTGGACAGTACCTTGTCTTTTTTGCACTGTTTGATTTTTAGAAAATAAAATACACCTTATAAAAATCCCAAAAATTCACCAAAAACACTAAAAAACCTAAAAAACATAAAAACAATTTTCTTGAATTTTTGCTTGATTTTTGGTGCTTTTAAATAATTAGCTAAAGTGTGCTTTTATTTGCTTTCTTTTATTTTCTTCACTTTTTAAAAATCCAAAAATATATATATAAAAATTATTAAAAACCACTAAAAAAATACTTTTCTTTTATTTTTTTTTCTTTTTACTACTTCGTAGGCCTTCGGCCAACCCGTGCTCCTTGTGTTCGACCCTGGGTGCTATACCAGGTTAATCTCATAGCTAGACCGCTGATTTTGTGCTTGATTGATTTTACATGTTTTGAGTGGTTGATTTTTCTTGATATACTCATCCTCTGAGATCCGGGTCGCAACGACCCTTGTCTTATTACCTTCATCCGGGTCTTGGGGAAATTAGGGTTATCAAATAGTGTTTGTCATAATCATCTTTTAAGTTAGGATATGTATTGAGAATCACAGAGAGAGGAAAAAGTTTTGATGGACATCAATAATAATGACCGTATTGGAGTGAACAACAACAATTATGAACTGTAGAATAAACGAAGTAAACCTAAACTTTATGAATAGTATTATGAACAATAAGTATATAATGTGCCCTGTATAGATGTATAGATGCTTAACCGTAAGATTTAAATATATCGACAAGGGATTCGAATTGTCTTTCTTTAGTTGCAGTCAATATATTCTATTTCACAAAAATGAACCACCATGTACAGAAGGACTCGCTCATAGAATTACTTAGTAACTCAGGGAGGTGTAAGATCATCTATTGTAACCCTATTCAGGGTAGAATTACAAGTATTCAGATTAAGCAAGGATACTTACGATTCATTGTGCGAGTGCTGCATCATTGACACTAAATTTCATAAGTAAACATGTACACTTTTCAAAAATAAATAAATAAATAAATAATCAAGTTGTCAAACTTCCTCATATTTTTTACACCAACCTTAAGTTCCTTCTTGTATAACTGGAAAGAGAGAGAAGATAGAGATAGAAATAGAGTTGGATACGGTATATCATGTCTGTTATTGGGTGACAATTGTTGTGCCCCTTAAAATTTTATGGATCAGTAAGCTCTAACCTGAATGGATGCTAGTAGGGCTACCTGATTATCTAGTAGTTCAACAAGCCCATAAAGAATTAACAACTCAATTTTACTTAGCCAATCATCATTAGAAGGAAAACTGCATATTATAAGATCCAATACCTTTCCCTAATCGAAAGGATTTATTGTAGATAATTCCGCACTTGCCCTCTCACAGAAAATAGAACAACTAGATTTGAATACCTAATTCAACAGGAAATCTTTAGCAACACATAAGCATCCTTATGAGGGATTTATACAATGAAAATTTACTTTCTCATTTTTCACTGATGTTCAGTGAAAAAAAATCTTTTTGGAATATACGGATAGATTAGATATAAATGGAGATAGGATTGTATTTCAAATTTCAAGGACGAAATTTTATAAATGAGGGAATATTGCAATACTCACATTGTAATGCTTCATGATTTTATGATGATCTTGTGTTAAGAATAGAGAAGGGAGCATACATGAATGGGAAGGATTTGTTGATAATTTTTTTCCAATTACAAAAGTGAATAAAGAATTTATCTTAGCAATTGTCCATATCCTTTCTCATGTATGGAAGCCTAGTTAGTAGTTAATTTGTTTTTTTCCTGCATTGCATTTTTTTACCACATAACCAAATTTCATATGTACCTACCCTTGTACTATTTCCTTATTATTTGAACATATTAGGTAATGGCTAAAATGAAGTACACGGCAAGAAAGTCTGTCCGACCTCCTCCTCGTCCTATACAAAACAATGGAAGTCCACCGCAACCACCTCCACCAGAAACATTCGTGTCAGGGGTTCCAGAGAATGGGGATGAAAATAGTGTCACATCTCCTTTTCAATGTGAAGAACAAGAAGAGGAAGAAGATCTGATAAATACTTTGTCAGACCTAATTGACATAATCAACAGCCTGATACAACATGTAGAAACAATTATCCAGCATCGTAGACAACGACGATCCTAAAGAGCAGTCATGCCAAGGAAAGCAGTCATAGAAAAAAAAAGTCTGTGGTAGTTATGTATATAACATGCATATGAGATGGGGAGGGTAAAACTTTTTGTCCCCTTAAGCTATGGTGTAGAGCATGTATGCAGAGTGACAGAGGGGGGTAAAACTTTTTGTCCCCTGAAGCATTAGGGTATAGATATGTGAATACTGACGTTTTGTTTTTACCTCCAAATAGAACCAACTATTATCGGTAGCTTTTGTTTCCGTGTACTACTTCAACCCTGTGATATGCCTGTCATACATAGAGTTATGACTCTCTTAAGTCTTTTTCGTGATTAAAATTATCAATTTATAGTGAGATATTTTTTTTACAATGATGCAAATAGAAGTCAAATAACTTGATTACTTAAAAATCACCGGATAAGTTGGGGTAATTTTTTTGTACTTTAAAATAAGTTTAAAAAAATAAAATAAAATAGAAAAGATGTTACCAACCACTTAAATTTCGAGGACGAAATTATTTTAAGGAGGGAAGTATTGTAACATTCAAATTAGATTGTATTGAATATTATGTCAAGATTTCAATTTACGGACGCTCATGCTTAGGTATGCCTAGGAATAGGTACAAATATTGATATTTTTTTAGTTATTTTTTTGATATAAATGTTGACAGACTTGAAATATATGTAGGATACCGTGATCAATTTTTTTTATATGTGTAAAGATGGATGGGATAGATACGTAATGGATTTGAAAAAAAATATACTCGTGTTTAGTTGTATCTCCAGGACAACCAAGTAATGTTATATATGCATATCATAGACATATCAAGTAAAGAAAGATTAGGACAATCATTGATGATAAATCATGCAAGGTAAGTGGTTATAAACCCGATAGATTGATACATCCAAATTAACGTTAATATTGTACAGATATTGTTGGCCACCGATTTTTTTTATAAATGGGAGAACAAGATGCTAGGTTCAATGTAATGCAAATTTTTTTATAAAATAATTCTAAGATCATATGGATCTCGTATGACCGGAATTATACAAATCAAATGTCCGTTAGGGGTATTGGTTAGTTGATAGTTACTTGAAAGTATGTATTATAATAATCATAATAATAATAGAATAGAGAATCTTGTTTTCTTGCATGCATGGAAAAAAATAGGAACGAGACACATGGGGTACACGCGTAGCAAATATAGCATAGGGGTGTCATGGGCTTTCATATTTAAGACCGTGATTGTGTAGGTAATTGTTACTGCAAGGATTCTTTCGGGAAAGGTCGGTGAAGAGGAGGCCGTAGGGAGCGGGTCAGCCATCTTTTCGTTTTTTTCTCTTTTCTTGATTAATATTCTCTACTTCACGTTTATACCATGAAAAGCACAAGATTGGAATTATACAGGAAGCTGTTTAATAGAGGAATCAACATGTCAAAATCGATATATATATATATATATGGAAACTATGAAAAAATATCAGTATTTACGTTAGTATAGTATATATATGGTGACTAATATCCAGGTTCCCGACACTATGCAGCTATATTTTACTGCTACCAATTTAATTTTTTAACATATATGTGCATGAGATATTGTGAATCTTCAACTCAGCTTATGCATATCAGATAGAAATTATAAATTACAATATAGATGATTTCCCATGATTACGGCTGAGATATGTCTCATGAGAATTTGCAATGCACGTTTCCTTAATTATGTGCTTTACTTTATGCCATGCAAATTAGATAGAGTAACGACACTATATATAGTAAAAGTCAACGTACATGTAAAAAAAAGAGGGGTAATGAAGTTGATATGAAATAAACGATAAGATGTGCAATTACAACTTATTATATGCACCTCAATTCATTTCTTTGTACTAAATAGTGCTTCTCTAAAATACAAAGAGATTTTACATATCCAACCACGGTGGGTTTTAATCATGTTGTAATCCCTCACAAATTTGACCTTTCCGTAGATTTACTTATCTGGATAATCTTAATTCTTAACATACTTACAAGATTCATAAGTTTATATGATATTAGCAATACATTGAAGACATATTATTAATTTGTAAGTGAGTGGGTTCAGTGCCCATACGTACTGGAAGTTAAAATACATATATTATACTTTATATATATATATATATATATATATTCATGCATGAGCTTTATTCTGTATATAAAGATACTAAAATTGTATAAAGGATATGATATTTTTTATAGTTCATGATATTTATTCTTATTTAAATAAACTTTCTAGGGAAGTTCAAAAGCATACCTGGTGGAAAAGAGGCAGTAGGCTATATCTCAAGTGAGTGGTTCATAAGTTGATGGCTTTATTATTATTATTTTATTCCATGCAAATGTTTTTAAGATGCAAGCTTTTAAAATTTCAGATAGTCATTGCATTTCAAGTTTTTTTAAGTACATTTGATGCTAAGTTTAACTCTTTATTCTTCCACATTGAATGGTTTATGCATCTTTATGGTTTAAGCATGCAAATTTAAATGATATGCAATATGAAGCTTTTAGGTTCTATATGATTCTTGTTCAAGAAATTCTACCAAGTTAAGCAATTTCTTTATGATTTTTATGTTGATTATGCAAGTTGTATGATTAAGTGATTTTTAAGTAAGATGCACACTAGGTCCTACACTCTAGGAAAGTCATGAACAAGTAAGAGGACTTTGGGTCCGCATTCTGTATGCAATAGGCTTTGGGCCGTATGCAGGGTGTTCATTGGCCTTTGGGGCCGTCTGCGCGTATGACAGTAAGATAAGGATCTAGGTTAAGTTCGCTTGCCTAGGAAATAAGTATGTAAGGCTAAGGGACGATTAACCTCTCCCTGGCAGTATGGTTCATGGACTTACTAAGATATGTCGGGTTAGTGTTGCATCGCCAAGTATGGAAAAGTAAGATTTATTTTCAAGCCAGAAAATATGATTTCTATACAAGTTGTTGGTTATTTTTATCCATGATTTTACTTGCAGGAAATGATTATCAAGCTCTATTTTGATTAGGAAAAAAATGCTCTTTTTCAGTTATGCAATATTCATGTTTGAATATAGTGTCTATTAGTTTCAATATTTCAATTTTGTAATTATTTAGCCGAAGGTTTATGACCCATTCACTGGGTCTAAGCTCATGTTGATGAGTTTAGGCTCACCACTTCAAATTAATTTTTTTCAGGTACTTAGAGGGAAGAAGATTTTGACCTAAATAAAGCAAGTGTGAAAGAGATATCTAGTAGACGAGGTTGTGCCATCTTTGCTATTACATATTTTATGGTGTTTTACATCACGACAGATTTAAAGTATTGATTTTCGATGGTTTCGATTTGATTTTAAAATCATGTATGCAGTAATATGTATTTCATTTTTTTGTGGAAATGTACATGATTACATTGATAAATATATTACGAGTTGCAACACTTCAAAAGATTTCTTTTATTTCCCTGTTAAATATGGTAAATTATGTTAAGACAAGCATATGTTTTTAGTCACGCTCGTCTCAAAGATTAAGCGGGACGGGTCGTGACAAGCACACACCCTCGCCAAGTCGTGGGCGAGCACCTGGCCATGATTGTGCCCACGTGTTATTGGGCTCATGATACGAAAAATGGCTAAAGCCCTGATATGGTTATACATGTATTTCCGTACGTTTACTTTATTTCAAAGATATCTTTCAACTTCTATGTTCTCTCTCCAAGCTCAAGCAGAAAGATATTCTCGTGACAACCATGAACATGTCCGTAGCCTTCGTCTTTTTTTCCAATAACAAAATTCATGGGTTTTAAATGTTTTAAAGTATTTTTGATATTTTTTTTGCAATTTTCTGATATTTTTATAATTTTCTAAAAATCAAACGGTCAAAAATAAATAAATTATGCACAGTCAGAAGTATTTTGTAATTCAAAAATCCTTCAAATGCCTAATACTCCTGAAAAACTTTTTTAAGACAAAGTATAAAGCAATATCTACAAAAAGAGACTGAAATTACTATTTTTGGATTTTTCTACAATTTTCTACAATTTTTATTTCCTACGACCAGCAGCATGCATTCTTACATTTGACAGTAGTATTTTTTTTTCAAAAAGACAGGATACATATCATGTGCGAGACGGGGATCTAATGCTAACAAAAATACTGCATGCATCCATCGTCCGTGGACCGTGGGTGCCTGAGATTGATCAGAATACCCATTTTTAATCATCTCGTCTGTGTGGTTTATATGTAGATCATACGTATTCGAATTGCAGAGAATATGCGTAATAGCTTCTTATATATCCTGACTGAATCTGTATAACTTAATGTACTCAGTCATTTTGGGCACCACAGAACATGCGCAGTTGTGACGCTGAAACCTTTGTTTTTATTATTTGAGAATGCAAAATAAATATTCTTATCTTTAGAGATCAACATTTCCATATTAAATCATTTTCTTGAACTCTACTAGTTTAAGCTGTAGTGAATATAGATGAACTTCATACACTTCAAATTTGGACTAGGAGATGTGGTGATCGTGTGTTCATAAGCACAAGTTTGCTATCCCCTTTGCCCGTGCATATTCTTATTAAACGCCTGTCAAAGACTTATTCCGATCACAACCCATTGCTTCTTATGGGAGCAAAGTTTAAGAAGTCTGTAACCTCGTTCAAAGCGGAATCCTTATGGCTGCGTGACCTTTCTTTCCTTCCACTGGTTAAAAACTCCTGGGAAATTCCTCTTTATTCGGATAATGCATTTCATCAACCAATTATTAAGTCTTGTCAGAGCGAACAAATCCCCGACCTAAATAAAGAAATCAGTCGTTTGGAGGGGGAGATAAAGGGACTTGAGTCGATTCTTAGTGAGGACTTGCTTTCGAATCATACTCACGTAGAGCTGACGAACGTCTGCTATGGGAACAAAGGGACCAAAGTTAGATATCTTTCAAATCATTATCAATTTTTTTATGGGATTTTTACCCGGCAGACCCTATAATCTTTGTCAATTACCTGTACGATCTTTGAAACATCCTAATTCCTCTCTCGAGCCCGTAAACTTGCTCCGTCTTACCCCATGAACCCTACCGTTAAATTTACACATCTAGAGTTAACTTACGTGGGTTACAAATGAGTTAATCTAACCAATCCGTGATCGGACGGCTAAAATTAATCAAGAAATAAAAAATTTATCCTCCCTCATCTAACAACTTTCTCTCAAGTGCAACTGGGAGGTGGGTGGACGCGAGACTCCTCGGCGGCGGAGCTTGGGGGAGGACCAGAGGCTTTGAGGAGGGGTGTTGCTCGGGGAGGACGATGCAGGGGGAATGGGGGGCGCTGCTTCTCTGGATGGAGGCGATCAGCTTCCAGGGGGAGGGGGACAGGAGGAGCAGGGGATGTGATGGGCGGGGCCGGGCTTCAGGGGCGACGCTGGTGGTGGTGGTTGGGGGGGGGGGGGTGGACAGGGGAGGCGATGGGTGGGGATTGATGAATCTACATTTCATCATCATTATTCTATCATTTTGATATTAAAAACCCTAGTAAATGTGTGTAAATATGCTTAATTTAGGTATTTTAGCATTCATGCATCATTGTGTAAATATTGTATAAAATGCGGTTTTTAAAGCCAAAATTATAGAATAAAGAAAAAAAAAGAAAAAGAATAAAATATTGTAAATATTTTATAACCCGAAACCCCGAGACCTAGGAATCTCGATGACTAGGTCGACAAAGAATAAAGTAGGGGGAGATAAGGGCCAAAAACCAATAAAAATCCCCTTTATTTCATTCATTCTTTTTTCATTTTGGGACCTATTTTTGTTTCGACTTTTAATACCTCAAATAAGAAACTTTGTACATGAAAGTTATAGATAATTAAATGTAAAACAATACAAAATTGATTTCACTCAAAAATAATGTACAGATAAAAAGTTATGATCTGAATAAAATTCCAGAATCTCAACTTCCCAAACCTGTATCTCCCAAATAAAACTCCAAATGCATCAAACTTACCTTTAATTGTATATAACTTAAAATAAGCTATTTAATGGTGGTAGTTTCGCATTTAGCGGAGCTACAGTTTGAAGTTGAGTTTTGGACCCCTATTGTATACTTGTACATATTAAAATATTCAATTTATTATTTATTCATTATTTTTATATTTTTATATTTTTGTAATTTTGTAAATATTATTTAGAATAAATATGTGTATTAAAATCAGAATAAAAACCTAAAGAAAATACAAAAATAAAATACTTGTATATAACACACATAGGTCTAATACCTATAATTATACCTATATTAATAACACTTCTATTTTATTAAGTATATAAAACACTTCAGAAAAATAAAATAAAAATATTTTTAAGTGTATAAAAATACTTTATAAATTTATAAAATAATAAACAAAAATAAATAAATTAAATTTACAAAATAAAAATAAAATAATAAAATATATAGAATATACCTATAAAGGCTATAAATGGCAACTTGTAAACTAATACCTCAAAAAAATAAATAAAAATCACCATAAATACTTTATAAAATAATAAACATTTTTTATTAAATAACCTAAAATTAAATAAATCATTTACTAATTTAAATTGATTTTACAAACCTTTTTTTCCAAGGTTTTTTCTGGTTGGTCCACATGGACCAACCAGATTTGCTCCTTGGTTGATCTCGAGCAGCTCTCTGACCGAGGTCTGTACAGTGTCAGAGTTGTAATTTTTGGCCTTTTCTCCCATTTTTCTAGGCCGCATCTTGCATCTTTTCATGTCGCACCCTTCTCCACTTTTTCTCCTTGGTGATCCACCTTGCACGCCCAAGGATTGTTTCGATCTTTGGAGCCACGATCCGCTCTATTTTCCTCGACCTTCGCGACCTGTTCACCACCCATTTAAAATGACCCCGCCACCTTCCATTGATACTGGAACCCCATTTGACCTTTGTTTTGGCTCTAGTTGGCGAGCTCCGGATCGATCCCTGTGACAGGGGGATCTCCAGCTCAGTCGCGCGAGGCCAGGCAAGGCGTCGGAGGGCCGTTCCACCCCCATCTCCGGCGTCCACCGTGAGGTACCCATCTCAGGTGTTTCACCCTTGAGGTAGCTCCTTTTTATTGATTTTTCTTGCTCAGTTTTATTCCTAGTACCCTCAGCAACCCAATCCCGCATTCAGTTCACCTGTGACCCATTTCGAGCACCTTCGCCTCCACCTCGTTGGAGCAAGCTCCGACGAGTTCGCTTTTTCGTATCCACCGCTTCATTCCCCACCGTAGGGTCGTGGCATTTTGCCCACGACTCCCGTAACTTGCCTTGCAGGTCCAGGTACCTTCAACGCGTCTGGAGCTCGTTTTGGGTGCGCGGTTAAGGTTCTCGGAGCTCGCGAGCTCCGCCGACTCCGCTCACCACCTCCGGCCCACGCCGGAGCTTTTTGGAGCTGCTAGCACCTCAGGAGGACCTGCAGGAGAGGATCTGGCCCTTTTGGAGCGTCAAGGGACGCCGGAGAGGAGCGTCGTAGCGGGAGGAAGTTCGCTCCGGCGGAGCTCCTCCCCAGTTCATCGTCGTTGCTTCCCCGCCGTCGGATCTGGAGCGCCAGCCCAGGCGAGCAGCCACTGTAGGATCCAGCCACTCCCGGCCGTCCGATCAACCTGTCATGATTTAATCTCAGCCATCAGCACGAAGGGGTACATGCCAACGGATCGTGGACACGTGTATTTGTGGACATCTATCAGCCGTTCGATATGCTGCGGGGGTATTTTGCGCTCAAACCCCTGCACTTTTGTGTATTTATTTTCTAATACTCAATCATTCATTTGCCATTAGACATTTTTTGTAACATTTGCAAACTGCACCCCAGGCTTTAACATTATTCCATTTTGACCCCTGCCAGGTCACGTGCTTCGCGCACGTGACTTGGCAAATTTGTAGGATAGCCTCGGATATTTTGCTTATTTACCTTTAGTCTAAAATATTTTTTTGTGTAGTTAAAAAGTTCTGGCATTTTTGCATTTTAGCCCCTTGTATTTTTGTAAATTACATATTTGCCCCTGACAGGCGTACGTGCTACGCACGTGTATCCTAGGGACTTTTGCAGATAAGCCCCTGCGGGTTTTAGATTTAACATTTAATCCAGAAACTTTCTGCTTAGGTTCAAATTTTGTTTAAAAAATTGCATGCAAGCCCCTGAGCTTTTCTTTATTTCCAAAGATACCCCTATAGGGTTGATTTTTCTTTTTGCTTCCTTTATTTATTGTATGCATCTCTAAATTGCTAAAAAAATCCACAAAAATCATCATAAACTCCTTTTGCATTGTAGATTCACGGCATATTTTTATTTTGCATTTTCTTTGCATTTTAATATTTATAAAAATTCAAAAACAATCATTTTCAGCACTATTTACATTATAAAATCCATAAAAATAATAAAAACACATCAGAAAATCCACCGAAAAATATATTTTGCTTATTTTAGTGTGTTCTAATGTCAGACCAAAAATTACTAAACAATACAAAAGTAAACCCCAATAAATTATAAAACCCCAAAAATCTTTCAAAAAATATTAAAAATCCTAGAAAAATAAAAAAACATCATTTCTATTTCCAAATTTTCTTTGTTTTATTATCTTTATTTTAAAATTAATTTGAGGAATTTTGGGTACTGTTTGATATTTTTCATCCTCATTTTAATTTCGACCAGCAACTTTATTCACTGTTTTCTAGTATTTTCACCTTTAAAAATACCAAAAAATAGGAAAAATCTAGAAAAATCACAAAAATATTAGCAAAATATAAAAAAATCAAAAACATTTTCTTTCCTGATTTTTGAGTATTTTTACTTATTTTTATAAATACTCCATCCCTCTCTTTCTTACTTTGTCTATATAGTCTATTTAAATAAAAAGAAATATAAAAAATATAAAATATAAAAAGAAAAAAATCAGAAAATGAAAAATCAAAATACAAAAATATAAAATTAAAAATAAAATTAAAAAATATAAAATTAAAACCCACAAAAAATAGCATAAATAGACATTTGATCACATTCACACATTTTGAGCATTTTGCCCCGTTCTACCTATCTGCTCCCTATGTTCGACCTCTACACATACTTGCACCTATACACATCTTTGTTGTAGAGTTATAATAAATTTTAACTCCGCACCACTTTTCATAGCTTGATTTCTGTTGTGGGTTAATTGTAGATTAATTGAGGTCTCGTGAGTGGTTGCTCAGCGACACTGTGGTCCTACCTTGTGTGGACTACTTTAGACCCTCACCAAACCTCGATTATCAAATGGCGTCGTTGCCGAGGAGTGACAACGCGTAGTTTGGCTTTTTGTTTGTGCTTGTGATTGTTTACCTATTTTTGTGCTTTATTTATTTGTTTTTTATTTGATATATATTGTTTGAGTTGTCTAACCCCTTCTCTTTGTCGACTTCGTGCGATGTATCGTGGATCGAGGGAGGCGCTCCACCCTAGGTGCCTGAGCACCTACGTGAAGTCAGCTCCTGCCAGCTTAGCACCGAGGAGACGAGGAGAGAATTTTTGAAGACGGAGCTCTACCTTAGTTGTTGCATTTATTTCTTGTATTTATTTGTGTAATTTTTGTGAGAGAGAGAACACTTTATTATTGTAATAATACAGGCACCCTCAGACTCTGGACATTCGGGCCTAATTTCCAAGTGTTTGTACACTTGGGGGCTCACTGCGCTTTTTACGGTTTTCATCGCATTTCCTTTTATCTTGTTTTCCGTTTTTGTTTTCTTTATTTTGTGTGATTGAGCCCTTAGCCGTAGGAGTTGCTTGGCGATAGAGTAGGTCCAAACACACTAATCACCATTGCATGTACCTGTAGCCGCGTTTGGACTTAGTCAAATTTTGAACTTGTTCTTCACGCTAATAGCAGCTTCTCACACTTAGGGCGATTTCACCGGCTTTGCATTTGCATATAGATAGATTTCAATTCCGCTGATCATCCTTGCATGTAGAGTGCTGGAGGCAAGGTGAGCATTTACGCGTTAGCATACACATCGTTTTGCCGCTTGCATTATTTTTCCGCTCCTCTACCTCTGATTTTGATCACCTAGGTGCTTAAAAGAATTGAATCCCCGATAAGATCGTGCATTGCTTATTAAAAATAAAAAAAAGTGATAATCAAATAAAATTGGGACTGTTAACATTACTCGACCCTAAAATCAACCAAAAAGAAAAATATTGTCTTAGGGCGAGTAATCCCCTCATTGTCTTCGTTTTAAATTGCTCGCGCACACACTAAGGATTAGTGCCCAAATCCCATTTCAGCCCCTAAATGTGTGCAATTCTTTGACTACTCACCTAACTCTAAAACAGACAAGATAAAAAGATCGCATTTTACGGTCTCTACCGAGTTGAGTAGGTGAATTGATGGTTTGTATTGTGTGAGTTTTGTTTGTTATTATTTGTGTGTATCCTAGATCGCCTCTGCGCATTTGCGCCTTTTCTCCACTTCTTTTGACTTGACCAACGTGCTCTCCCAATCATTTCCTTTTGTTTTCGAGATGGATCCCTTGAGCGCATTTTATCCGGAATTTGCGGATCCCTCGTTCACTCCAGTCGGTCCACCTCCCTTTTATCAGGAGGATCCTCCTTCTACTTTTTCTGATTTTTGTACATACCTGCCTCAACCACAGTATCAGACCTCGGATTTCTATCCACATCCACCTCCACCTCCACTTCTATATTATCAACCTCCACCTTCACATCCACCCGAGTCTGATCTGTTGGAGTCACCTCCCTCGACCTCCATGAGTGACATTTTGATCCTAATGATGGAGCACACTAATTTGATGAAAGATTATCTTGCCATTTTGAGAGAATATCATATTAATGCTCCTTTCATCGAGGATACATATTTCCTTGTGGGTGATCATGGGAGCTTGCAATCGCTCAAAATACAAAAAAATGAGAAAATTTTAAAAACACAAAAAGATTTCGGGAGACACATGATCGAGTCAGACCATGAGGAGAGTGCCCATCTGTCAGACTTTTTGACCACACATTCTCTCATACCCAACCCCACCTTTGACCCTGAGGATGCCGCTGTACAGACTGCTCTTGGCATGCCTCGTGTAGATGCTGATTCTGACTTCCTCCCTTGTATGGAGGAGGTCCAAAAATTAAAAAAATTATTGACTGAACCCGAAGTGGTGAACACCATACATGAGATCATTCGTGCCCCACTTCAGCAGGCCATGACTGATTTATCTGCCCCTCTTCCCAAGAAGAGAAAGCGGAGGAGCAGATCTGAGCGTCATATTTTGACCATGGCCACTGCCCACGCCATCACACACCGTCCCATTCCTAGAAAGAAGAACACAGCTACCCCTTTCATCACTGGCACCATCTCTGACCATACATGTGATCATAATCTCCTAGACGGTGGTGCTTCGATTAGCATATTACCCTTCTCGCTGGTACAGTCTCTTCACTTAGGGCCTCTAAAGAAAACCAGGATGATCGTTCAGTTTGCTGATGGATCTATCAAGAGGCTGAAGGGTATCCTTAAAAACACCATCATTTCGATTCAGGGCACGAGCTACCATGTTGATTTTGTCATGTTGCCCATGGAGACCTCCACAGGGGAGCCATCTCCAATCATCCTGGGATGACCATTCCTCGCCTCTGCAAGGGTCGTTATTGACTATGGATCAGGAGAGATTCGCTTCCGTCTTGTTGACGAGAGCAAAGTGTTGATCACCGCACCTACAGTTGACCAGAGACCAGCACCTGATGCACCTTCACCTATTCTAGCTGACTCCGAGACCTGTGACCAATCTGATGATATTACTTAGCGACCTTTGATGAGACCCGAGGAAGCCTCCGAAAGGTGAGGAACTCGGAAAGCATAGACCTCGCGGTTCCTCCTTCTGGTGTATGGCGATGTGTTGATGAAATCCAAGAGATTTACGTGATTGATACCATTGAGCGGAGGGCAGACACCAAGACTAGACAGGACGGACCTGGTTTGACTACTTCCACTGATAAGTTTGTTCCTGGTCACTCAAAAGTAATGATGATTGAGGTCGGTTATGATGCTAACCATTATTTTCAGAAATTCGGACCTCTTGATGAAAAAGATGATCCGGGTGAGATTCTTGAGGATGAGCAGAGTTCGACTACTTCCACTAATTACTTCGTTCCTTTTGGTTTTGACCTAGACGAGACCTCGGAGGACGACTCCGATTACACTTCTTCCGAGGATGATGAGTTTGTCCCATTCCACTTTGATATTAGCGAGACCCCCAAGGCCAGACCTAGTCGTACTTCTTCCACTCACCCGTTTGCGCCTTCATACCATAGGACCACTGACGAATACCCATTCATCACTCTTTATTCTTATATTTTAGCTACAAAAACCTATGCAAATGCATGTAGATACTTGTAAATAGGAATAATTAGCAAAAGCATGCATTGTGTAAAAACCTATAATTAGCATGTTTTTGTGCAAAAATAAAAGAATAAAAATTAAAAAGAAAAAGAAGGAAATATTTAGAATAAATATTGAGCAACCTAACCCAAGGGAGGGCTCAGCATGGGCCTGACCGCATAAAAGCCAAGTAGAGGGAGATAGGAGCTCATGTATATATATTTATGTAAATAAAATAAAAATATTTTTCCTCACCCAAAAATATGCTTGTAAATATTTGTACATATTTATAAAAGATAAAAACAAAATAAAAAGCTAAAAATCAAAAAGTTCAAAAAGACCATGTCATCATGTACATAGACCATGCTTCTTTATTTATTTAACCTTGTGAATAAATAAAATCATTTTCTAAACTTTTTGTAAATATTCTAGGTTATATATTGTAAATAAATAAAATAAAAAGAATCAAAACAAAAATTAAATAAAAATAACAAAATTAAAAATACAAAAACACATTGTACATATACCATGTATATAGATGTATATATCTATTTATTTTACCAATGTATATAAATAATAAAAATAAAATAAAAATACCCTTTTATTCCTCATTTTATTCTATAAATAAATAAACTATAAAATAGGAATAAAATTATACAAAAATAATAATTAAAAATCGAAAATAAAAAAAAACCTACATATTGTACATATACCTATATATAGCTATATAGTGTAAATACCTTATTTTTATTTCCAAAAATTAATTAAAAATCACCAAAAAATAGAAAAAAAATAAAATAAAAATAGTTTGTGTTTTGAGTTTTTACAAAATCGGGCCCTAGCTACCTTGAATTTAAGCTTTAAAATCCGGCCACGTGGCCCATCCTCATTGGCTCCTGGGGATGTTGACCGCCCGGTCAACTGGCCCCCCCAGGACCACCTCCCACGGGTTTGAGCGGCCAACCCGACTTCTCCATTTAATACCCGCTCAACCCGATCACCAACCCGCCAACCCCCGGGTCTGAATCGTCTTCCTTGCATCCGGCATCCTCGCCGGAGCCGCTCCCTTGGGATCCGCGCGCTCCTGAGCTTGCCCGGACCCCCTCTTTTCGGACCCCTAGCCATATAAATCGTGAGCTCAGCCGTTTTTCGTCGATTCCGACCATCTCGCGCACCCATTCGATCATCGGAATCCATATTCATCTCCGCCTTCCCTCCGCGCACCTTCTCCATACCCCCATCCAACCCAGCTCGCACAGGAGCTGGGGTTCGAGCTCTTCCGTCCATCGCTTCGCCAGAGCTCGCCCATCTCGCCCCACCGGTCACCTCCACGATGCCTAATCGGGTCGAGGCACTTTGCCCTCGACCCGCGAATCTCCTGGTTCCCTTTGCAGGTCATTGCGAGCCCATCTGAGGGCTCGAGTCTTCCGGGCCAGGAGCTTCTCCTCCGCCGACCTCGCCGGAGCCCTCCAGGGCTCGGCTGGGTCATCGGAGCCTACCAGCAGCTGCGGAGCATCATCGCGGACCTTTTCCGATCTTCAGAGGCAGCAGGAGAGGAGATCAGCGCTCGCACGAGGCCGGCGAAGCTCGCCGGCCGACTGTTCTTCCAGCATCTTCCCCGACCGTTCGATCGTCCTCGACCTCCAGTTCGTATCCAGACCGTTCACTTGAGGAGAGCCAGACACCGTCAGATCTTGGAGAGGCGATCAGGACCGTCCGTTGCACGAGGGGTAGCCACCGAGCACCGCACCCGTTCGATCTCCCACGTGGCATACCCTCAGCCGTCCGATCGCTGCGAGAGCCTCAGCGTTGGAGCGCCAGCCATTTCCAGCCGTCCATCTACACACGTGGCGCGCATCCATCGGGCGACTTAATAAAGGGTAATTTACCCTTAGGCCCTTCCTTATCTTTTATTTCGTTTTAGTCCTGTAAATATTTTAGGCAATTGATTAGTTTTAGGGTATTTTGCATGTTGGACCACGAGCTTTAGTTTATTTGCACTTATACCCCTGTTTGTGTGAGCCACGTGCTTCGTCACGTGTGATTTTGGTGTATTTGCAACCTTAGCCCCTGTTGTTCTGGATGTTTATAAATGAATGAAAACTTTTTAGTATTTGCATTTATGCCCCTGTGAATGATTTTATTCCGCATGTGCGTTTATTTGTGGGTAAATTGCAACTGAGGTCCTCGGACTTTTGGTACGTGTTACCAATTAGTCCCCGGACCTTATTTTTATTACATATAGGTCCCTGAGTGCCCCAGGCACGTGCCTCGTGCGTGTTTTGCTGGGAATTTTGCACCTGGACCCCCAGAACTTAGGGTATTTGCACTTCAGTCCCTATGCACAGTGCCCTCTTGTGATTTTTGAATAAAATATCAAATCACCTCCAAATTCGATGAAAATTTGACACATGGCTCCTGCCATGTTGTAGGATTTTTGAGAATTTTTGAGGACATTTTTGAGTTTATTTGTTATTTTTAAAAATTCAAAAACCACCATTTTAGCCACTGTCTAGTTTTAAAAACCCCAAAAAAAATATAAAAACCCCCTCAAAAATTCTATAAAAATTAGGTACTGTCTATTTGGTGTTCCTTTATTTTCTAGCCAATTTTGGCTATTTTTCACTTCTTAAAAACCATAAAAACTTAAAAACACCTAAACACCCATAAAAATTATAGTAAATAATCTAAAAATCCAAAAACAATAATTTTGTTACTCAAATTTTTCTTGTTTTACCTAGTTCACAGGAAAAATACCTCCTGGCCCTTTTGAGGTCCGTAGATATTTTATCTAGGGCTTTTGGGCCTGGCTGGACAGTACCTTGCATTTCTACTACTTTTTGATTTTTAGATAATAAAATATCCATCAGAAAAATTCCAAAAATTCACCAAAAACACTAAAAAACCTAAAAAACATAAAAATATTTTTGTTTGAATTTTTGCTTGATTTTTGAGGCATTAAATAAATTTCTTAAGTGTGTTTGTCTTTGTTTTCTTTTATTTTCTCCACATATTAAAAATCCAAAAAAATATAAAAACAATTAAAAACAACTAAAAATATTTTGTCTTTTATTTTATTTCATTTTTACTACTTCGTAGGCCTTTGGCCAACCCGTGCTCCTTGAGTTCGACCCTGGGAGCTATACCAGGTTAAACACATAGCTGGACCGCTATCTTTTGTTGTGATCGATTTTATTTCTATTAGTGGTTCGATTTTTTTTGATTAAGTGCATCTGAGTGATCGAGGTCGCAACGACCTATTTAGTACCTTTACCTTGGTCGCTCGGAGCGCTCATCAGAATGGCGCCGTTGCCGGGGAGCACGGCTTAGTAGTTTTTCTTATTTTCTTTTCGTTTTTATTTTCACGGCTTTTCGCGGCTCTTCGGAGCCCGCGGCTTTTCGCGGCGTTTTGTTTATATTTTCTTTTTGTCTTCTTCTGTTTTATTTTTATTTTCTTTTGTTTTTGTTTTTGATTGATTTTGTGTGTTTATTTTATTTTGTATTTTTGCATATATACCCTCACTTTTAATCTTCGCTTCTTTTTCCTTATTATTTGCTGGTCTGACCACTTATCTCTTTTTCTTGCGAGGGCCCAAGGACCGCGGAGGCGACTTTCGAGGAGCCGGTGCTGCCGAGGAACTTGGAGGCGGCTTCCTTCTTTACGAAGCTGCAGGAGAGAGCGAGAGGGAGAGAGTTGAGTGGGTGAGGTTAGATTAGGTTTTTATTTTATTTTTATTATTATTGTAATAATACAGGGACTTGGACTGCTTGGACACTCTTGGACTTGACCGTAGCGGGTCTGTTTCGCCGAGCACCGGTGTGCTTGGGGGACCCTTTAGGACCTTCGCGGTTTTTCGCGGCTTTTTCGCGGTTTTATTTTTCTTTTATTTCTGTCTTTTCCGGTTTTTCGCGGTTTTTGCTCGAGCCCCTAGACTTAGGATTTTCTGGTGAATGTGCCGTAACTAGTAGGATCCACACACCTAATTGCATATCTGTTCCCATAGATCGATAATTGGACCTACTTAAAATCAATAATAAAAATAACTGATTCATTTGCCTCCGTAGCCTACGTGTCGCAGCCCGTCCTGTAAAGCGCTTACTCCTACCCCCGATTTGTCGGACAGAGGAGGGACGGGCCAAGACCGGACTCCTTGGCTTGGAGGTCGGTGACCGGTTAGACGGCTCTTCGCTAGACTTGCTCGCCTAGGACTCGGCTTTACCGTTGCATCATTTAGGTTAGTTTCTTTTCAGTCTTTACTTTTATGCGCGGATCATATTGCATGTAGAGAGCTGGAGACAGGTACGCATTTCTGACTTTGCATGCATCATTGATTTATCGCGCATCGGCTTTTTTGTCTTCTCCCCCCTGTTTTGGACTTAATAATCAGGAGAACCGAAAAATTCGTTAGGCCTTTTGTTTGCTTTGAAAAATATTAAAAAAGTAAAACCATAAAATTGGGACTGTTAAAATTATTGATCTAAAAATCTGCTCACCCTAAAAACTTTGTCTTGGGGAGAGCAACCCCCTCATTGTTTGGTTTGGATGCGCGAGAGAGTGACCCGCACCCTAGGTAGAGCCCCCCGTTGCTAGTCCCGACTGATTACCGACTTTTCCGTGCGGGCCAGTCGATTGGGTTAGCATCGGATATCCCAACAGGTCACGTAAGCGCTCTGATATTCTGTGTGTTCACCAAAATAAAATCGACAAGATAATTTGACCGAACTTTCACGGTCTTCAGCTCGCGTTGCGTTGGTGAACTGGGGGTTTGTTTTCTGATCATAATTTTTCCAGATCTCATCCGCATTACTCGCCAGATCAAGATGATGGGTAGACGGTCTCTTAGGCAGCCTCTGGTTGCACCGCTTTCGGGTACGTCTGCCTCATCATCTAGGTTGGCTCGCGAGAGCTCAGACCCGCTCTCCGAGCCCGAGTACGACTCCACCCTGTTCCCCCTCGACCCCCTTTCTGATCTACCTGAGAGACACGAGCCCGAGGAGAGATTGATACATTTGACAGCACCTGAGTTGGGCTCGTTTGATTTTGCAGACGTCGACATGGCCGGAGCCGGCAGTTCAGACGATCACTCCGTCAGCCAGAGCATTTTGTACTAGACCAGGGAGCGATCAACTCCACCCTGATCGCGTCACTCGAGACAGTCCAGCAGCAGCTCCGCGATCAGGGAGTATTTATGATTGATATGAGGAGAGAGTTGGAGAGGCTCAGAGCAGAGAGAGACCAGCAGAGCGAGCCCGAAGAGATACCTGATGCAGAGGCACGAGCAGCAGCAGCCGCAGCAACGCCGCGGCCGCAGCCGCCGCAGCGGGAGGCGCTGCGGCAGGAGGACCACCACGACCGATGCGGGATTTACACAATCCCGGATCTACTCTGATGCATCACTGGGTAGTAGTGCCGGCTATCGTGGGGGACTTCAAGTTCCCCCCGAACACCCTGCAGATGCTACCCCGCTTCCACGGACTTGCCACTGAGGAGCCCCACCTCCACCTCCAGGAGTTTCTGATGATTTGCAGTACTGTCCACGACCGGCATGTGGACCAGGACACGATCCGGATGATAGCCTTCCCGTTTTCACTGGCAAATAGAGCAGCCACCTCGCTGAAGCATCTTGGGAGGTTTGTCTATACCTGGGAGCAGCTCCGCACCGAGTACTTGAACAAGTACTATCCACTCGGGCGGACGAATGCAGCGAGGGCCCTGATCAGCAACTTCTCCATGTTCCCCAACGAGCAGTTTCACAAGGCATGGGAGAGGTTCCGAGAGCTTCTGGACAGATGCCCTCACCACGACATCACGAAGCCGAACCTTGTGCAGAGCTTCTTCAGCGGGTTGACACTAGAGCTACAGGGCCTGGTGAATGCTTCTTGCGCGGGTCCTACTTCGCCAAGGACCACGACCAGGTCTGGGCCATCTTCGAGGAGATGGCTGAGAACTATATGGTGATGTCTCAGACCAGGTTGTATACTCAGAAGACCCAACCACATCAGCCAGGACCCGTGCAGTACCAGCGGATAGCACGGGTAGATGCAGGTCCATGCAGTTCGTCCGCAGCCGCAGCAGCACAGGCAGAGTCGTCAGCTGCGGACATGGGCATTATCAGCGAGAAGCTGGACCGCATGGAGCTGATCGAGAAGAAGCAGTGCCAGAGTATCACGCAAATGGAGCAGATGGCACAGGTTCTGAGCGACATGAAGACGCATCTCATGTGTCTCTAGGAGGCACAGACGGCTTCTCAGCCCCGTCTTCAGTCACGAGGCGACGCCGGCAGCAGCAGCAGCTCGTCCCAGCGCTCCAGCACCCACATGCAGCCTAGACAGGTCCATCTTGTACAGGCAGAGCCGTACCAGCAGCCGCAACCCACCTACCAGTCCCCACCATCTCCAGAGATGCAGATGGTGGTCTACCAGCCGGACCAGCCTCTGGCAGTACTCCCGCCAGCCCCCTACGATGCCGAGCCGTTGATGGATGTCAACGGGATTTGGTACGACCGCTCCCAGCCTGGGATCCGACGAGACCATCCCGGATTCAGGTGGGGGGAGTGGTGGTGCCCAGCCCCAGCAGTAGCCGTCAGGACAGGGAGGGCAGTACTCCCAGCAGAGAGACCAGCACCAGCCGCAGCAGCAGCCCCCAGCATATCAGCAGCACCAGCCATCATCCTTCGGTCCTCGTCCCTATCAGCAGCAGGGACAGTCATGGAGACGTGAGCAGCAGGCTCACCCGGGATATCAGCAACAGCACCCTCCTTCCTACCCCTCTTACCCACCACAGCAGTTCCAGCAGCCTCACCCACAGAGAGGCCACCCGTCGGGCTCCCACGAGAGCCCCGCTTTGGATGACATCGCCCGCCTCCTCACGGACCAGCAGGCCACATTCCGACGGGAGATGGACGAGTTCCGCCAGGAGATGCGGGACCTGGTGAGAGGGAAGGCCGCCATACCAGCCCAGATCGAGCCGAATCCGAACAACCTCAAGAGGAAATCTGAGAAGGTAGTACATACTGAGTTAGCCACTCCTAGTGACCCATTTGATGATACATCTTCGGATCTATTTGATGCTGATTTTGTCACACTTAGGAGCGGTAGGACCCCAGCAGGCGGCGGCGCCTCATCTGAGCTTCATCCCGAGGCATCACAGGAGGAGGAGGAGAGCGGTACTGAGGCCGCTCCAAACGATGACGGTGGCACTGAGGCCACCAAGGATGCTGATCCCACCGGCGGTACTAAGGCCGCCGCTTCACCATATCTAGGAGGTGGTACTGATGCCACCCGTTCAGCCAAGCCAGCCCGCGGTACTGATGCCGCACGACGTCTACCAGCAGCAGCAGTAGAGCCAGCCCGTGGTGGTACTGAGGCCACCGGTGTTTGTACAGATAGAGATGTTGTCTTTCCTTGCATTCCTGTATCTCAGAACTCTGTTGTGAATAAAGGAAAAGGTTTACTTTCTTCTGGTCCCACTGTGGTGCATGATGTATGTGTGGATCCGGTCCTGAACCGCCTAGACCTTTTCCTAGTCCTTCATCTGAGAAGGACCCAGTGATCCCCTTCCCTAGAGCCCTTCAGATGGGGAAGGGGAAGAAAAAAGATCCAAAAAAGACAGTGCAGGAGGAATTCTGCCATAGTATGATAGATCGATTCCACATCCAGCTGACCCTCCAGGAGGCTTTGCAGCACATCCCTCTTCTCCAGCGATCTTTGAGAGAGAGGACTACAGTCAGGAGAAGGAGGAGGAACCACACTTCAGAGATTCACGTGCTGACGAAAGCCACGTGCTTTGCGATCCAGAACCGACTGCCAGCCAAGAAGTCAGATTCAGGGGCCCCGTATGTCAGATGCCAGATCAGTGAGCAGAGGTTCGACCGTACTCTTCTAGATAGCGGATCGTCGATCAACCTTCTTCCGGCAGCCCTTCTCGACCGCTTCGAGTTGGGCACTCTTCGACAGAGCAGGACAGTCCTTCAGTTCGCTGATCGATCTGTCAAGAGGCCGAAGGGGTTATTACGAGACGTTATCGTCACGATTTAGGGCCTGAAATTCCCCGTGGACTTCGTAGTTTTGGATATGGAGATCCCTGAGTCAGTGGTCGATACCCCCATCATCCTTGGTCGCCCGTTCTTGGCCACAGCCAAGGCAGTGACTGATCATGATAGCGGGAAGGTGTACTTTCGCGTCGAGGGCGAGAGTATACAAATAGAGACGGTCGAGGACTACAGAGCTAGATTCAGAGCCCGCTCAGATGCGAGTACAGATTCAGAGCAGCTGATAGACGCAGAGCCAGACATCCACCAGGACTGTGATTTTGTGATCACAGATGATGAGGCAGCTTGGGCAGATCTTGAGACACAGACCACCCTCTCACTTTCAGATACAGCTGATGCCGAGATGATAGCAGAGGAGAGTCTGGAGAGCACGGCCCTGGTTCAGGATACCATTGAGGCAGCAGAGCCGGTCCTTGATCGCAGCACGATGATTAGTGATGGTGGTGCTGAGGCCACCTTGTTTTCCGGTGGTACTGATGCCACTGATTCTGATACAGATCCCTCAGATTCAGAGTCTGATTGGGCTGATTGCTATGATCAGATGCCAGACCTGAGTCCATCCGAGCCTATAGATGAGGAGGAGGTAGATGCAGAGCCGAGCAGAGACAGTACAGTTGAGCCGCCTTCTCCCGATCCAGTTTGCGAGAGTACGCTTTCACTTTCCCAGGCAGATTTGGCCGACCTTGCAGCTTTCACTCAGTTTCTTCCGCAGCCAGATTTGCCGGCACCCAGCATTCCAGAGCTGAAGCCGCTCCCTACTTCGCTGAAGTATCGATTCCTTGCGGGCGAGCCAGAGATGTACCCAGTCATCATCTCCGCCGAGTTGACTGGAGAGCAGGAATCCCGTTTGATGGGGGTTCTTGAAAAGAACCGCAAGGCGATCGGATGGAGCGTAGCAGATCTCCATGGGATTAGTCCATCAGTGTGCTCCCACCATATCTATCTCGAGGATGGGGCAAAGCCGTCGCGTGAGTTCCAGCGGCGTCTTAACCCCAACCTGAGAGAGGTTGTGATGAAGGAAATATCAAAATGGTGGGGTGCAGGTTTTATTTATCCCATTTCCGACTCCAAGTGGGTCATCCCCTTGCATGTGGTGCCCAAGAAGACGGGCATCACGACTGTGATCAGTGAGTCGGGAGAGGAGATTACTACACGAGTACCCACCTCTTGGAGGGTTTGTGTTGACTACAGGAGACTCAACCAAGCCACCAAGAAGGATCATTTCCCCCTGCCTTTTATTGACCAGATCATTGAGAGATTGGCAGGGAAGAGCCATTATTGCTTCCTGGATGGGTACTCGGGCTACAACTAAGTGGCCATCGCTCCTGAGGATCAGGAGAAGACCACCTTTACCTGTCCCTTCGGCACATATGCTTTTCGACGCATGCCATTTGGGCTATGCAATGCCCCTGCGACTTTTCAGAGGTGCATGTTGTCGATCTTTTCGGACATGGTAGGGGAGTGTTTGGAGGTCTTCATGGATGATTTCTCGGTCTACGGCGACGGATTCGACTCCTGTCTTGACTGCCTAGACCGAGTACTCCAGCGATGTATTGAGTATCATTTGGTGCTATCTTGGGAGAAGAGTCACTTCATGGTGACTCAAGGGACGGTGCTTGGCCACATCATCTCCAACAGGGGCATGGAGGTTGATCCGGCCAAGGTTGATGTCATTAGGAAACTCGCACCGCCATCCAATCTGAGGCAATTACGGTCATTTCTGGGGCATGTTGGATTTTATAGGAGATTCATTCAGGATTTCAGCAGGATTGCCCGGCCGTTGACTGAAATCTTGACGAAAGACATCGAGTTCCTTGTCAATGACAAGTGTCTTTCATCGTTTGCTACTCTCCAGCAGTGCGTTATTGAGGCTCCTGTCCTCCAGCCGCCTGATTGGTCTCTCCCATTTGAGATCATGACGGATGCCTCCGATTTTGCCGTAGGGGCAGTGCTGGGACAGAGGAGGGATGGAGTGCCATTTGCTATACACTATGCTAGCCTCACATTGGATTCCGCCCAGCGGAATTATACGGTCACAGAGAAGGAGATGCTAGCCGTAGTGTTTGCCCTGGATAAGTTTAGATCGTATATCATTGGATCTAGAGTGACTTTGTTTACAGATCACACCGCCATCAGGTACCTCATGGTAAAGAAGGATGCCAAGGCCAGATTGACTAGATGGATCCTTCTACTCCAGGAGTTCGACATTGAGATTAAGGATAAGCCTGGAGTCAAAAATGTGGTGGCGGATCATCTCTCCCGACTAGAGCAGCCTGAGGATTCTGAGCAGATTGACCCTATTAGATATACCTTCCCAGATGAGGCAATCCTGGCTATCGCCTCACTCCCGTGGTATGTCGATATTGTGAACTTTCTCGTTGTTGGGAAAGTCCCACAAGATTGGCCCAGGCAGAGGCTTGAGACCTTCCTAGCAAAGGCCAAGTCTTACCATTGGGAGGATCCCATCCTTTACCACGAAGGAGGGGATAGCGTCTGGCATCGGTGTATTCCTCAGGAGGAACACCATAGCGTCCTCACTTACTGCCACAAGCTTGAGGCAGGAGGACATCATTCTGGGAGGAGAACGGCACAGAAAGTGCTCCAATCCGGCTTGTGGTGGCCTGCCCTCTTCAAGGACTCAGATGAGTTCGTGAAGAGGTGTACTGACTGTCAGAGGATGGGCACTTGTGGACAGCGTGATATGATGCTGATGCAGCCCATTCACTTCTGTGAGGTTTTTGACGCATGGGGCATCGATTTCATGGGTCCATTCCCTAAGAGTCAGGGATTTGAGTACATTCTGTTGGTCGTAGATTATGTGAGTCGTTGGGTGGAGGCTATCCCCGCCCGAGCCGCTGATGCGAGGACAGTTTGCAGATTTTTGCGGAAGCATATCATCACGCGGTTCGGGGTTCCACGAGTTCTGATTTCTGACGGGGGATCCCACTTCATCAACGACCAGGTGAAGGCACTTGTTAGCGAGTTCGGCATAGACCATCGTGTTGCTACACCTTACCATCCACAGACGAATGGTCTAGCCGAAGTGTCGAATAGGGAGATCAAGACTATATTGCAGAAAGTCATCCGCCGTGACCGAAAGGATTGGTCACAGCTTTTGGACTCGGTCTTGTGGGCATATAGGACTTCTTTCAAGACACCTTTGGGCACATCTCCCTTTCGCCTCGTGTATGGCAAGCCATGCCATTTACCTGTTGAGCTGAGGCACAAGTCACTTCGGGCAGTTACAGACATTATCATGGATCCAGATGGTATGGGAGACCAGAGGAGGGCAGAGCTAGCTGCCCTGGAGGAGCTTAGAGATGCAGCTTTCTCAAGCAGCCTACATTATAAGGAGAAAGTCAAGGAGTGGCATGATTCTCATATCAGCCACAAACATTTTGAGATTGGACAGAGAGTATGGCTGTTTGATGCGAGGCTTAGATTATTTCCAGGGAAGCTACAGAGCAAATGGAAGGGACCTTATCTGGTTAGAAAGGTACACGACAACGGTAGCATCGACATATCTGAGTTGTCTTTTGAGAGTACCTTTCGAGTGAACGGCCAGCGGCTCAAGCCATTTCTAGATCATGAGCCGCGGGTCGTTGATCTTGCCCCTATTCATTTTGCGTGAGATGTGGTCTTTGACTCACATCTAATGCATCTCACGCCTGAGTTTCACTGCTCTTCCGCTGTATATAGATCCAGATGTCCATATCACCACATTCTCTAGTCCCACATCCCTTCTTCATCTTGTGATTATGCTATACTTAGGGTGCACTTTACCCTAAGTATAGGGGGGATGTGAGACCTTTCGGGTATTTCTTTTGTTTCCGTCTACCCCTGTTTTTGTTGCCTATACTTAGGGATATTTCACCCTAAGTATAGGGGGGTAGACCCTGTACATTCTGCACTCAGGTTTTCCCTTAGTATACAGCCTGCTATACTTAGGATTATTTAATCCTAAGTATAGGGGGGAGACCTGAGTCCCTCTGGATTTTTCATTCTTCTTTTGTATAGCCTTTCTTTTCACTTCCCTATACATAGCACGAGTTATGTCTTCTTCATCGCTCTTGACTCTGAGGACATCGTTCGAGCTAAGTATAGGGGGGTGTGTATATATTTCATATATACTTTAGCCATAACTCGTACTTTGTGTGAGTGTGTTAATAAATAAAAATGGCTAAAAACCACAAAAATTAAAAATTTTTCATGTACATAATATTCTTTTATTTGCACATACATAGCTAGTGTACAAACTATTTTTGTAAAAATGATTTCAAAAATCTTTTGTGTAAAGCTTGTGTAAATATTTTCTTATCAAAATTATGTATATAGTACAAAATTTTTCCAAAATATTTTGAAAATCAAAAGTTTGCAAAAATCTTGTGTAAATGTGTGTAAATATATTTTTGCAAAACTTGCACTTCATGCATCATCATTCATGATTTCAAAACATTTTTCAAAAATTTTGCATGATTGTAAAATTTGTGTAAATAAGCATCTTTTTGTACATATGTATATAGTTTTTCTGGATGATAGTTGACATTTAAACTAGCCTGGAATCAAATTGAGAAATGGAGCTTGATTAAGATCTTAATCCACCTAATTTCTAAAAGGAACCTTATAGGGCTTAGGTTTAAGGCTTTTCAGGTTCATGGTGACTTAATTCTTTGAGTCCACTAGGCTATGATCACATGTCATCTCAATGAGCCTAAGTAGAGCACTTAACAACAACACATGACTCATATAGATTATGGCTTTACTTGGACAACCACACTATGCACCGAGCTCTCTACGGATGAGGTGGTGAGGAGGCAGTCTTCCTTGACTTGGGGTAGCATATGAGGGTAGTACTTCTAGGCGGAACCTCTCTTCTTCTTATAGTGAAGGAAGTGCGTCTCAACTTGGTCTGGTTGCCATGAGGTCTAACGACGGGAGCTGTGGGTTGCAATAAAGCTTCAAAAGAGGGATAGTCTACTGGCTCAAGAGGAAAAACTCCTTGTATATATGCTGCACATGTATATGTTGTACAGATGCACTTGAAAAAAAAATGTGCAAAAAGAAAAGAACTCCAAAAAAGTGGTGGGTCTGAGAGAAAATGATAATCCCACCGGAGTATGTATATAAGTGCAATAAGCAAAGCTTGGTTTCATGATCCACCTGTTGTAGCTTGCAGCAGGGAGACTTGGCTACACTGGTCAAGCTCCCAAGGGTACTTGGCTACACTGGCCTTGACCCATTCTCTTCTTCCCCCTCTTCTTGAGCCGGTTGTACTTGAACTTAGAAGGGAATACCCCGCTCCTCGAGGAAAGAGTGGCCAGATTGAGGTCATAGAGTTACCTTGTTGGGGAGGGTTGTCAAGTTGCCATTTCTGAGGTGGAGAGCTTAGACTTCACATTCACAGGACAAGAAAAGAATCATGGTCTCCAGAGTTTGTGATTGATGACTTGTTCTGATCTGGAGCATTGAGGAGTCTTGGTTATAAATTAGTGGAACTTGGAGGCTGTTGAGTTTTAAGCTTAAGTCTAAATAAGGTTCCGACACATTAATAATCCAAAGATCTGATTAAGCTCCATACCTCAATTTAATAAAGGCAAGTTTAATAATCAACCTTGATCCATGTACATCCTCTTTTTCTTTTTCTTTCTTTCTTTTTCACTTCTTTTTCAATTAAGTGTTTGCTAAGGGACTAGCAAAGTATAGTATAGGGGGTGATGAATACCCATTCATCACTCTTTATTCTTATATTTTAGCTACAAAAACCTATGCAAATGCATGTAGATACTTGTAAATAGGAATAATTAGCAAAAGCATGCATTGTGTAAAAACCTATAATTAGCATGTTTTTGTGCAAAAATAAAAGAATAAAGATTAAAAAGAAAAAGAGGGAAATATTTAGAATAAATATTGAGCAACCTAACCCAAGGGAGGGCTCAGCATGGGCCTGACCGCATAAAAGCCAAGTAGAGGGAGATAGGAGCTCATGTATATATATTTATGTAAATAAAATAAAAATATTTTTCCTCACCCAAAAATATGCTTGTAAATATTTGTACATATTTATAAAAGATAAAAACAAAATAAAAAGCAAAAAATCAAAAAGTTCAAAAAGACCCTTTCATCATGTACATAGACTATGCTTCTTTATTTATTTAACCTTGTGAATAAATAAAATCATTTTCTAAACTTTTTGTAAATATTTTAGGTTATATATTGTAAATAAATAAAATAAAAAGAATCAAAACAAAAATTAAATAAAAATAACAAAATTAAAAATACAAAAACACATTGTACATATACCATGTATATAGATGTATATATCTATTTATTTTACCAATGTATATAAATAATAAAAATAAAATAAAAATACCCTTTTATTCCTCATTTTATTCTATAAATAAATAAACTATAAAATAGGAATAAAATTGTACAAAAATAATAATTAAAAATCAAAAATAAAAAAAAACCTACATATTGTACATATACCTATATATAGCTATATAGTGTAAATACCTTATTTTTATTTCCAAAAATTAATTAAAAATCACCAAAAAATAGAAAAAAATAAAATAAAAATAGTTTGTGTTTTGAGTTTTTACAAAATCGGGCCCTAGCTACCTTGAATTTAAGCTTTAAAATCCGGCCACGTGGCCCATCCTCATTGGGTCCTGGGGATGTTGACCGCCCGGTCAACTGGCCCCCCCAGGACCACCTCCCACGGGTTTGAGCGGCCAACCCGACTTCTCCATTTAATACCCGCTCAACCCGATCACCAACCCGCCAACCCCCGGGTCCGAATCGTCTTCCTTGCATCCGGCATCCTCGCCGGAGCCGCTCCCTTGGGATCCGCGCGCTCCTGAGCTTGCCCGGACCCCCTCTTTTCGGACCCCTAGCCATATAAATCGTGAGCTCAGCCGCCTTCCCGCGTCATCTTTGGCCATTTGCTTCGATTTCCAGTGAGCTCCAGAGAGAGAGAGAGGTGACAGCTCAAGTCTCGACATGTCGCAGCGAGGAAAGGAGGCGAAAGCCACTGATCCGGCGAGTCTTCACCGCAATGCTCCGCCCAGAGCAGGAGCTCGAGCCTCGGACGTCGACGCTCCTTGAGGCTACGACCGGGAGCACCCCCAGCTCCAGCACAGTCGGTTCATCCACCCAGGTAGTCCCCTAGCCCCTCTATTTAGTCTAATTTCCATTTTGCCCCAACTCGTGCCGCCGCCGTTTTTCGTCGATTCCGACCATCTCGCGCACCCATTCGATCATCGGAATCCATATTCATCTCCGCCTTCCCTCCGCGCACCTTCTCCATACCCCCATCCAACCCAGCTCGCACAGGAGCTGGGGTTCGAGCTCTTCCGTCCATCGCTTCACCGGAGCTCGCCCATCTCGCCCCACCGGTCACCTCCACGACGCCTAATCGGGTCGAGGCACTTTGCCCTCGACCCGCGAATCTCCTTGTTCCCTTTGCAGGTCATTGCGAGCCCATCTGAGGGCTCGAGTCTTCCGGGCCAGGAGCTTCTCCTCCGCCGACCTCGCCGAAGCCCTCCAGGGCTCGACTGGGTCATCGGAGCCTACCAGCAGCTGCGGAGCATCATCGCGGACCTTTTCCGATCTTCAGAGGCAGCAGGGGAGGAGATCAGCGCTCGCACGAGGCCAGCGAAGCTCGCCGGCCGACTGTTCTTCCAGCATCTTCCCCGACCGTTCGATCGTCCTCGACCTCCAGTTCGTATCCAGACCGTTCACTTGAGGAGAGCCAGACACCGTCAGATCTTGGAGAGGCGGTCAGGACCGTCCGTTGCACGAGGGGTAGCCACCGAGCACCGCACCCGTTCGATCTCCTACGTGGCATACCCTCAGCCGTCCGATCGCTGCGAGAGCCTCAGCGTTGGAGCGCCAGCCATTTCCAGCCGTCCATCTACACACGTGGCGCGCATCCATTGGGCGACTTAATAAAGGGTAATTTACCCTTAGGCCCTTCCTTATCTTTTATTTCGTTTTAGTCCTGTAAATATTTTAGGCAGTTGATTAGTTTTAGGGTATTTTGCATGTTGGACCACGAGTTTTAGTTTATTTGCACTTATACACCTGTCTGTGTGAGCCACGTGCTTCGTCACGTGTGATTTTGGTGTATTTGCAACCTTAGCCCCTGTTGTTCTGGATGTTTATAAATGAATGAAAACTTTTTAGTATTTGCATTTATGCCCCTGTGAATGATTTTATTCCGCATGTGCGTTTATTTATGGGTAAATTGCAACTGAGGTCCTCGGACTTTTGGTACGTGTTACCAATTAGTCCCCGGACCTTATTTTTATTACATATAGGTCCCTGAGTGCCCCAGGCACGCGCCTCGCGCGTGTTTTGCTGGGAATTTTGCACCTGGACCCCCAGAACTTAGGGTATTTGCACTTCAGTCCCTGTGCACAGTGCCCTCTTGTGATTTTTGAATAAAATATCAAATCACCTCCAAATTCGATGAAAATTTGAAACATGGCTCCTGCCATGTTGTAGGATTTTTGAGAATTTTTGAGGACATTTTTTAGTTTATTTGTTATTTTTAAAAATTCAAAAACCACCATTTTAGCCACTGTCTAGTTTTAAAAACCCCAAAAAAATATAAAAACCCCCTCAAAAATTCTATAAGAATTAGGTACTGTCTATTTGGTGTTCCTTTATTTTCTAGCCAATTTTGGCTATTTTTCACTGCTTAAAAACCATAAAAACTTAAAAACACCTAAAAACCCATAAAATTATAGTAAATAATCTAAAAACCCAAAAACAATAATTTTGGTACTCAAATTTTCCTTGTTTTACCTAGTTCACAGGAAAAATACCTCCCGGCCCTTTTGAGGTCCGTAGATATTTTATCTAGGGCTTTTGGGCCTGGCTGGACAGTACCTTGCATTTCTACTACTGTTTGATTTTTAGAAAATAAAATATCCATCAGAAAAATTCCAAAAATTCACCAAAAACACTAAAAAACCTAAAAAACATAAAAATATTTTTGTTTGAATTTTTGCTTGATTTTTGAGGCATTAAATAAATTTCTTAAGTGTGTTTGTCTTTATTTTCTTTTATTTTCTCCACATATTAAAAATCCAAAAAAATATAAAAACAATTAAAAACCACTAAAAATATTTTGTCTTTTATTTTATTTCATTTTTACTACTTCGTAGGCCTTTGGCCAACCCGTGCTCCTTGAGTTCGACCCTGGGAGCTATACCAGGTTAAACACATAGCTGGACCGCTATCTTTTGTTGTGATCGGTTTTATTTCTATTAGTGGTTCGATTTTTCTTGATTAAGTGCATCTGAGTGATCGAGGTCGCAACGACCTATTTAGTACCTTTACCTTGGTCGCTCGGAGCGCTCATCAGAATGGCGCCGTTGCCGGGGAGCACGACTTAGTAGTTTTTCTTATTTTCTTTTCGTTTTTATTTTCGCGGCTTTTCGCGGCTCTTCGGAGCCCGCGGCTTTTCGCGGCTTTTTGTTTATATTTTCTTTTTGTCTTCTTCTGTTTTATTTTTATTTCCTTTTGTTTTTGTTTTTGATTGATTTTGTGTGTTTATTTTATTTTGTATTTTTTCATATATACCCTCACTTTTAATCTTCGTTTCTTTTTCCTTATTATTTGCTGGTCTGACCACTTATCTCTTTTTCTTGCGAGGGCCCAAGGACCGCGGAGGCGACTTTCGAGGAGCCGGTGCTGCCGAGGAACTTGGAGGCGGCTTCCTTCTTTACGAAGCTGCAGGAGAGAGCGAGAGGGAGAGAGTTGAGTGGGTGAGGTTAGATTAGGTTTTTATTTTATTTTTATTATTATTGTAATAATACAGGGACTTGGACTGCTTGGACACTCTTGGACTTGACCGTAGCAGGTCTGTTTCGCCGAGCACCGGCGTGCTCGGGGGACCCTTTAGGACCTTCGCGGTTTTTCGCGGCTTTTTCGCGGTTTTATTTTTCTTTTATTTCTGTCTTTTCCGGTTTTTCGCGGTTTTTGCTCGAGCCCCTAGACTTAGGATTTTCTAGTGAATGTGCCGTAACTAGTAGGATCCACACACCTAATTGCATATCTGTTCCCATAGATCGATAATTGGACCTACTTAAAATCAATAATAAAAATAACTGATTCATTTGCCTCCGTAGCCTACGTGCCGCAGCCCGTCCTGTAAAGCGCTTACTCCTACCCCCGATTTGTCGGACAGAGGAGGGACGGGCCAAGACCGGACTCTTTGGCTTGGAGGTCGGTGACCGGTTAGACGGCTCTTCGCTAGACTTGCTCGCCTAGGACTCGACTTTACCGCTGCATCATTTAGGTTAGTTTCTTTTCAGTCTTTACTTTTATGCGCGGATCATATTGCATGTAGAGAGCTGGAGACAGGTACGCATTTCTGACTCTGCATGCATCATTGATTTATCGCGCATCGGCTTTTTCGTCTTCTCCCCCCTGTTTTGGACTTAATAATCAGGAGAACCGAAAAATTCGTTAGGCCTTTTGTTTGCTTTGAAAAATATTAAAAAAGTAAAACCATAAAATTGGGACTGCTAAAATTATTGATCTAAAAATCTGCTCACCCTAAAAACTTTGTCTTGGGGAGAGCAACCCCCTCATTGTTTGGTTTGGATGCGCGAGAGAGTGACCCGCACCCTAGGTAGAGCCCCCCGTTGCTAGTCCCGACTGATTACCGACTTTTCCGTGCGGGCCAGTCGGTTGGGTTAGCATCGGATATCCCAACAGGTCACGTAAGCGCTCTGATATTCTGTGTGTTCACCAAAATAAAATCGACAAGATAATTTGACCGAACTTTCACGGTCTTCAGCTCGCGTTGCGTTGGTGAACCGGGGGTTTGTTTTCTGATCATAATTTTTCCAGATCTCATCCGCATTACTCGCCAGATGAAGATGATGGGTAGATGGTCTCTTAGGCAGCCTCTGGCTGCACCGCTTTCGGGCACGTCTGCCTCATCATCTAGGTTGGCTCGCGAGAGCTCAGACCCGCTCTCCGAGCCCGAGTACGACTCCACATGTTTTCAACCTTTGTAAAAATGTGTTGTTTGCAAAATTTATTTTCTTTGCGTGAAATAAAAATGTTTGAAAATTGATTTGCAAATGGTTTGAAAAATGGTTGCAAAAATATTTGGAAAATCTATCTATACTGTTTGAAAACCTTTGCAAAAATGATTTTCAAAGGTGTGTACATGTTTGTAAAATGTTTGTAGAAATTTTTTTGGACTATAGTTTTCAAATTGTCTGAAAAACCTTTTTCAAATAAGTTTGAGGAATATATACATCACACTAAAATTATTTATACTTATAAAATTGATCACTTACCCCTGTAAATTCTTAAAATCCAGATCTTGTAGATCTAAGAAGCAGGTCCGTGTAAATATTTTTACCCTAGTTTTTATCCAAAATCTTTTTGTTTTCAAAAATCCCAAAAACATTTGCAAAATTAAAATCCAAAAACATTTGAAAAATCTCTTTGAAAAATATAAAAAATGCATATGCATCATCTGTTCAAAAATCCATAAAAAGTTCAAAATCTTGAAAATTGCATCACAAAAATATTTTCTGCATTTTGCATATCATTTGCATAGCATGAGCATTTTTCGGATTGAGTTTGATAGTTGAACAAGTCTAAATAAAATCCGGAGATTGGAGCTTGATTGGACCTTAAAATATACCTAATAACAGGAATCTTATAGGAACTGGGATTGAGGTACTTCAGGTCTAGTTGACTTAATTCTTTGAGGATTACGAGACTTAGTTCAATGGATTCTTGACTGCCTAAGTGGAGTATTTCAGAACACACGCATGACTCTTGTTGATAATGACCTAACTTGGACACCTGCACCTTTCACATTGCTCAACTTAGTTGGGGTGGTGAGGGGATTGGATTTGCCGGTATGAGACGCACACAAGTGGAAACACTTGTCCTCCTCTAGGGAGGGAAGTGCACCCCAACCCGTCCAGTGATGAGGAATTCTAAAGACAGGAGAGTGTGGGTTGCGATAAAGCTTCAAAAGAGGGATAGTCTACTGGCTCAAGAGGAAAAACTCCTTATGTAAATGCTGTTGTATATAGTATTTCAAAAAGAGAGAGAGAGAGAGAGAGAGAAAATGGACAGGCTTGTACAAAAATAAAATGCCTGTAAAAGTGTGTACATATGTTGTAAAGTCAATAAGCAAGCTTGAGTTCCAAAGTCATATCATATGAGCCTGCAGCTGGATGACTTGACTACACTGGTCTTGCATCCTAGGATAGGTAGCTACACTGGCTACCGTCCATTCTTCTCTTCACCCCTCCTCTTGAGTTGGTTGCCACTTGAACTTAGAAGGGTATTCCCCGCTCCTCGAGGAAGGAGTTGTTGGATTGGGGAATCATTGGGTTGTCATACTGGAGAAGTCAGTCTCTTTGTCATTCTAGTTGGGGAGAGCCACCATCACTTACACTGTACGAGCCAGATTCATAGTCGTAAGGGTTTGCGTATAAGTTGAGATATCTCTGACCTGGCTATTGAGGAGATTTGAAAAGAGTTTTGGGATTCTCGAAGGCTGTTGGATTTCAAATCCGGTTCTCATTAAGGTTCCGACGCACTAAAATTCCAAAGGTCCAACTTAAGCTCCAAACTTTGATTTTGTGAAGACAAGTTTAATAATTAAACTTCATCCATCTTTTTTCTTTTTCTTTTCTTTGTTTTTCTTTTCTATACTTATTGCATAAGTGTTTGCTAGGGACTAGCAAAGGCAAGTATAGGAGGATGATGAATCTACATTTCACTATCTTTATTCTATCATTTTGGCCTTAAAAACCCTAGTAAATGCGTGTAAATAGGCTTAATTTAGCCATTTTAGCATTCATGCGTCATTGTGTAAATATTGTATAAAATACGGTTTTTAAAGCCAAAATTATAGAATAAAGAAAATAAAAGAAAAATAATAAAATATTGTAAATATTTTATGACCCGAAACCCTAAGACCTAGGCATCTCGATGACTAGGTCGACAAAGAATAAAGTAGGGGGAGATAAGGGCCAAAAACCAATAAAAATCCCCTTTATTTCATTCATTCTTTATTCATTTTGGGACCTTTTTGGTTCCACTTTTAATACCTCAAATAAAGAAACTTTGTACATGAAATTTATATATAATTAAATATATAAAAATACAAAATTGATTTCACTCAAAAATAATGTACAGATAAAAAGTTATGATCTGAATAAAATCCCAGAATCCCAACTTCCCAGACCTGTATCTCCCAAATAAAAACTCCAAATGCATCAAACTCACCTTTAATTGTATATAATTTAAAATAAGCTATTTAATGGCGGTGGTTTTTCATTTAGTGGAGCTACGATTTGAAAGTTGAGTTTTGGATCCCTATTGTATACTTGTACAGATTAAAATATTCATTTTATTATTTATTCATTATTTTTATATTTTATATTTTTATAATTTTGTAAATATTATTTATAATAAATATGTGTATTAAAATCAGAATAAAAACCTAAATAAGATACAAAAATAAAATACTTGTATATGACATACCTAGGTCTAATACCTATAATTATACCTATATTATTAACACTTCTATTTTATTAGGTATATAAAACACTTCAGAAAAATAAAATAAATTTTTTTTAAGTGTATAAAAATACTTTATAAATTTATAAAATAATAAACAAAGATAAATAAATTAAATTTACAAAATAAAAATAAAATAATAAAATATATAGAAGAATATACTTATAAAGGCTATAAAGGGTAACTTGTAAAATAAAACCTCAAAAAAATAAATAAAAATCACCATAAAATATTTTATAAAATAATAAACATTTTTTTATTAAATAACCTAAAATAAATAAATCATTTACTAATTTAAATTGATTTTACAAACCTTTTTTCCAAGGTTTTTTTCTGGTTGGTCCACGTGGACCAACCAGATTTGCTCCTTGGTTGACCTCGGTCAGCTCTCTGACCGAGGTCTGTACAGTGTCAGAGTTGCATTTTTTGGCCTTTTCTCCCATTTTTCTAGGCCGTGTCTTGCATCTTTTCATGTTGCACCCTTCTCCACTTTTTCTCCTTGGTGATCCACCTTGCACGCCTAAGGATTGTTTCGATCTTTGGAGCCACGATCCGCTCTATTTTCCTTGATCTTCGCGACCTGTTCACCACCCATTCAAAATGACCCCGCCACCTTCCATTGATCCTGGAACCCCATTTGACCTTTGTTTTGGCTCTGGTTGGCGATCTCCGGATCGATCCCCATGACAGGGGGATCTCCAGCTCAGTCGTACGAGGCCAGGCAAGGCGTCGGAGGGTCGTTCCACCCCCATATCCGGCGTCCGCCGTGAGGTACCCATCTCGGGTGTTTCACCCTTGAGGTATCTCCTTTTTATTGATTTTTCTTGCTCAGTTTTATTCCTAGTACCCTCAGAAACCCAATCCCGTATTCAGTTCGCCTGTGACCCATTTCGAGCACCTTCGCCTCCACCTCGCCGGAGCAAGCTCCGGCGAGTTCGCTTTTTCGTATCCACCGCTTCATTCCCCACCGGAGGGTCGTGGCATTTTGCCCACGACTCTCGTAACTTGCCTTGCAGGTCCATGTACCTTCAACGCGTCTGGAGCTCATTTTGGGTGCGCAGACGAGGTTCTCGGAGCTCGCGAGCTACGCCGCCTCCGCTCACCACCTCCGGCCCACGCCGAAGCTTTTTGGAGCCGCTAGCACCTCGGGAGGACCTACAGGAGAGGATCTGGCCCTTTTGGAGCGTCAAGGGACGCCGGAGAGGAGCGTTGCAGCGGGAGGAAGTTCGCTCGGGCGGAGCTCCTCCCCAGTTTGTCGTCGTTGCTTCCCCGTCATCGGATCTGGAGCACCAGCCCAGGCGAGCAGCCACCGTAGGATCCAGCCACTCCCGACCGTCTGATCGACCCGTCATGATTTAATCTCAGTCATCGACGCGAAGGGGTACGGGCCAACGGATCGTGGACACGTATATTAGTGGACATCTATCAGTCGTTCGATCCGCTGCGGGGGTATTATGCTCTCAAACCCCCGCACTTTTGTGTATTTATTTTCTAATACTCAATCATTCATCCACCGTTAGATATTTTTTGTAACATTTGCAAACTGCACCCCAGGCTTTGACGTTATTCCATTTTGACCCCTGTCAGGTCACGTGCTTCGCGCATGTGACTTGGCAATTTTGCAGGATAGCCTCGGATATTTTGCTTATTTGCCTTTTTTTGGGTAGTTAAAAAGTTATGGCGCTTTTGCATTTTAACCCCTTGTATTTTTGTGAATTACATATTTACCCCTAACAGACGTGCGTGCTACGCACGTGTATCTTAGGGACTTTGGCAGATAAGCCCCTACGGGTTTTAGATTTAACATTAATCCCTGAAACTTTCTGCTTAGGTTCAAATTTTGTGTGAAAAATTGTGTGCATGCCCTTGAGCTTTTCTATATTTCCAACAATATCCATGTAGGGTTGATTTTTCTTTTTGCTTCCTTTATTTATTGCATGCATCTCTAAATTGCTAAAAAATCCACAAAAATTATCATAAACTCATGTTGCATTGTAGATTCACGGCATATTTTTATTTTGCATTTTCATTGCATTTTAATATTTATAAAAATTCAAAAACAACCATTTTCAACACTATTAACATTATAAAATCCATAAAAATTATAAAAATACATCAGAAATTCCCAAAAAAAATATATTTTGCTTATTTTATTGTGTTCTAACTTCAGACCAAAAATTACTAAAAAATACAAAAGAAAACCCCTAAAAATTATAAAACCCCAAAAATCTTCCAAAAAATATAAAAAATCTTAGAAAAATCACAAAAATACCATTTCTGTTTCCAAATTTTCTTTGTTTTATTTTATTTATTTTAAAATTAATTTGAGGAATTTTGGGTAATGTTTGATATTTTCATCCTCATTTTACTTTCAGCCAGCAACTTTATTCATTGGGTTC
Organism: Ottelia alismoides; assembly: GCA_037367405.1. Taxonomy (NCBI): domain Eukaryota; kingdom Viridiplantae; phylum Streptophyta; class Magnoliopsida; order Alismatales; family Hydrocharitaceae; genus Ottelia; species Ottelia alismoides. Next base: position 167,259 of record JAZKJV010002872.1, read on the forward strand.
TAGTATTTTCACCTTTAAAGATTCCAAAAAAATAAGAAAAATCTAGGAAATCACAAAAATATTAGAAAATTATAAAAATACCAAAAACATTTTCTTTCCTTATTTTTTTAGTATTTTTTACTTATTTTTATAAATACTTCATCCCTCTCTTTCTTACTTTGTCTATATAGTCTATTTAAATAAAAAGAAAATATAAAATATATAAAATATAAAAAGAAAATAAAAAATCAGAAAATTTAATATCAAAATACAAAAATATAAAATTAAAAATTAAATAAAAAATATAAAATTAAAATCCACAAAAAATAACATAAATAGACATTTGATCACATTCACACATTTTGAGCATTTTGCCCCATTCTACCTGTCTGATCCCTGTGTTCGACCTCTATACATACTTGCACCTATACACATCTTTGTTGTAGAGTTATAATAAATTTTCACTCTGCACCACTTTTCATTGCTTGATTTCTGTTGTGGGTTAATTGTTGATTAATTGAGGTCTCGTGAGCGGTCGCTCAGCGACACTGTGGTTCTGCCTTGTGTGGACTACTTTAGACCCTCGCCAAACCTCGATTATCAGGGGTCTGGGCTTCGAGGGCAACGCTGGTGCGGGGGGGGGAGCAGGGGAGGCGAGGGCTTCTGGGGCAGCGCTGGTGCGGGAGGGGGCGAGCAGGGGAGGCGAGGGCGGGGGGCGGGGCTTCAGGGGCGGCGCTGGTGCGGGGAAGGGGGGGCAGGGAGCAGGGTAGGCGAGGGCTTCTGGGGCGGCGCTGGTGCAGGAGGGGGGCGAGCAGGGGAGGCGAGGGCGGGGGGCAGGGCTTCGGGGGCGGCACTAGTGCAGGGAAGGGTGGGGCGAGTAGGGGAGGCAATGGGCGGGGGGGGGGGGCCTTCCAGCGGCGTGGGGGAGCGGTGGGGGCTTTGAGCATGTGCGGGGGATGGGGGTGAAGGATATGGAGAGATCCTCAAGCGCATCACGGAAGCGTGAGCGTCGTATCAGATACGACGAAGAACGACTAGTCGTACTAGTTGTTCGGTGCAGCGGAATTCAAAAATTTTATTCGATGAAACCACATGATCCAAGAACCATTCTCGGATCGTTTCATCTATAACCACAACTAGTATAATGCAATACCTCTTGAAGCGTGGTTGATCGAGTCTCTAAGAGAAGAGACCTCCTGTCTCAAGTCCGATCGTCGGAGAGATCGCTTGCGAGCGCGGGGATGAACCGCGATGTCCTCGCAATCCAAGAAGTTGATCCAAGCATGGTTGCTCCTGATCTCGTCGCACGAGATCGAACGTCTCCTTCGTAGGCGAAGCACTCGAAGTAGACGAAGAACCGCAGAGCGTCGAAGCGGTAGCACGAGGGCGCGGGCGACGACGATTCTCTCCACCAAGGTGGACGGCCACCAAGAAGAAGGGGGAGAGAGGGTTGTCGAGTATGAGAGAAAGAGAGAGAGAGAGAGTTTTGCTACAATAGCATGTGTAAAGAGAGAGCCAAGAATGCCTCTCTATTTATAGGGTTTTGGGATCCATGGATCTCAATCCATGTGTCATATAAAATCAATGGATGAGATTGATTTATGACAATCCAATGGTCAAGATTGTTGTTGGTAAAAGCCAACAACTTGTGATTTAATTTTGATTAAATATATTTGATAAAACAAATATATATTAATACCAAATTAAACCAACTAAATAAGGAGTGGAAAAACAAATGAGAGCCACCTTCCCTATTAGGAGAAGTGGGCGGCCACCAATTCCATAAAGGATTTGGTGCCGCCACCTCTTCCCATATGGGGAGGGCAATCCCATGGATTCTCATGGGATTGCACATCTCCTTGTTTTTCTCTCAACTTATTTTCCAACAATTATTCACCAAAAATAATTCTCAGTTAATTTTTGGAATATTGCAATCTTGACATTGGAATATTGTGAATCACATTCACAACCCAAAACAAAATGTAATTTACATTTTCAATTAATTAGACAATGTGTATACAATACACATTAATAATTAATCTACTAATATAAATTATATTTAACTCTCTCTAATATATTATAAATCACATTTATAACATATTATGAATAATTGGATATTACTATCCACATTATTCTTATCCATAATAATTAAATCACATTTAATTATATTGGATAATATCTCATACATCATGATAATCAAATCACATTTAATTATCAACTTCTCTTTGCTTAGACCTTATGGAATTATTCTTAAACCATTTAAGAACAATGCTATTTCTCCTCAGATACTTGGAGATAAGGACAGGGCGATTGTATTGTTCCACGTATAGTGACTTGGATATTGAGATCACATCTCAAATCCAGATACCATGGACCTCTCATAGATGCTTGATCAAATCAAGACCGTATACCTAATCTTCTCATTGCATCTGAATCTCATTCAGATCAATGTCCAATAAATGGACTAAGATTAGGTTACTTCTCTGATGAGAGGAGTCACTAAAATCCAGACCCTATTTCATCACTCCCTCGGAATGGAAGCGTCATGGTTATACAATCGTTTATGATCAAATCACCCTTCAGGTATTCCCAATACCTGCACATCCTGCATACTGGAAGACTCATGATCATCATGAAGATAAAGATCACTTTTACACTGTCATCTTCATAGTATGATCATTAAGTTTCTCAATCTTGGTCCTTGGTATATGGTACAGATCATATGCCTTCACAAAGCATATATCTTACCTTCAAATTCATATCATGCTTCTAAAGCATGATGACCATGCATGGAATTTGGTCAATCCCAATACCTCATGAGTGAGCTCATGTCTCCCGGTTCACAAGTGAACCTGTATGATCCCTTTGAGAGATCATATTACTCATATGCCCTTACATGCACACCAGCTCGCCGGTGTATAGACCTTGATTAGGTCATCAACCTATTGGTCTGCCAAATGTACATGCTCAGACATATAGTAATATATCTGTCTCTGGTCAGAGGATGTTTGCATGTGATGTGACAGTAATTCATCACAGGTCTTTGGTTATCTCGATCTCATCAAGTCAACTCATTGACTCGACTAATCTGATACCTCCGAATCAATATTCCTATGCAGAGGACCTGCATCAAGAGGTCGATCAGATATCAGTCTACTGAGATGGGATTGCCATCTCCCACTCAGACTGGAGATCACTACTTGTTAATCATTGATGATGCTTGATGAGTCCTCTATCTAACTCCTTAGATATTCATCCAAGCATCAGCCTCTATGATTCAATCATTAAATCAACAGATGTATAATTATCAAGTTGGCCATGGTACATAACCCTTATTGTACAGAGGGACCTTATAGTGAATTCATTCAATATCAGAAAGGGAGTGAAACAAAACATCAATAACTTTTATTGATAAATCATTTATTACAATAACATTTATTGTAGGAATGATTCGCCTCGGGCTCACATTGCTAACAATCTCCCACTAGCCCTCAGAACCATTCAGGAACAAGCCTTAAACCCATACTCATTACATGTTGGTCAAAAACCTTCTGTGCCAGAGGTTTGGTAAGAGGATCAGCAATGTTGTCGGCAGAGGCCACCTTGGTGATGATGATGTCACCACGCTTTTGAATCTCCTGAATGATGTGGTATTTCCTTTCTACGTGCTTGCTCTTCTGATGCCATCTGGGTTCCTTCGCCTGGGCAATGGCTCCCGTGTTATCACAGAGTAGCGGGATGGGAGTATCAGAGGAAACTACGCCAAGCTCCTGGATGAACTTGCGTAACCACACCGCCTCCTTTGCAGCATCCGATGCGGCAATGTATTCGGCTTCTGTTGTTGAATCTGTTGTAGTGTCCTGCTTCTTGCTTCTCCAGCTCACAGCACCACCGTTCAACAGGAACACAAACCCTGATGTCAACTTTCGATCATCAATATCTGATTGGAAGTCAGAATCTGTATATCCCAAGACTTGGAGATCACCATCTCCATATACCAAGATGTAATCTTGCGTCCGTCTTAGATATTTGAATATGTTCTTTACTGCATTCCAGTGTTGTTCTCCATAGCAGGATTGGTAACGACTTACCACTCCCACTGCATGGCAGATATCTGACCTAGTACACATCATGGCATACATTAAGCTTCCTACAGCTGATGCATAAGGGCATCCAGCCATGGCCTTCTTTTCCTCAACAGTTTGAGGAGCCATTCCTTTTGACAGGTGGATACCATGTCTCAAGGGTAGGAATCCTTTCTTGGAACTATCCATACGGAATCGTTCAAGAATCTTCTTAATGTATCCTTGTTGTGACAATCCCAATATCCTCTTCTCTCGGTTTATGAACAGCTTCAGACCCAAGATGTAAGAGGCTTCTCCAAGATCTTTCATCTCAAAGGTATGGGACAGCCAAATCTTCACACTGGTCATCATCCCTGTATCATTCCCAATGATAAGGATGTCATCTACATAAAGCACGATGAACACAATGGCGCTCCCACTAAGCTTCTTGTACACACAAGGTTCATCAGGATTCTGCACAAAATCATAACTCTTTATGGTTTCGTCAAATCTGATGTTCCAGCTATGAGAAGCTTGCTTGAGCCCATAGATGGATTTCTTCAGCTTGCATACTTTGCCATCCTCAGTTATGAAGCCCTAGGGCTGCTCCATGTAGATATCATCCTCGAGGTATCCATTGAGGAAAGCCGTCTTGACGTCCATTTGCCAGATGTCGTAGTCAAGATATACAGCTATAGCTAACAATGCCCTGATGGATTTAAGCATAGCCACAGGAGAGAACGTCTCATCGTAGTCGATGCCTTCTCTCTGTGTGTAGCCCTTGGCTACGAGCCGTGCCTTGAAAGTCTCTACTTTCCCATCAGGTCCCCTCTTTCTCTTGAAGATCCATTTGCACCCAATGGGTTTTACCCCTTTAGGTGGATCCTCTAGGGTCCATAGACCATTCTTATGCATGGAGTCAATTTCTGACTTCATTGCTAGCATCCATCTATCCATGTCATGATCCGCGAGTGCTTCATCAAATGAAGTAGGATCATTGTCAGTTTCACCCGACACATGGAATCCATACCTTTCAGGTGGTGCAACCACCCTTGAACTCTTTCGAAGAGGTATAGGTGTTTCATCTTTATTTGTCTCTTCAGTTTCTGGTTCAGGAAGCTCAGAGTCCTCAGGGGACTCAATGAGTTCCTCTACTTCACTTTTGTCTTGACCTTTAAGGAAATCATCCACCAGAAATTTCACATCTCTAGATACAAAACCTTTTGGGTCTCAGGGTCATAAAGTTGATATCCAATACCATCTTTAACATACCCAATGAAGTAGCACTCACGAGAGCGAGATTCTAGCTTACTTGCATCCACATTCTTTGCATGGACCAAGCAACCCCAAACCCTCAAGTGATTAACACTAGGTTTGGTTCCATACCAGAGCTCATGAGGAGTCTTAGGTACAGATTTGCTAGGAATCTTATTCAGGATATATATTGCAGTCTCTACTGCATATCCCCAGAAACTAAGTGGTAAATGTGCTTTACTCATCATTGAACGAACCATATCCATGATGGTTCTGTTGCGTCTTTCAGCAACACCATTAAGTTGGGGAGTTCCAGGAGGAGTGAGATTGGAAATAATTCCATTCTCTTTAAGGTATTCCTTAAATTTATCTGATAGGTACTCGCCACCTCGATCAGATCGAATTCGTTTAATCTTCCTATTGGTTTGGTTCTCAACCAAAACCTTGAATTCTTTGAACCTTTCAAAGGTTTCAGACTTATGACGTAATAGGAAGATAAACCCGTATCGCGAATGGTCATCAATAAACGTTAAATAATATCGATATCCATTTCGGGGCGTGGTACTGAAGGGACCGCATACATCAGTATGTATTAGGTCAATAATACCTTCACATCTTGTAACCTTGTTACGAAAAGGCATCCTAGTCATTTTACCTCGAATACAATGTTCACAGGTAGGTAAAGGCTGAACCTGTAGAAAATCCAAAGGTCCATCCTTTATCAATCTATTGATCCTATCAACAGATAAATGACCAAGCCTTTGATGCCAAATCATGTTTGAATGATTTATATTACTCCTGGATCTTTTAGGATTTTTATTAGTGGTTGTAACATTCATGACATGCTCATTAATGCACAATTCATAGAGTCCTCCAGAAGTCAAAATACCCTCTGCAATATATTTATCATAATGATTTATGACTAATTTATTACAAAATAGGAATGAATATCCACTTCTAACTAGCTTAGATACATATATCAAATTCCTTCAGACTTCAGGTACATAAAGACACTCTTTAAGTACTAGGACTCTTCCACTAGATAATGATAGTCGGCAGGTCCCGACGGCGACTGCTGCAACACTTGCATCAGATCCCATCTGGATGACTATCTCCCCTTCTTCAAGCTTTCTAGTTTCCTGAAACAAATGCAACAAATTGCATACATGAACAGAAGCACCAGAATCAACTACCCAACTTCCTTCTCGTCCAACGAGAAAGCTGGTTTTAATGATAAATGTAGATTTCATACCTGCTGGGGCTTTACCTTTGTCGATCGACTTCAGGTAATCCGGGCAATTACGCCTCCAGTGCCCCGGCTTCTTGCAGTGGTGACAGACGTCGGTTTTCTTTGACGCCATTAAAGTGGATGCATTGGAAGATGAGGCAACACTTTGTCCCTTCTTCTTTCTCTTCTGGGATGGGCCCTTCTAAGAACCTTGCTTCTGACCGCGCTTCCCTTTGACCTGTGCAACCATTGCAGTGCCAGTGGGACCATCTTTCTTCATTACGTCTTCTGCAGACTTTAATGCAGCAAGAAGCCCAGCATTTGTCAGTTCCAGCTTATTCATGTGGAATGACACCACAAAGTTATTGAAAGATTTGGGCAATGACAGCAGAATGAAATCAGATTGCATGTCTGCATCCATCGTTGCCCCCAGAGTCTCCAGCTCTGACAAGTACCCAAACATTTTGAGTACGTGTTCATGGACCGAAGTCCCTTCCTGCATCTTGCAGCGAACCGGTTCTTTCATAACATTGTACCGCTGGGTGCGGTTAATATCACCAAACATATCCTTTAGATTCTGCATTATTTCCTGGCAAGTACTCATCTCCACATGTTGCTTCTGAAGAACATTGGAGAGAGAACCCAAGATGTAGCATCTAGCCAAGACATTATCTTCATCATACTTGTCATCGTATGCTTTGTCTTCCTTAGATTTAGGGTTTTCAAGTTTGTTTTCAGAGAGCACATAGCTGATGCGCTCTGCCAAAAGCACAAGCTCCAAATTACGGATCCAATCCGAGTAATTCGGTCCGGTCAATTGGTTGACCTCCAGAAGCCTGCTCAGTGGGTTCATGGACTTCATTTTCTGAAATTGAGAATGCACTATATTAGAGCATATAATCATAATTTTATTTGATTAAGGCATTTTAAATCAAATTAGTCTTGCTATGTCAACTATGAAAGTTTATTCCCTTATTCACTTTCAAAGTAGGGGATATACTTACCAATATATCTCAAGCAAGAACTGGGATCTCCTCTTTATCTTTGTCATATCCCAATAATATGAGAACCTATGACTCAAATAAAGAGAAGCGGGAACACATTCCGCCTTGCAAGTCCAACTTGCATTTCCCAATTCGGTCTTTAATACCCGAGCCCACCACCCCTAAGGTGATGTTGACTCGTCATTAATTGAACCAACCGTCAACAGGAATACAACTCGCTATGTGCAATCCAATATCGCCCCAATAATATGAGGACACGATATTGGGGTCACTACGCATATGTCCTTACTCTTTCGAGAAGCGACGAGTCTGATCCAAACGGATCATATGTGGGAGCTGTCACTTCGGACAGGCGTCTCCCACATATAATATTTGGCGACGAAACCCTTCGCCTTGACGGGAGATCATGGATGTTACTTATGTGATCCTCCATCTCTTATTCAAATTTAATTAATTACTATAAATCTCATTCATATAATTAATTCTTCCAAGGGAATTATTAGCTCTAATCATATTAGAGTATTTTTAATTGGATATAATTAACTTAATCATATTAAATTAATTATCAATCCAATTCAATCAATCAAACTTAATTTTATGCTTGAATATATATATGATATTATTCTCAAAGTACGTATTAATTCGTATTTTAATAATTAGAAAAATACATCATAATCCCTCGGACATTATCTCGGCCCTACCCGCTGTCATGGCCAGTACCGACGGGAGTGGGGCGGACCACATACGTTGCAACCCGCTGACCCAGCGATCCCCGACTAGACACCATATCCGCCTCGGGAAAGGATAATGCCAAATTGATTACTTTGTACTTGAGATTATCATCGGTTCTTCAACCGAAATTATACCATATTAAGGAAATTTGCTAGGCAAATTCCCAAGTCCTATTCAAGCAAGAAGTTTGATGATTGTAATTCCAATTATGGTTTAGATCAAATCTAATCAACTAATTGGTTGGGGCCAAGTCAATTAGGCAAATAATCATGTTTCAATATTTCACAAATATTTTTCAAGATTATTTCACGAAATTAACAATTAATTTCACTAATTGACAATCACTTGGTTCTAGATTAGGAAAGCAATTTCAGCAGTGATCCCTACTTACTAAAATTAGCATATCTCAATCATATTAAATCCAAATTAAGCAAAGTATATTTCTAAAGTTTTTGATTTAGGACAGAACCTAAGTGATGTTTCACGCATTTCGAGGCAAGTCTAAACAGTAATTAACATTTTAATCACGTTCAGATTCACAGTTCCCGCAACAGTGCATACATGTTCATTAAAACGACCATATCTCGAGCATACGAAATCCGATTTACGCAAACTCAATTCCTATGGTTTCCTTATTTAATGGGGAACATAATTCAAGTATAAAATTCGTGTTTAAATAATTTAAACAGTGCCGAATTTATTTACTAAACAGATCTGCGAAATCAAATGCGATGAAAACTTTCGCGACCTTAGCGAACCCAAGTCGTCCTTGGTTAACGAATCACTATTCGAAACCATCGACCTAAGGCTCTGATACCACTTGAAGGATATGGAGAGATCCTCAAGCGCATCACGGAAGCGTAAGCGTCGTATCGGATACGACGAAGAATGACTAGTCGTACTAGTTGTTCGGTGCAGCGGAATTTAAAAATTTTATTCGATGAAACCACATGATCCAAGAACCATTCTCGGATCATTTCATCTATAACCAAAACAACTATAATGCAATACCTCTTGAAGCGTGGTTGATCGAGTCTCTAAGAGAAGAGACCTCCTGTCTCAAGTCCGATCGTCGGAGAGATCGCTTGCGAGCGCGGGGATGAACCGCGGTGTCCTCGCAATCCAAGAAGTTGATCCAAGCACGGTTGCTCCTGATCTCGTCGTACGATATCGAACGTCTCCTTCGTAGGCGAAGCACTCGAAGTAGACGAAGAACCGCAGAGCATCGAAGCGGTAGCACGAGGGCGCGGGCGACGACGATTCTCTCCACCAAGGTGGACGGCCACCAAGAAGAAGGGGGAGAGAGGGCTGTCGAGTATGAGAGAAAGAGAGAGAGAGTTTTGCTACAATAGCATGTGTAAAGAGAGAGCCAAGAATGCCTCTCTATTTATAGGGTTTTGAGATCCATGGATCTCAATCCATGTGTCATATAAAATCAATGGATGAGATTGATTTATGACAATCCAATGGTCAAGATTGTTGTTGGTAAAAGCCAACAACTTGTGATTTAATTTTGATTAAATATATTTGATAAATTAAATATATATTAATACCAAATTAAACCAACTAAATAAGGAGTGGAAAAACAAATGAGAGCCACCTTCCCTATTAGGAGAAGTGGACGGCCACCAATTCCATAAAGGAATTGGTGCCGCCACCTCTTCCCATATGGGGAGGGCAATCCCATGGATTCCTATGGGATTGCACATATCCTTGTTTTTTTCTCAACTTATTTTTCAACAATTATTCACCAAAAATAATTCTCAATTAATTTTGGGAATATTGCAATCTTGACATTGGAATATTGTGAATCACATTCACAACCCAAAACAAAATGTAATTTACATTTTCAATTAATTAGACAATGTTTATCCAATACACATTAATAATTAATCTACTAATATAAATTATATTTAACTCTCTCTAATATATTATAAATCACATTTATAACATATTATGAATAATTGGATATTACTATCCACATTATTCTTATCCATAATAATTAAATCACATTTAATTATATTGGATAATATCTCATACATCATGATAATTAAATCACATTTAATTATCAACTTCTCTTTGCTTAGACCTTATGGAATTATTCTTAAACCATTTAAGAACAATGCTATTTCTCCTCAGATACTTGGAGATAAGGACAGGGCGATTGTATTGTTCCACATATAGTGACTTGGATATTGAGATCACATCTCAAATCCAGATACCATGGACCTCTCATAGATGCTTGATCAAATCAAGACCGTATACCTAATCTTCTCATTGCATCTGAATCTCATTCAGATCAATGTCCAGTAAATGGACTAAGATTAGGTTACTTCTCTGATGAGAGGAGTCACTAAAATCCAGACCTGTTTCATCACTCTCTCGGAATGGAAGTGTCATGGTTATACAATCGTTTATGATCAAATCACCCTTCAGGTATTCCCAATACCTGCACATCCTGCATACTGGAAGACTCATGATCATCATGAAGATAAAGATCACTTTTACACTGTCATCTTCATAGTCTGATCATTAAGTTTCTCAATCTTGGTCCTTGGGATATGGTACCGATCATATGCTTTCACAAAGCATATATCTTACCTTCAAATTCATATCATGCTTCTAAAGCATGATGACCATGCATGGAATTTGGTCAATCCCAATACCTCATGAGTGAGCTCATGTCTCCCGGTTCACAAGTGAGCATGTATGATCCCTTTGAGAGATCATATTACTCATATGCCCTTACATGCACACCAGCTCGCCGGTGTATAGACCTTGATTAGGTCATCAACCTATTGGTCTGCCAAATGTACATGCTCAGACATATAGTAATATATCTGTCTCTGGTCAGAGGATGTTTGCCTGTGATGTGACAGTAATTCATCACAGGTCTTTGGTTATCTCGATCTCATCAAGTCAACTCATTGACTCGACTAATCTGATACCTCCGAATCAATATTCCTATACAGAGGACCTGCATCAAGAGGTCGATCAGATATCAGTCTACTGAGATGGGATTGCCATCTCCCACTCAGACTGGAGATCACTACTTGTTAATCATTGATGATACTTGATGAGTCCTCTATCTAACTCCTTAGATATTCATCCAAGCATCAGCCTCTATGATTCAATCATTAAATCAACATCTGTATAATTATCAAGTTGGCCATGGTACATAACCCTTATTGTACAGAGGGACCTTATAGTGCATTCATTCATTCAATATCAGAAAGGGAGTGAAACAAAACATCAATAACTTTTATTGATAAATCATTTATTACAATAACATTTATTATAGGAATGGTTCGCCTCGGGCTCACATTGCTAACAGGGGGTGCTTCGAGTCGAGCGAGGGCCGAGGGGTCTTCGAGCAGGGGCTGGGGGGTCTTCAGGCGGGGGCCGGTGGGGGGCTTCGGGCAGGTGCGGGTGCCGAGGGGTCTTCGGGCAGGGGCCAGAGGGGCTTCTTGCAGGTGTTGGGAGCGAGCAGGGGAGGCGCTGGGAGGGGGTCGGGGCTTCGGGAGGGAGAAGGGGAGGCAAAGTCGAGGAGAGAGGGGGGCTTCGAGCTGCATTGGAGCGGGGGGACCTTCGAACGGCGTGGGGAACTGGGGGCTTCGAGCAGGTGCGGGGGCCGGAGGGGGGTGGCGAGCAGCGGGGGGAGCAAGCGAGGCGGCGAGACTTCGAGCAGCGGAGGCGGCTGGGCGTATGGCCGGAGTGGGTTATCGATGCAAAAATCTCTAATATAAAAGAAAAAATATAACGGAATCTGGGTTATCGATGCAAAAATCTCTAATATAAAAGAAAAAATATAACGGAATCTGGTCAGTTTTAACGGACAAATGGATGGGGGTTAACCACATGAAATGTAAGGTAAAGGTTAGCAAGTTTATAGGGTCGAGAGAGGAATTAGGATGTTCCAAAGGTCGTAGAGGTAATTGACAATGATTTTAGGGTCTGCCGGGTAAAAATCCCTTTCTTTATCAAGTTGTTCAAAGATCCGGTGCCCGAGTGTAATGCGTGTACTATCCCCGAAGACCTGATTATCAAATTATTCGACCACCTTGCTTTCACCCAACCCTTCACCCTGACGGACGTTGAGGAAATAATTAGAGGTTTCAAACCGAACAAAGCTCCAGGTCCATATGGCTTATCTATCGAATTCATTAAAAATTGTTGGCCGGTGATCAAAGACGATTTTATGAATATGTTGTATGAGATGCAAACAAAAAATTTTGAGGGAAAATCCTTCAGACATCTTAATGATGATATTATTTCCCTCATTTACAAAAAGGATGAGGCTTGCAAAATTGAAGATAACAAACCTATCGGTCTAATTAATCTTCCCATTCTCATAATCTCCAAGATTTTGGCAAACCGTTGGGACCCTTACTTGCCAACTCTATCACTCTTTGCAATGTTCTTTCTTGAAGAGCCGTCCTGTTGGATGGGTTCTCATCCTTGTGGGAATCTAGTATATATATATATATATATATGTATATATATATATATATATGTATATATGTATATATATATATATGTATATATGTATATATATATATATGTATATATATATATATGTATATATATATATGTATATATATATAAGATATTGGTAGTCCTATTTGGAAAAGAAAAAACCAATTAAAAATCAGAAGAGGAGATCAATGATCTTTTAGGATTAGGAGTCATCTTTTCCTAATCCTATTGGAAGTAGAATTCAAATTTCCTTATTAACTTATCCCCATTGAGCATAAATAAGGAGTATGGAGTGCATACTAGGATCATCCTAACACAAGTTCTCCTAGCACAAGAAAGAAATAAGAGATAGAGGAAGAAGAAAGAAGGTTCGTGGTTGCACGGAGTTTGGAGAGAGTAACCTTTGGAGCAGTTCTTCTCCAGCATTCCTCCCTACAATTTGACGATGGATTTACCATCAAGTGATATTTCTTCTCTCTATTATTCTCCACCGTTTGGTGATTTGTAGCACCGTATTGAGGGTCGGCCTTTTATAAGCCCCTCACAGGAGATTACTTCGACTATAGTGCTAGATTTTAGGTTGCGATTAACCCTGTGATTTTCCCCTCACATTGAGGGTTTTCCATGTTAAAAATTCTCCATGCATATGTGGTTGATTTTTTCTGTGGTTGAGATATTTTACCTGTACTTGTAGTGACATATTGTGCAGGATCCACTTATCAACATTGATAATTTTCTGCAATTCGATCTATACGGGAAATCTGTTCCCAACACATCCCATGTATAATGCTTTCCTGGATATCCACTATCATGAATGGGTGGGATATAACCGGTACTAAAGCTGTGATTTTAAAAATTGACTTTCAAAAGGGACACTCTTCAAACTACCCTTTTCTCTTCATAAATTGAGTTACAGCGATCCTTAAGATAATGGAAACTCTTTGGGTTTCATCCACAAGTCCTGTGACGTGTGTCAGGGTGATCCCATCTTTGCGTTCCTCTTCATCTTATCTCTTTCAGTACTGGACGCAATGCTCGCTAAGGGCCTGTTTGGTTGGAGAATAGGCCCTGGAATAAGGGGCCAATTCTCCTCCCGACACGGTTCCCAGTGGTACGATTATTCTCCATTATTCCATCTTATTTCACTCTTATTCCTATATTTATCCCACCTTACCTGCCTTTATTTCACCTTATTCTTTTTTATTCCTATCCTCCAACCGAACAAAGAATATACCCTTATTCTCCTTAATCCCCATCCTTATTCCTGTTTATTCCCGAACCGAACACACCTTTGGGTTTCATCCACAAGTCCCGTGACGTGTGTCAGGGTGATCCCATCTTTGCGTTTCCTCTCCATCTTATCTCTTTCAGTACTGGACGCAATGCTCGCTAAGTTTAGCGGGAGTGGCAAATGCAACGGCTTCTTCAAGATTGGGATGGAGTCTATGATTATTAATCTCTAGTTTGTTGCCGACTTAATTCTTTTTATAGAATACAATGAAGACCATCTCACTAATGTGGTGACCACGCTAAATCTTTTTAGCATTCTTTCCAGGTTAGAAATCAACAAATCCAAATCTGAATTCTTTGGACTAAATATCTTGGTTGAGGATGGTATTCGCATCAAAAAGATATTGGGATGGAATCATGAAGGTTCCCGCTTACTTATCTCGGTTTCCCCCTTGAGATGAAAAGAATCCCCATTAAAGATTGGTCTGAATTCATTGTTAAATTCGCGAGATGGAAATCAAAGATCTTGCCCTTGCCAACGAGGGTTACTCTCCTTAACTCCAGTCTCACGCCTTCAATGACTCACGTGATGTCCTGTATGAAAATCTCATGTGGTGTGATAAAATTAACAAGATAAGAAGAAAATTTTCATGGAATAGTAATATTGTTGGGAACAGATTCCCTGTATAAATTGAATTGTGGAAAAATAACCAAAGTTGATAGGTGGATCATGCACGATATATCAACTACGAGAAAGTATTTCAAACACGAAAAAAAATCAACCACAGATGCACAGAGAATTTTTAACGTGGAAAACCCTCAATGTGAGGGAAAAAATCATGGGGTTGATCGCAACCCAAAACCAAACACTATAATCAAAGTAATCTCCCATGAAGGGTATACAAAAGGCTGACCCTCAATACGGTACTACAAATCACCAAACAATAGAAAATAATAGAGAGGAGAAACATCACCCAATGGCAAATCTATCGCCAAACTATAGGGGAGAATGCTGGAGAAGAATTGCTCTAACGGTTACTCCCTCCAAACTCCGCGGCAACCACAAACTTTCTTTCTTCTTCCTCTCTCTTATTTCTTTCTTGTGCTAAGAGAGCTTGTGTTGGGATGATCCTGATATGCACCCTATACCCCCTATTTATACTCCATGAAGATGTGCAAATAAGGAAGCATGGACTCCGGATTAGGAAAAGATGACTCCTAATCTTAAAAGGTAACTGGTCTTTCCTTTTCCAAATAGGACTACCAAAGTCGTATATATATGGACTAGGTTCCCACAACGAGGCGAACCCATCCAGCAAATCCCCCCCTCACCGACGATGTCAGAACTGCTCCAAACATGCGAGGGAGCAGCATCTCTCGAACTTTCCAAGCGGCTAAGTCTTTGTCATCATATCGGCACTGTTGTCAACTGTGTAGATCTTGTCAAGAACAAGCTGCTTTGATTCTAACACATCACTTACCAATGATATCTGACGTCGATGTGCTTTGATCTTGCATGGAATATAGAGTTCTTGCAAGATAAATAGCACTCTAACTGTCACAGTAAAGCACGTACTTGTCCTGATGAAAATCAAGTTCCTGCATGAACTTCTTCATCCACAGCAACTCCTTGCACGCCTCTATAGATGTAATGAACTCAACCTCTATAGTGGATAAAGTAACACACTTCTGGAGACGAGTCTGCCAAGAAACTGCATCACCTGCAAAGGATATCATGTAACCTGATATGAATCTTCTCCCATCAATGTCACCTGTCATGTCTGAATCTGTATATCCAAGATGAATAGGCTTCTTTGCTCCAAAACAAAGAGAGTAACTGCTAGTACCTCGAAGATATCTCAAGATCCATTTAACTACTTCCCAATATTATTTTCTTGGATTTGAGATTAATCTGCTAACAACTCCAACTACATGGACAATAGCTGACCTTGTAAAAACCATGTCATACATGAGACTACCTATGGTTGATGCATAGGAAACTCTTTTCATATTTTTCTTCTATGTATTGTTCTGTGGGTTATCTTTGGAATTTAACTTGAAATGCGCTCCAAGAGGGGTGTTAGATGGTTTTGCTTTCTCCATATGAAATCTTTGAAGTATCTTCTCAATGTAATTCTCTTGTGAAAGCTGAAGATTCCTTAATCCCCTGTCTCAAGTGATCTTCATGCCAGTATCTGACTTGCATGCCCCAAGTCTTTCATAGCAAAGGACTTGCTCAACTCTTTCTTCAAGCTAGAAATTCTCTCTCCATTGTTGCCTACAATCAGCATATCGTCAACATAAAGCAACAATATGATGAAATCATCACCTAAGAATTTCTTCACTAGCACACAATGGTCTGAAGTGTTCTTGGAGTAACCATGCTCCTCCATGAACGAGTCAAACTTCTTGTATCACTGCCTGGGTGCTCGCTTCAAGCCATATAGACTCGTCTTCAGTCCGCAAACATATTCTTCCTTGCATTTGACCATAAAGCTCTCTGGTTGCAACATTTAAATTTCCTCCTTGAGGTCACCATAGAGAAAAGTTGTCTTCACATCCATCTGTTCGACCTCCAGATCAAAACTAGCCGCCAAGATAAGAACCACCCTGATATAAGACATCTTCACCACAGAAGAAAAGATCTCCTCAAAGCCAACTCCCTTTCTTTGGTTAAAACCTTTCACAACCAACCTAGCTTTTTACCTTGGATTTGTAGAGTATTTATCAAACTCATTTGTTTCTCAATGCCCGCGTACCTTTGGGCAACTTGACAAGCTCAATGGTATGATTGTCATGAATGGACTTCATTTCCTCTTTCATAGCTTCTACCCATTTCTCCTTTGCATCTTACAAGGCTTCTTCATAGTATTCAGGCTCCTTGTTGTCTGTCAATAAAATATACTCATGTGCAGAATATTTGGTGGAGGTCCGCCTCTCCCTCATGGGTCTCTGTGGTGGGAGAGCCTCGGAAGAAGAAGATCCCTCATCATTCTGTCGACTATCATCACCATTGTCATCTACATCATCATTATCATCAAGAGTGGTGATCTGTGGTACATCCTCCTCATGTCTTGCATCTGGTACCTGCTCATATACATTATCTGGCACCACATGTAGAGCCATCTGCAAAGGGACTGGCTTCATATCATCTGGTTGATAGTTGTTCGAAGGAGAGTCCTTAGCAACCTTCTGGATGTCTTCAATGGTTTGATCTTTAGAGAAGATCACATCCCTGCTCCTCACGAGCTTCTAATCAACTGGATCATACAACCTTTAGCCAAGCTTATCTTGTCCATATTTCAAGAAGATGCACTTCTTTATCTTTGCATTCAACTTGGACATTTCATCCTTCGGAACATATACAAATGTGCGGCATCCGAAGACCCGCAAATGATTGTATGAGACATTATTTCCATACCAAACCTTATCAGGAACATCACCATCCAAGGGTACATGTGGAGATAGATTAATGACATAAACCGCTGTATAAAGTACTTCAAACCAAAAAGAGTTAGAGAACTTAGTTTCAGAAAGGAGACATCTGACTCTCTCCATCAAGGTCATGTTCATTCTCTCTGCTATCTCGTTCAATTATTGCGTCTTGGATGGAGTCTTCTGGTGCCTGATACCATGAGATATGCAATACTCATCAAATGGCCTAATATACTCACCACCATTGTCACTACGGATGCACTTAAGTTTCTTCTCAGAATGTCGCTCCACGAGCGTATGGAAGTCTTTGAAAATACCGAAGACTTGGTCCTTCCTCTTTAAGGCATAGATTTAAACTTTCCTAAAGAAATCATCATTGAATGTAACAAAATAAAGTGCACCACCGAGAGAACTTACTTTCAACGGACCACAAACATCTGTGTGAACAACCTCCAATGGTTGCATCTTCCTAAAAAGTGGATTGATCTTGAAGGAGACTCTTGTCTACTTCCCAACCAAACAATGTGTGCATCTCTCCAGCTTTCATTCTTGACATTTGTCATCATATTCTTCCTCGTCAAACACTACAGCCCTTCTCGCTCATGTGCCCCAATCATCGATGCCACAACTCAATGAATTTTGCATCTCAAGTTACATGTGCAACATCATGGGAGATGGATGCATTTATGATGTAAAGATTGTTGCTATACTTCTTTCCACGAGAAACAACCAAGGATCATCGGGTAAGCTTCCATTGACCGCCTCCAAAAGTGGTAAGGTATCCTTCATCATCAAACTTTCCTGCAAAAATGAGATTTAAGTGCATGTCTTGTGCATGTCTTACATCTTGAGCATCAACACAGCTCTATTGACATTCTTCAATGCAATATTTCCAATGCCAACAGCATGGGACAAAATATTTCCATTGCCAACGAGGGTTACTCTCCTTAGAGTGGAGGCAACGTTTAAGGCAAAATTGGTTGAGGGAAGGTGATGCGAGTATGAGATTTTTTTTCATGCAGTGGCGAGTGGCAGGAGGCGACGGAATTAGATCCATTCATTGGAGGTTAGGGGAGTACGTGCTGAAGGAGAAAGGGAGATCGGGGTTGTAGTTGTTGGGCACTTCAGGGAGATGAGTAGGAGGGATCATCTCAGTCGGGTATGTTGGCATGATAGAGATGTGCCTCGAGTTTCGGAGATCCATGCGTCATAGTTGATTTGCCCTTTTACACTTCAGGAGGTCCACACAACAGTTTTTGATCTGAATGCAAATGGTTCTCTGAGGCCCGATGGATTTCTTATTTTCTTCTTCCGTGAATTCTGGGACTTGGTGGGCCAGGACGTGATGCTTATGGTGGAAGAGCTGAGGGGAGAGAATCGTGGCTTTGATCATCTAAACCGCTCTTTAATTTTCCTTCCGCTTAAGAAAGATGTGGTGGATCGAATAGAGGACCTTAGGCCTATTGCCCTTTCAAATGCCATCTATCTCATTGTTGCAAAAGTTCTTGCAAATAGGTTGCGTATTGTTTTGGATGACATTATCAGTGACTCGCAGACAGCTTTTGTTCCTGACATACTTATAATGGATGGTGTGATCATTGACTCAGGGATGATTCTTGATTGGAAGAGGAGAAAGGTCAAAGGTTTTCTGTGGAATACTGACTTTTCTAAATCATATGATCGTGTCAGTTGGAAGTTCATCTGGACGTCCCTTTCCAGACATGGTTTCTAGATAAGTAAATCTCCTGGATGAAGAGGTGTGTGACGACAACTTCCTTCTTTGTGTTGGTTAATGGAAGACAAGACGGGGGTTCCGTTCAGCTGCAAAGGGGGGTTCGACAGGGATGCTCGCTAGCTCCTCTTCTTTTTGTTATTATGGCAGATGTATTGCCGAGGATGGTTACTCGTGCGGTGGAGGGAAATTTTCTCAAAGGTTACACTATAAATAGTCTATAAAATCCTGATCTTACAATATGTTGATGACATGATTCTGTTTGTGGAAGGTGGAGCTTGTGAAGCTGAAGGAATTGCTACAGTTTTGGAGCTATTTGCGGGAGTATCAGGGCTAAAACTCAACAAAGAGAAATCAATTTTTGTTCCATTTGGTCTTTTAGAAGGAGAGATCGAGGCTTGTGAGACATCACTGCGCTCACGACGAGGGTCTCTCCCTTTCACCTATTTGGGGTTGCCTGTGGTGGACGACCGTCTAAAGCAATCAAACTGGGTACCGGTGATAAAGAGGATTGAGAGCAAGCTTGTGGGATGGCGTGCTTCGTGTCTATCATGGGGGGACGCTTGGTTCTCTTGAGGTCGATCTTTTCAGCGATTCTTATCTTCTTTCTATATTCTCGCTTGCTCTCAGTAGGGATTCATAGACGGTTGGATACTTTGATACAAAGATTCTTTTGGGTCGGAACTCCGCTAGTTAATTGGAAGGTTGTGACCCTTACTAAGGCTGATGGTGGTTTGGGAGTTTTAGACCTTGAGGTTATGAATAAGGCCCTCCTGGAAAAATGAGTCACTCGTATTTGGGGTGAAGGATCAGATACTCTTTGTACACTATTAAGGAAGATTTATGGTGTATTTATAGCCTGGAGTGGAGCCCTGGTAGAATGGTAAAGGTTTCAAACTTTTGGCGTGGGGTATGCTCTATGCTTCCCCAGATTTCTCCTTATTTGAATCCTATGCTAAGGGATGGTGAAGAGGTTAATTATAGGACTTGGGCAGATGGTGCTTTCAGTGTCAAGAAGCCTACAAGGTCTTATATGCATCTATCATTTTTGATCTGGGAATTGCAATGCCAAATTTAGGGCAAATCTGGTCTTGGAAGATACCTAAAAGAGTGAAAGTTTTCCTCTGGTTATTCAGGAGAGAGCGGATGATGACTGGTGCTCGGAGGGTCAAACTCTTTGGGACTAACGGCACCTGCTTGCGGTGTGGAGAGGAGATGGAGGATGATAATCATTTGTTTTTCCTTTGTTCTTCTTCGAGACAGATTTGGGCAGGGGCCAATTTATCTACGGTTGCATCCTCGGGAGTTAGAGTTCTGGGAGTTCATTGGTTTGTCTGGAACTTGCACTTTAGTTGACAAACATCATGCAGCGTCTATTTTGTGGGCGATCTGGTTGGCAATGAATGTGTGAACCCCTCAGGATCCGGGTACCCGTTTATGACAAAATTCACAATATTTTATTCATAAGTGCTCACACAAGTTGCAGAAAAACAGGGAAAATTTTTCGTGCAATTATGACATTCATTTCCATCACAAAACCACAAAGTAAAAGAGATAAATGGCACCAAAATTTCTTTTCATTAATATTCATATTAATTTACAACATGTACAAGGATCTTCTATTTTACAACATATATCCCAAAGTGTGATACAAAAGAGATAGCATTTACATCACCATCTGAACAAAAACTGAGACAAAATACTTCACACCGTCTAGTGTATACTCTGTCTCCAGGAAGCATGTATAGCTACTGAGCTGCTACTAAACTACAGGCTGTTTGCCTGCCAAACACGTTAGGAAAGAAGAGGCGTCAGCAATTGCTGATACCTCCCAAAAACTTATAAAAATAACTAGACATTTAATATGTGCAAAAGCAAGCAAGTAGAAAGGTGGAAAGTAAAGTTTACATCTACTTGCGTAAGAAAAAAGGTTTTTCAAGCTATTTGTAAGCGTCTCAAATGATTGTCCCAAAACCCAACATTTCCCACATGTGACATATTTATATAGTAGTTGAGTATTCATGAGTATATGAGTGTAAGCACATATATCATTTTCTTCAAAGATCACGTTGGTGAGTGATAATAGAAAAGTTAAGATTGGAAAGATCTCTTAATTTAATTAAATTCTTAGATAGAGAGAATAGTCGTTTCCTACTAATCCCAACTTTTGATCGTAACTTCTCCAATTCTTAACTTCAATGTTTCAGATATAACTCCAGATGATGTAGATGTAGATATGGATGATCTAGATATAGAATCGCCAAGTCTGTTGGCGAAGTAAACTCAAGCGGTGAAGAAGCCTACAAATGGCTCTTCCGTCTCGCCCTCTAGTTAAAAGGGCGGTCCAATAGAGGGATAGGTCTACTCCCCAACTACGCCACTGAGAAGGGTGAGAGAGACTCCCTAGAAAAGTCGCTCTAGAAACCTGCCTGACTAGTACAGGCGAACGAGCTCGTACGTAAAACTGAAAACCAAGGATCCCCCGCCTGGGTATCCTAAAAGACAGGGTCAGCGGAACTGGTCTAAAGTCTGGATCCCAACGAGGCGTAAAACACTGCGAGCTCGTGTAAAAACCGAAAAGAGACTAAGATTCTAGACCCGCGTACTTGGCGGTCGCTGCCCTAACTGGACTTCCTTTCTTCCGTCCAGTTGAGAGTCACCGCGCCCTCGCACGGTCAGGTGTAAGGTCACCATGACCGGCACTATTCATAATTGATCATTACAAATCTCCAACCCTTTTGTTTGCTTGATTTTTGTGATCAAATTTACCGATATAGACCTCTTACTAATGATATATATGTATATATATAAATAGATAGTTGAGTATACTTGAAGATTTCTTGATTATATATTTTTAATCAAGTTAATCTAGAATCATTTGCTGACTTTATAAGAGAGGGGTAATAATACATTAATATATGTCTTTCATTTTTTTCAAGCATGAGATTAGAATTTATTACCAGGATTATATTCATCGTAATACCTAATTGATTCCTCAATCCTTTACGAAGGTGTGAAGTTGACAAGTGATTTCAATGATCCTACTATCATCAAGCACTGGACAACCAGATATATAGACATCAGGCCTATCACATACATTAAGATACTACCATAGATTGGATGTCATGTAAATAAGGTGAAGACCATATAGAGATAGATTATCAGCATCAAGGTTGAAGTAATATCAAAGGGAAGAAGATAGCTTATTTAAAGTAGTTGGAATCGAACCATTCAAATTCTCATTTTGCAAGTGGAATGTTTGTGCTAATAACATTCATATTCCTAAAAATCAAAACTGATGATTATTTTAGAAATTTTACAGGAAACTAGGAAGCCGGTATGAAGAACATTGAAGTTTATTTCATTTTAATCAAAAGTTACTGGATATAAATCAACCCCTTTATATCTGCGGTTGTATTTACTTTAGCCAAAACTATGATACAACAGATCGTAAAATGTGAAGTAGTTGTATTTTATTTCAAAGGAACAGCTGTAGCAAATTCATCTCAATGAAACTCTACTGGATATTTTATGAATCAACTTAACAGTTGTAATTTAATTCAAAATAACTAAAATTTATGAATTTGATACAGTAGCTCATAATATTTTAAAACTGGAGTAATACATATATATATATATATATAAATATAAATATTTGTGAATCCACAACATGCAATGTGATTACTTAGAACGGAAGTTTTAAATATATATGTGTAGATATATATAAATAAAATAAGGTAACAGATTCTCTGTCCTTTGGGTCCCAGTCTGCTCAACATCAATGAAAAGGCTACGGAACTCTTTATTCAACATTTTATATGATTTACTTTCATTTTATAATTGGAAGACCTGGAAAATTTTGGGTGCCACTTAAAATTCAGTATTCATAATTTTGGGTAACGAACGGGAACTTCATGAAGAATAAAATAGAACACATAATAATTCCTGACATCAATAGAAGGAAAGAATTGCTACAGAAATCTGCTACATAATGTCTGCTTGCTATCCCCTTTTACATTTGAACTCGGGCAGTAACCAATTTATATTTACATATACAAAATTTATCTTTTAACTTTAATTTATGTATATAACATTCAGTCCAAATATTATATATTTGAAGCTTTAAATTGAGATTTTGTGGGAAGAGAAACAGAATTTATATAGAAATAAAAAGGGATTTTATGATACATGTATGGCAGCAAGAGAGGGCCTGGATTTGTACCTTTATTAGATCCTAAATTCTGAGATGAAATTTGGGGTCTCAACTGCACATGCAAAGGCTGATTTCCAGGGAAATGAGCAGCAGTTGGTCCAGTTGATCTTGAAGCAGTTCAAACAGCAGCCATGATTGTTGATCTTCACAATGGGTTGAGCAACATCCCCAACAGGAAGATGGCTGCTGAGGTTCTTCTTCGTTGGATTTGAAGAGACGAGGAGAAGAGGAAACAAGAGATGAAAGGGAAATTTTGGGAATAACAAAAAAGGGGAATCATTGACATAAATAAGAAAAAAAAGAGGGCATTATGTTTTGCCAAATGGAGAAAGATAGATGGCCAAGTGGAAACGAGTAGAGGCTGTACGTGGGGTTCTCGTGATTTCTTTTATTTTATTATTATATAATTTTTTTTACACACCATGGTCTGCTACTTTACTGTAGCAACATGAATATTTCAACTTTAATTTTTATATTACTTTTTTTTAACTTCTTTTGTTTGGAATACAAAAATTTTACCGTATCCGCACTTCGAGCGTCGAATTTTGATGCGCAACAACTCGTTTTGACCGTCTCGAAACGACTATCAATATGAGTATAATATTGTTATACTTCCGATCGGGTTTTGAATACCCGAAATTTTTGGATATGGTTTTTGTTTAAAATTAAATATTGTGAATTTAAAATATCAAACGATCTCCAATTGGCGAACGGTCAATTCCGTTGGTCTTGTTTCATTGAATCGGATCTAATGACGGTCTCGATTTGTTTTGCGGTTTCCGAATTTACGTCGTGTTTTTTTCACAGCGCGCATTACGATGCGACCGATTTTCGGTCGATTTCGTCCGCACAACTTTTGATTTACGATCAATTGATCGTTTTAAGTTGTTTGGTATTGATCAACAACTTTATTGGGCTTATCGGACGTAAATCGGGTCGGGTCCGGGTTTAGCGGATTTTGGATTTTACAATTATAAAAACCTCAAAGGGAGTCTTGTCCTCGAGACTCGGGTCAAGGTCATTAAGTATCTTGTTGGGATTTTATATGTCCATAAAAACCTCAAAGGGTTTTGAACCCATAAAAACCTCAAAGAGAAAACAAGCCATATATTTCAACATATATTTTATTACAAAAGCTTGTTTTGTGTATTACCTCAGAAAAGTTGCGGGTATCGTGCCTGCATGTCAGCTTCGGTCTCCCATGTCGCTTCTTTGATGTCGTATCGGTGCCACAAAACCTTGACCAATGAAATCTCTTTGCTGTGAAGCTTCTTCACGGCACGGTCAAGTATCTGGACTGGCTTCTCCTAATAAGTCAGATCTGGCTCGACATCAAGATTCTTGTAACTGATGATGTACCGAGGATCGTGGACATACTTCCTCAGGTTGGATACATGGAAGACATCATGAATAGCTGATAGATGTGGATGAAGGGCTACTCGGTAGGCCACTTTCCTCACTCTCGCAAGGATCTCAAACGGACCTACATATCGCGGTGCGAGCTTGCCACGAACTCCAAATCTCTGTACTCACTTCATGGGAGATATACGGAGAAATACCCAATCTCCCACCTGTAATTTACAGGAATGTCATTAGTACGTGATTGAGTTGATTATATATGAGTTATAATTGAATAAGTGAAGAGGAAATAATTAGATTACCTGAAACTCTAAGTCTCTCCTCCGACGGTCTGCATAACTCTTCTGACGGCTCTGTGCCATCAGAAGCCTCCGTCTCACAAGAACAACAGCTCTCGCAGTCTCCTCCAGGAGATCTACGGAATAGAGAGCATGATCACCTACCTCACGCCAACTGAGAGTGAGAAATCTCCGCCCATATAGGGCTTCGAATGGTGCCATATCAATACTAGAGTGATAGCTATTGTTGTACGTGAATTCCACCGAAGGCAAATGGTCCTTCCAGGACCCTTTCCACTCCAAAGTGCAAGCGCGAAGCAAATCCTCTAGTGTCTGAATGGTGCGCTCACTCTGACCATCAGTCTGTGGATGATATGCAGAACTCATCTTCAGCTCTGTCTGTAGTGCCAACATGAACTGATGCCAATAATGTGAAGTAAATCTCAAATCCCTGTCAGACACCACTTCGCGTGGTATACCATGTAGTCTGATGATGTTCTGCACATACAGCTTGGCCAATCTGGATGGAGTGTAAGTCGTGTTGACAGGTATGAAATGGGCTAACTTGGTCAACCTATCAACAACGACCCAAATGGAATCATGGCCACCCGGTGTTTTCGGTAATTCCGTGACAAAATCCATAGAAATGCTCTCCCATTTCCATTCGGGAATGGGGAGAGACTGCAGTATTCCTGGTGGTCTCCTGTGCTCAGCCTTGACCATCTGACAGGTCATGCATCTGCTAACATGTAGCGCCACATCGCGCTTCATTCCATCCCACCAGAAATGTCGACGCAGATCACGGTACATCTTCGTACTGCCTGGATGGATAGATAACCGTGAACTGTGTGCCTCATCGAGAATGTCTCTACGAAGCTGCTCATCATTGGGTACAACGACCCGTCCTGCATTCCATAAAATAGACTCTGTCACGACAAAATCATCAATTTCGTCCTTGACGGCGCGCATGTATCTATCATGAATCAAAGGATCGGTCTTCTGGCCCTCTACAATACAATCCCAAATACTATTGTATCGTGGAGTCACGGCGGTAGAAATGGATGCGCTCTCCTAAGGATGCCAATCGCTCAAAGCTGCAAGCGTATCCCACGTGTATAGCCAGTTTGTCGTACCCTCTGCATGCGCTCTCCTGCTGAGTGCATCAACCACCACATTTCCCTTACCGGGATGGTAAGAGATCGTGCAATCATAATCCTTCAGCAGCTCGAGCCATCTGCGCCGCCTCATGTTCAGCTCCTTCTGATCAAATATGTACTTCAAACTCTTGTGGTCTGTAAAGATCTCGAAATTCACCCCATATAGATAGTGGCGCCAGATCTTCAAGGCGAAGACAACTGCTGCCAACTCCAAATCATGTGTGGGGTAGTTCCGCTCGTGCGGTCTCAACTGTCATGATGCGTAAGCAATCACCTGTCCTCTCTGCATCAACACTGCTCCTAGACCTTCTCCAGATGCATATGTGTAGACTGCATAGTCCTGAGTGCATGAAGGAAGAGCAAAAATAGGCGATGTAGTCAACCTCTCCTTCAGTGTCTGGAAGGCCTGCTCACATGAATCGTTCCAAATGAATGGAACTCCCTTCTGCGTCAATCGTGTCAATGGACGGACGATGCGTGAAAATCCGCTAACGAAGCGTCCGTAATAACCTGCTAATCCGAGGAAGCTCCAAATCTGAGTAATTGTCTTGGGCTGCTCCCAAGACATAACTGCATCAATCTTCGCAGGATCAACCATGATACCTACTCCAGAAATGACGTGCCCCAAAAATGAGACCTGGGATAACCATAACTCACACTTGCTCAACTTGGCATATAGCTTGTGCTCTCGCAATGTGTCCAAAACAATCCGTAGATCATTCGCATGATCCCATTCATTCCATGAATAGATGAGTACATCATCGATGAATACCACTACAAACTTGTCCAAGTATGGACGGAAGATACGGTTCATCATATCTATGAAAGCCGCAGGTGCATTGGTGAGCCCAAACGGCATCACCACAAACTCGTAGTGTCCATAGCGAGTCCTGAAGGCTGTCTTCGGAATGTCCAACTCGCGAATCTTCAGCTAATGGTATCATGAGCGAAGATCAATCTTCGAGAAAACCGAAGATCCCTGGAGCTGATCGAATAAATCATCGATGCGCGGCAAAGGATAACGGTTCTTCACCGTTCTCTTGTTTACTGCCTGTAATCGTTGCACAGTCTCATGGATCCATCCTTCTTCTTGACAAATAGAACCGGAGCACCCCAAGGTGAAGTGCTAGGCTTCACGAATCCCAAGTCAAGTAACTTCTGCAACTGCACCTTCAGCTCCCTCAACTCAGCTGGTGCCATACGATATGGTGCCATAGAGATTGGTTGTGTATCTGGTAGCAGTGTGATCTCGAACTCGATCTCTCTCTCAGGAGGTAATCCTGGTAGCTCATCAGGAAATACGTCAGGGTATTCTGATACTATTCGAATGTACTGTATCATCGGCTCCTGGTCAGATACCTCCTGAATAAATGCAAGATATGTATCACAACCCTGATCAACAAGTCGCTGAGCCCGCAACACTGAAATGTACTCCATTGTGGAGTCATGCAAAGTACCCTCAAAAGTGAACTCGGGTAGATCAGAAATCCTGAAGACAACTATCTTTCTAAAGCAATCAACTAGTGCATGATGAGCGGATAACCAATCCATGCCCAAAATCAAGTCGAACTCATCAAGCTGTAGAAGTAGACAATCAGTGAGCATCTCATGACCGCCAATCAGTATAGGCAAGTGCCTGACTATCCGGGAAATGATAAACAACTGGCCACCTGGCCCTCGGATGAGATATGGAGAAGAGAGAGTCTCTACGACTCTGCCTAAAGAAGCAAGTAGCCTCGAAGCAAAAAAAGAGTGTGTCGCACCAGAATCAAATAAGACATGGAAAGGCTGGCCCAAGATTGAGACAATACCTTTCACCACAGTAGCCGCTGAACGTGCATGCTCCTCAGTAACTGCATGTATCTGTCCCTGCCTGGCTGGTGCGGCACTGGAACATGCCACACTCTACGTCTGTCTCTGTTGTGGTCGCCTGAAGTTGGAGCCCTGCCACGAAACTCCCTAAACGTTGTGCCTGAGGCTGAGACTGTGAAGGTTGTGGCTGAGGCTCACCAGAAACCGGTGGGCACTGTGATCGATAATGCCCCCACTCGTGACATCGATAGCATCTGACTGGCCTGGTAGGTAGAGTGGCGGTGTCCGTGCTCCGAGCTGGTCCTGTAGGTGGTCTATCTGCTCGCTGTGACCCAGATGGTCGAGCGAACTCTATGCCACGTCCGGCGAGTGCTCCTCCTAGAGTAGTCGATGGAGAAGAGCGAGCACTGCCTGTGAAGGACGAACCTGTAGGTCGGAATCGTCTGTCTGACCTCTGCTGCTGAAACGGTCGACGTATCGGTCCAAAAGATCACCGCGGTCTAGGTGCTGCTCCAGACAAGCTCCCGAAACGTCTCCCCCTGATGTCCTCGAACTTCTCCGCAGCATCGGTAGCCTCGGAGATAGAAGTGATGTGTAGTCCTGCCAGCTTCTCCTGTACCTCCTCTCGCATGCCGCCAATGAACTTTTTCAGATTTTCCTCTGGAAATGTGCCAGCTGCTCGTATATATCGTGATAGCTCTGTGTATCGGATAAAGTAATCTTTGGCAGTCATCTGTCCATGATGAAGTTCTGCAAAAAGTCGGCGCTGGGACTCCTTCCACTTCGCAGAAAAGAAGTGGCCTCGGAACTTCGTCTCGAAATCATCCCATGTAGGCTCTCGGCCTAGCTCAGACACTACAGCATCCCACCATCTCTCAACAAAATCCGTCAATGAATACTCCATGAAGGATAGCCACGTGTCTCGTGGCGCGCGAATCATCATGAGCACCTTCGTCACCCGCTTTAGCCACTGTTCAGCAACATCTGGTGTACTTGTACCCTCAAACAAGAGTATGTTGGTGCGCTGGTAGGATGTGAAAATGGACTGGTGCCTGTGAATAGCTGAGTACTCGTGTGTACCCTCGTCAGCAAAGTCAACAGGGTC
Source organism: Ottelia alismoides (assembly GCA_037367405.1). Lineage (NCBI taxonomy): Eukaryota > Viridiplantae > Streptophyta > Magnoliopsida > Alismatales > Hydrocharitaceae > Ottelia > Ottelia alismoides. The sequence continues at coordinate 196,317 of JAZKJV010002872.1, forward strand.
CTGCTCCCTGTCCAAGTCTGGATCAACCTGAGCTCCATGCTCTGGTGCCTCCTCAAGTGGATCATCGGGATGAGGCTGCTCCACCTCAACGGACTGGTGTTGGTCCTGCCGTATCCCATCCTGTGATGGATGGTACGTGAAATCGGATAGGTCCTCGAACCTCATCTCTATGTCGGTCTGTCTGTCAGCAATCTCAGTCTGCTGGGCCAATATCTGCTCCTGTTGACCTCGCATGGCAGCCTGATGCTGCTGGAGGTCGGTGAGGGCAGTCAGTATGCGTGCCAGCTGGTCAGCCGTCTCCTGACCGGGTCGAGATGCCATGGCTCTGCATAAGAACCATAATTAGTCATAAAAATGCCATAGACAGATACTTATCATAATGCTTTTCTCTTCTTGGGATATAATATGAAAATTAATGAAATTGGTGACATCTGTGGTTATTGAATATGAATATCATATTTCCCTTCTCGAACTCACGATAAGTCGGAAGACTATCGCTATTCGAGAATTTAATGTGATCGGAATTGAAATACTGCGAATGTGTGTATTGGGGTACCAATGCTCTGATACCAAATTGTGAACCCCTCAGGACCCGGGTACCCGTTTACGACAAAATTCACAATATTTTATTCATAAGTGCTCACACAAGTCGCAGAAAAACAGGGAAAATTTTTCGCGCAATTATGACATTCATTTCTATCACATAATCACAAAGTAAAAGAGATAAATGGCACCAAAATTACTTTTCATTAATATTCATATTAATTTACAACATGTAAAAGGATCTTCCATTTTACAACATATATCCCAAAGTATGATACAAAAGAGGTAGCATTTACATCACCATCTGAACAAAAACTGAGACAAAATACTTCAAACCGTCTAGTGTATACTCTGTCTCCAGGAAGCATGTATAGCTACTGAGCTGCTACTAAACTGCAGGTTGTTTGCCTGCCAAACACGTTAGGAAAGAAGACGCGTCAGCAATTGCTGGTACCTCCCAAAAACTTATAAAAATAACTAGACATTTAATATGTGCAAAAGCAAGAAAGTATAAAGGTGGAAAGTAAAGTTTACATCTACTTGCGTAAGAAAAAAGGTTTTTCAGGCTATTTGTAAGCGTCTCAAATGTTTGTCCCAAAACCCAACATTTCCCACATGTGACATATTTATATAGTAGTTGAGTATTCATGAGTGTATGAGTGTAAGCACATATATCATTTTCTTCAGAGATCACGTTGGTGAGTGATAATAGAAAAGTTAAGATTGGAAGGATCTCTTAATTTAATTAAATTCTTAGATAGAGAGAATAGTCGTTTCCTACTAATCCCAACTTTTGATCGTAACTTCTCCAATTCGTAACTTCAATGTTTCAGATATAACTCTAGATGATGTAGATGTAGATATGGATGATCTAGATGTAGAATCGCCAAGTCTGTTGGCGAAGTAAACTTAAGCGGTGAAGAAGCCTACAAATGGCTCTTCCGTCTCGCCCTCTAGTTGGAAGGGCGGTACAATAGAGGGATAGGTCTACTCCCCAACTACGCCACTAAGATGGGTGAGAGAGACTCCCTAGAAAAGTCGCTCTAGAAACCTGCCTGACTAGTACAGGCGAACGAGCTCGTACGTAAAACTGAAAACCAAGGATCCCCTGCCTGGGTATCCTAAAAGATAGGGTCAGCGGAACTGGTCTGAAGTCTGGATCCCAACGAGGCGTAAAACACGGCGAGCTCACGTAAAAATCGAAGAGACTGGGATCCTAGACCCGCGCACTTGGCGGCCGCTGCCCTAACTGGACTTCCTTTCTTCCGTCCAGTTGAGAGTCACCGCACCCTCGCACGGTCAGGTGTAAGGTCACCATGATCGGCACTATTCATAATTGATCATTACAAATCTCCAACCCTTTTGTTTGCTTGATTTTTGTGATCAAATTTACCGATATAGACCTCTTACTAATGATATATATGTATATATATAAATAGATAGTTGAGTATACTTGAAGATTTCTTGATTATAGATTTTTAATCAAGTTAATCTAGAATCATTTGCTGACTTTATAAGAGAGGGGTAATAATACATTAATATATGTCTTTCATTTTTTTAAAGCATGAGATTAGAATTTATTACCAGGATTATATTCATCGTAATACCTAATTGATTCCTCAATCCTTTACGAAGGTGTGAAGTTGACAAGTGATTTCAATGGTCCTGCTATCATCAAGCACTGGACAACCAGATATATAGACATCATGCCTATCACATACATCAAGATACTACCATAGATTGGATGTCATGTAAATAAGGTGAGGACCATATAGAGATAGATTATCAGCATCAAGGTTGAAGTAATATCAAAAGGAAGAAGATAGCTTATTTAAAGTAGTTGGAATCGAACCATTCAAATTCTCATTTTGCAAGTGGAATGTTTGTGCTAATAACGTTAATATTCCTAAAAATCAAAACTAATGATTATTTTAGAAATTTTACAGTAAACTAGGAAGCTGGTATGAAGAACATTGAAGTTTATTTCATTTTAATCAAAAGTTACTGGATATAAATCAACCCCTTTACATATGCGGTTGTATTTACTTTAGCCAAAACTATGATACAACATATCGTACAATGTGAAGTAGTTGTATTTTATTTCAAAGGAACAGCTGTAGCAAATTCATCTCAATGAAACTCTATTGGATATTTTATGAATCAACTTAACAGTTGTAATTTAATTCAAAATAACTAAAATTTATGAATTTGATACAGTAGCTCATAATATTTTAAAACTTGACTAATACATATATATATAAATATTTGTGTATCCACAACATGCAATGTGATTACTTAGAATGGAAGTTCTAAATATATATATATATATATATATGTAGATATATATAAATAAAATAAGGTAACAGATTCTCTGTCCTTTGGGTCCCAGTCTGCTCAACATCAATGAAAAGGCTACGGAACTCTTTATTCAACATTTTATATGACTTACTTTCATTTTATAATTGGAAGACCTGGAAAATTTTGGTTGCCAACATAAAATTCAGTATTCATAATTTTGGGTAACGAACAGGAACTTCATGAAGAAAAAAAATAGAACACATAATAATTCCTGACATCAACAGAAGGAAAGAATTGCTACAGAAATCTGCTACATAATGTCTGCTTGCTATCCCCTTTTACATTTGAACTCGAGCAGTAACCAATTTATATTTACATATACAAAATTTATCTTTTAACTTTAATTTATGTATATAACATGCAGTCCAAATCTTATATATTTGAAGCTTTAAATTGAGATTTTGTGGGAAGAGAAACAGAATTTATATAGAAATAAAAAGGGGTTTTATGATACATGTATGGCAGCAAGAGAGGGCCTGGATTTGTACCTTTATTAGATCATAAATTCTGATATGAAATTTGGGGTCTCAACTGCACATGCAAAGGCTGTTTTCCAGGGAAATGAGCAGCAGTTGGTCCAGTTGATCAGCAGCCATGATTGTTGATCTTCACAATGGGCTGAGCAACATCCCCAACAGGAAGATGGCTGCTGAGGTTCTTCTTCGTTGGATTTGAAGAGACGAGGAGAAGAGGAAACAAGAGATGAAAGGGAAATTTTGGGAATAACTAAAAAGGGGAATCATTGACATAAATAAGAAAAAAAAGAGGCCATTATGTTTTGCCAAATGGAGAAAGATAGATGGCCAAGTGGAAAGTAGTAGAAGTTGTACGTGGGGTTCTCGTGATTTGTTTTATTTTATTATTATATATATATTTTTTACACACCGTGGTCTGCAACTTTACTGTAGCAACATGAATATTTCAACTTTAATTTTTATATAATTTTTTTAACTTCTTTTGTTTGGAATACAAAAATTTGACTGTATCCGCACTTCGAGCGTCGAATTTTGACGCGCAACAACTCGTTTTGACCGTCTCGGAACGACGATCAATATGAGTATAATATTGCTATACTTCCGATCGGGTTTTGAATACCCGAAATTTTCGGATACGGTTTTTGTTTAAAATTAAATATTGTGAATTTAAAATATCATACGATCTCCGATTGACGAACGGTCAATTCCGTTGGTCTTGTTTCGTTGAATCGGATCTAATGACGGTCTTGGTTGTTTTGCGGTTTCTGAATTTGCGTCGTGGCTTTTTCACGGCGCGCATTACGATGCGACCGATTTTCGGTCGATTTCGCCCGCACAACTTTTGATTTACGATAAATTGATCATTTTAAGGTGTTTGGTATTGATCAACAACTTTATTGGGTTTATCCGACCTAAATCGGGTCGGGTCCGGGTTTGGCGGATTTCGGATGTTATAGAATGGAACTATTTTCTGTGGTGAGAGATCTTATATAGAAAATGTAATAGAGCATTCCAGACTCATTTATGGGTCTTGGTCATTGTAACCTTTGTACTTAACTTGTGAATATAAGTTTTGGGTGTCCACCTTTACGGCTTGACACCCTTTTTCTTTTAAAAAAATTATTTAACTAATTTAATGAGATTTGGATTGTAATTTTATTTATATAGTCTGTCCGTGTTTTCTTGTCTTTGTGCATATATGCATTATTTATTCATATACATGTAGCATTAGACATTGTGAAATTCTCTGTATTGTCTCTACCTACAATTTGTGGTGTGTGAGGGAAAGAAAATTTATCACCGTGTGTTTGGGTTTCACAGACCACTGATGCTTATATTCCTTCAAACTAGTTTGATCTCTTGCAAGAGACGTTGAACAGGGAGGGTGAGGATATAATAGTGACGGGCTGATGGTGAGGGATTTCCCATCTTGTTTTGGCGATAACAGAGGTGCGAATACATGACCCATCTAAGGGGGCACGAGTGCTTGAAAAGCGTCACCTGGAGAGGGAAGCTCATATGATATGGCTTCACGTTTGGTATAGATGACTCCACCAGACATCATTCCCCATGCAAAGGTGGTGATCAAGTCCCGGCTCTTCTCAAAGAAGAAGGTCTCCAAATGGTGGACCAACTTTATATATAGAAATTTCCAAATTGATTTCAGTATATTAGCACATATATACATTCAGGAGAATCCAAAACAGTCCAAACCCTGCATGGATTTTCTTTCCATCGCACAAACAAATCCTCCTTCCTGACCTTAACGCCAAGCGGTGATTGACCCGCCCCCACCCACATCCTGCAGGAACGAAATCCTGATGACAAGTAAAACCCATCCAGTGGAGAAGAATTGCTGGATCCATGGGTCCATCCAACAGCAAGCAGCTGGTCCACCAAAGGGGGTATGAAACCCTTGTTCCTATTAGAGTAAGAACCTACTTTTCCATCAGCATGAGCAATAATGCATGCAGACATCGCATGCAGTCCAGTGCAGTGCACTGTGCAGTGTTAATTTGTCTTGTGCTAAAACCCTAGATGGGGCCTCTCATGGGTAATGGCAACCTTCTTGTCACCTTCTTCCTCCCTCCTCTTCTCTGCGTTGGCTACGCAACAAAGGGCATCGACATCTCCCAATGTATGGACCTGTCCTTCTCCCTCTCGTGCATCTGTGACCATGGCTTGTCTTCTTTCTCGATCATGCAAGCCAGGAGGAAGATACCAAGAGAGAAACTACAAGGAAGGTGTACCCATCACCAAGCAATGCTGTGAAATAAATTTTATATACGTCCATTATTCGTCAAAAACAATCAAGGTTTTTTTTCTAGCAGTTGAATGCGCAATATCAACAGAATGCATAATGACCACGCAGTAATTATTTTATTATTTTTAAGACATTATCTTGGTAATTATTATTTTAAGAATACGGGATCACATCCTGTGGTCCTTTTTTCCAATTATGATATAATTAATTATAAAATGAAACAGTATCGTGTACTACCCTCCACAACAATTAATACTGCAAGTATAATAATTGAAAAAATGGAATCGTTGGATGTTTCTCTTGTCTATATAAGTAGAATGTTCTTGTGAGTCCGTGACATCTAAATGTTTTCTTCTTTTTGACTTTAAGTAGTAGCTATAGCTAGAAGGAGCCCGGATCCTCTGCAGTATTGCAGAGGCCGGCTGTAATATGTGTGTCGTGAGCCGATCGATCAAAGATCGAACAGTTCACACGAAATCCAGGTATTTTTGAGCTTTTACCGTGTGAATCGCTCGATCTTGATCGAACGACTCATGGCACCTCACATATTATAGCCGGCCTTTGCAGTAATGCAGAGGATCCGTGCTCAGCTAGAAGAGGTTGTTTGCAATCTTCTATATCGGTAGGGACAACGAATATCACTGTTAAATACATTTGTGGTTGCATTTTAACAACCATACAGTTTTGCAATGAAACTCGATATCTACTTGGATGACGACACTACAACAAAATGAGCCTATATATAATGACGTCTAGGATTCGTGTCGAGGTATGCCTTCCTCTTGTGGCTGCGAGAGAGAATGGGATAGAGGGATGGTTGGGGGCTCCCGAACTCGAGGTATTTTTAGCTTCGATGATCGGCTTCTTCTCCATTAGGAGTCTATTTATAGGGCGTTAGCCCCTCGAGCCGTCCGCCCCTCAACCTCACGTCCTTCCGCCATATCCGGTCATCCCGCAACCGCCGGCCGCGAAACGGCCGGGGTGCAGTTGCTGACCACTTAAGGTCACTCGTTTTCGGAACCGCTCAAACATCTCCCACTTGACCGAAGTGGTCAAAACATATATGCTCCCACTATTCGTGTAGCATATACATAGAGATTTATCATTGTGAGGATCATTATCTATGAAACCTCTTTCTTGACTCATACATTCCTGAGTCCCATTAAACCAACATGTTTAATGTATGTTCCTGCTGCTATTCCTTTCGTTAGGGAATCAGCCAACATGTCACTGCTAGGTATGTAGGTTACCGTGATTTCTTGCTTCGCCACTATATCTTGTATATAGTGATATTGGATCTCAATGTGTTTTCCTTTAGAACTATTAGCCCCACTATTGATCAAGCTTATCGCAGCTTGATTGTCACAATACATTTCAATTGGCCCTTTTACCAATTCGAGGCTTAGGTTCTCTAGAAAACGCCTGATCCATACAGCATGAGTGGTGGCCATGCTACATGCAATGTACTCAGCCTCCTGTGTATGTCGAGATACACATCCTTGTTTCTTGCTACCCCAAGAAACGGCTGCACCACCAAACATGAACAGGTAACCTGATGTGGATTTTCTATCATCTACATCCCCTCCGAAATCGGCATCGGAGTAGCCTACCACTTCAAGCGATTCTGCTTGATATACAAGTTTCAGATATATTGTTCCTTTCAGATATCGAAGAATCCTCTTTACAGCTTCCCAATGTGCTGGACCGGGATTGCTTTGATATCTACTGACTAAGCTTACTGGATAAGCTAAATCAGGTCGAGTACACATCATTGCATACATTAAACTTCCTACCGCTTGTGCATATGGTACATCTAAAGGTTTTTGCCCCTTTCCGGGACACTGACTCTTACTGAGTCTCTTTCCCATCACAAGTGGTGTTGGAGCTGGAGTGCTATTCTGCATTCCAAATCTCCTTAATACAGTATGCAAATATCTTTCTTGACTAAGGCTCAATGTCCTTGAGTCCCTTTCTCTTGTTATTTGAATTCCAAGAACATAGGATGCTTCGCCCATGTCCTTCATCTCAAATTCATTGCTCAATTTCTGTTTGATTTCATTGAGCATTTGTATGTCATTACCTGCAAGTAGAATGTCATCTACATACAATGACATGATTGCAAACCTGCTCCCACTCTTCATGACATACACACAATTATCCAATTTATTTGAAACAAATGCAAATTGAATAACTTTCTCATGAAATTTGAGATACCATTGCCGTGAAGACTGCTTTAAGCCATATAATGACTTTCTTAACCTGTAAACCTTTTTCTCCTGACCTTCAACCTGAGATCCATCAGGTTGTCGCATATAAATCTCTTCCTTTAATTCTCCATTAAGGAAGGCCGTCTTCACATCCATTTGGAATAATTCCAAATCCATATATGCGACTATGGCTAAGATCATCCGAATGGATGCAAACTTAGCCACTGGAGAGTAGGTTTCCTGGAAATCTATTCCAGCTTGCTGAGTATAACCCTTGGCAACTAATCTGGCTTTGTATTTATCAACAGTACCGTCAACTCGATACTTTTTCTTGAATACCCACTTACATCCTATGGATTGCCTACCTTCTGGCAAATCACATAATTCCCAAACACCTTTTCGCTCGATTGAGTCCAACTCATCTCTCATGGCGGCCGACCATGATTCCGACTCAGATGAAGCCATAGCTTCATTAAAGGATATGGGATCTGTACAATCCGCGACATCCTCATCTACGGTGTAGCACGACGCCTCGCGTCCATAGAAATGGTAATCTTCCATCCATGCGGGCCGTGTTCTGGGTCTCTTGTTGCCGATTATACTCGTGGGTTGTGTGGGTCCACCCACTTCCTCTAAAGGATCATCATGTTCCATAGGTTCATTCTCTACATTTGGATGGTTGATATCATCCTCAAGTTCTTGTCTAATGCTCAAGTCGTCTTCATTATCTCGTAAGACAATCAGAGGATCTGATTCGTCTACTTCATGCTCCTTTTCTTGATGAATTTCAAGAAAAGTTGCATCACGACTTTCGATCAGACCTTTAGTTTCATGGAAGAATCTATACCCTTTAGAATTTTCACTATATCCAATAAACTTGCACTTTAATGTTCTGAAGTCTAGCTTGTCTCTAAGCTGACTCGGTACCAGAACATGTGCTACACATCCCCATTTTCGGAGATGGTCTAACTCGGGCTTTCTGCCATTCCATATTTCATATGGCGTTGATTCTACGGACTTCGTGGGAATCCTATTCTGTATATAGTTCGCAGTCAACACTGCCTCTCCCCGGAATTTCTTGGAGAGTCCTGAGTGTGAAAGCATACACCTTACTGCATTCATCAAAGTTCGATTCTTTCTTTCTGCTACACCATTCTGTTGTGGTGTATAGGGCATTGTAGTCTGCCTACGAATGCCTGCTTGAATACAGTAATCCTCAAATTCCTTTGAGGTATATTCCCCACCTCTATCTGTCCTAAGAGTCTTGATTGGTTTTCCCAATTTTGTCTCCACTTCAGTCTTATATCTCTTAAAAGTTTCAAGTGCTTCCGACTTTCTTCCTAAGAGATAGACATAGGAGAACTTCGAGTAGTCATCAATGAATGTTATAAAGTATTCCTTATTTCTATGTTTGCTGACGCTCAGTGGTCCACATATGTCTGAATGGATCAAACCTACTAACTCTGTTGACCGAATTCCGGTTGAGAAGGGTTTTCTCGTCATTTTACCGGTCAGACAGTGTTCGCAGGGCAATGTCCTTGCACCCGTGATCTTAGGCAACAAATTTGCCTTAATCATTTGATCCATCTTAGAATTTCCTGGATGACCCTGTCGCATGTGCCACAAGTCATAATCAGACAAACAACACAAAGAATAATCAGAAGAGACATTCATTGATTCATTAGAATTTATTACAGGAAGACAGAATAGGTCATGCTCGGGCACAAACTTTCCCATCGGAATAGACCTTCTTATTCTTGCCTATGGATACACGCTTATTATAAAATCTAACTTCAAAGTCTTTCTTAAGCAGCACAGGGACAGATATCAGGTTCCGACGTATCCCCGGGGCATATAGTACATCATTCAGTACCATAATGCTATCCCCCAGGTCAAGCCTGTATGTCCCAACACCTTCCACGTCCAGGTAGGTGTTGTTCCCCATGAAGATCCTCTGTTCGCCTTTGCTCAGCTCCTTGAAGTCCACCAGGACCTCCTTCGTCTTCGCGATATGTCTGGTTGCTCCAGAATCGATCCACCATCCATCACTGTCCGTGATGACAGAGTTGCATTCCACGACAGCCGCGAATTCCATTTTCTTTTTGCCTTTATTTTCAGGCACTTTAGAATTTCCCGGCTTCTTCTTATTGGGGCAATTGACCTTGAAATGGCCATATTTGCCACAACCGTAGCAAGAGCCGCGTGGGTATTTCCCACTCTTTCCCTTGAAATTCGCCTTGGAGGGGCCTAGCCTTTTCTTTGCGTGCACGGCATTCGCTTCTTCTTCCTCCTCGACCTCAAAGATCTCAGCTTTCTATCTTTGTTTGGAGAGGTCCTGCTCAATTGCCAACTGTGCAGGTAGGTCCGTCACAGACTTAATGTTGCCGTTCATTCTCAGAGATGTGGCAACCATGTCGAATGACGGAGGGAGACTTCCTAGTATGGTTGCGATCTGCATCCTCTCCGGAATTGCGCAATCAGAAGCCGCAAGATCCTTGGCCATCACGATCATCTTGTTCACGTGCTCGAGGACGCTTTCAGATTCCTTCATTCTACACGAGTTGTATTTGTGTAGAAGAAGCTGGACGCTCACTTCGGATTTGGAGTGATATTTCTCCTTAACCGCGGTCCAGAGCTCGTAAGCTGATTCGCAGGTCTCAAAGACCCGAATCAGGTTCAGATCCATGTGGGTCAGCATAAAGCTCCTAGCCCTATTATCTATTTTCTCCCACTGTTCGCGGGACCTAATTTCATCCACAGTTGGATTCTCAGATAAGATTGGGCCAGGTTTGTCTATGATAGTGTGTATGCTATCATGTAGTAGGCCATAGTAGATCTTTCTACTCCACAATTCGTAATTAGTACCATTCAGGTACTCAATTTTCCCTACCTCAGTGGCAATCATCTTGCTTACCAGTCTATGCTGCGGCCCGTTAGGGTTTTGTGCTTCATCTCTGGGGAGCACCCGCCGCCTCGGGAGTGCGATGATGAATGACCGACGACGTTCACAGCAGGGAGCAGACGTGCGATGATGAACGACCCGCGAGCGAGATCGAAGATCTTGCTCTGATACCAGTCTAGGATTCGTGTCGAGGTATGCCTTCCTCTTGTGGCTGCGAGAGAGAATGGGATAGAGGGATGGTTGGGGGCTCCCGAACTCGAGGTATTTTTTGCTTCGATGATCGGCTTCTTCTCCATTACGAGTCTATTTATAGGGCGTTAGCCCCTCGAGCCGTCCGCCCCTCAACCTCACGCCCTTCCGCCATATCCGGTCATCCCGCAACCGCCGGCTGCGAAACGGCCGGGGTGCAGTTGCTGACCACTTAAGGTCACTCGTTTTCGGAACCGTTCAAGCATGACGCTTTTGTTAAAATCTCTTATCATCTGCTAAATATATGTTGAAAATATTATGTATTACGAAATTATTTTCTATACTTGAAATTAGTGACAAATATCTTCAGTATTTTAATTAATTTAGTGTTAATTTATTAGTTCAAAATTCAGACCTTTGAAATTTTCAAAAGGAAGAAAAACACACCCTCCTAATTAGGATTCCGATAGTAGTTACTCGAATATTATAGCAATGTTAACCTTCCTTTGCCACAATCATTATAAAAGAATATATTGTAATAATACTTATAGCATTAGATTTTGATGGCAGATCGAACAAATTTATTCTTAAAAGTAGGTTAATCTACCACTGCTTCGGTAGCAAACACTACATTGTCCTACGACGCTACTTTGAATATCCGTTGACATGTCCTCTGATGTTAAATATATAACAAGGAATATTATTCGTTGCATAATTATCTTTTATTCTTAAAGTTCACAATGAATGTAATATCCATTACTAAAGTTTTATATAACAAAAATTATATATTGATATATTTCATTGAGAACAATATTAATCGTTGTTGAGTTAGCAATGATCAAAAGAAAAAATCGACGGATAATTGTTGTTATATTTATTTTGGTTGGTAATAAAAACAGATATTCGATGCGACTTTAAAAGAGTTAAATAGTTAATAACATTTATTGTTATATATTTAATCATGGAAGATATAGCAATAAATATTAAATTATTTGTTATTCTACGATAATTATCTTGCAATAGAAAGAAATGGTTAAATGTCATATTTAATTGGCAGCAAGAAAGCATTAAATATCATTTTAATAAAGATATAGCTAAAACATCTTGTAGCAATTTAGTATATAAATTTTTATTGCTTCTACAACTTAGGAGTTATTTATTGTAGTGGTCTCATAAATTATACAAGCTAGCACTAGAAACCGACGGGCAGCATTTACACTTTGCTTAGCTCCAAAAAAAACAATGACCTATGGATAAACTTATCCAGAAAAAGAGATGTGTCAGGGATAGTCGTAAGCTATAAACACTGTCTCACATATCCAACGTTTAGATGAAGATGACAATAATAATCACTGGTAAATTAATGCAGCATTAGCATTGTCCGATATCCGTACTGTTCATTTTATTATATTTGTCCTCTATTTCCATGTACAACCCACCTTATTCTAAATCCTTCACCAAGAGGGTTCTCTTTTTCTGCCTTCGACCCGGTCCGCCCTCGGGCTTCCTTCGTCCCTTGGGCATCGAGAGTTTGGGCTAAGGAGCTTGCTCGAAGCACTCCTGCACGCTCTATAGGGCCATCCTTAACCGGCTGCCCACCACGGATAGGATCTCCAAGTATGGGATCGCTTGCCATTCCCCTTGCTATCTCTGTCTCCATCAGCTGGAATCACATGACCACCTTTTCTTCCATTGTCCGGTCGCCCTTGGGATCTGGAAGGCCACCTGCTCCTTACTTGCCTCTGGCCTCCTCCCTTTGAAGATATTTTGGAACGGATTAATGGGTGCTCTTCTGACTTTATTCATCGGGGACTTATTAGCGTTGTTGCTGCCACCATCTGGGAAACATGGGCCAGAGAAATCATCGATGGACGTCCTCTCGATCCTGTTCAGTCGCTACTACAACTCGCCGCATTGTGCAGGCTACGGGCCTCTCTGTAATATTGTTGTTATTAATACATAGAAAATTTTTACGGACCAAAAAAAATTGGCTGTGCACAAACGTTATATATGGTGCCTTATTTTGAAGTGATTTGAGACCATCAGATTTGCATGTTAAAAACTGATGTTTTTAAATGGTAATTAAGGACTAGTTTTCTAAGCTTAGTATTGGAAGTCCAAGAAGATGTAGATTTTTAAAATCTAAAATTTTTAGAGTTGTATTCACCTACATAATATAAATATGCATATTTGTTTAATTTGTACATATAATAAAGGAGTGGTAGCTCCGATTTGGAATGATGCGATCGGAAGGAATGTTGGTGTAGCTTCAATTGAGGATAAGATGAGAGACGTCGGTTTAAGGTGATTTGACCATTGGCAAAGCAAAGGAGGCGCGTTGATGCATCAGCTAGAAGATGCGACTAAGAGAGGACAAGGAATGACCAAAAAGTATTGAAAGGAGGCTATAATTATTTAAAAATTTTAATACAATGCCACTTAAGAAACCTCTTTAATATCTCATACATAGTCTTCGTACGACAACATGAAGATTTTACAATTCATGGAAATTAGCGGAAAATAAAAATAGGGCCCAACGGGGTTCGAACCGGTGACCTCTTGATCTGCAGTCAAATGCTCTACCACTGAGCTATGGACCCGCTTGATTTCATCGAAGAATGTTTTGCTTAATTTTGTTTGTTTACAACCCAATTGTCTAACGCTCAATTAGTTTTATGTGAGCTGTCTTAAAGATATTTTTTGCAGAAGTCTCAATAGTTATGTGATGTCCGACTTATATTTAGTCCATCGTAACTCTTTATACATCTATGCCTTATTGATACATTTAGACTAGGACCAGACTATTGACTATTTGTGGTGAAGATATTTATGATCATCAAAGTGAAAAGTCCTTGACAGCTTGGTTTATCATCATTAGAGTTATAGCGCATTTCTCCTGAACCAAGCCAAATTCTCAATGATGAAGACATAGCCTCCGAGGACCAAGTCATCGGGGCACCTCATTTAGTGCACTAGCCCAACCCCTTGCGACCACCTCTTCAACCGTCATATGTTATTGCCTCAACCTCATTGCTCTTCCCAACTTTACACTACAAGGAAAGTGGATTATAGTAACAAATTTGTGGTGACGGATAGATGACTTATAACGATGGAAAATGCTACAAGGGCAATCGCCAATCATTTCGTCACCATTGCTCCATCTCCAAAAGTCGCATCACCAGTCTGTGGTGACAATGGTTCTCCTGCAATTTTTGTTTTGACGTCTAATCTGTCACCACAGTGTTCAAGGCAGAAGAGTTGTGGTGACGGATTGATCAGTCGCCACAACCTTGAATTTTTTTAAATAATATTAATACATCTTCTGCATGTGAGAAAGCTCATACAATCAAAATCAATATATACATAATGAGGAGAGAAGAATAAAAAAATGCAAGCAAGATTTTTCATTTCTATTATAATATTATTGTTACACAGAATGAAAAAAAAAAGAAACAACAAAGAACAAATAAGCAACTCATTATCATTGTGTTAATCATGAAATATAGCCAACATTTTTCAAATCAATCTTCGAAAAGAAGTCCTCTTTATCTATATGAGAGAACATCGGAAGTGAAACGCACAGTTGATGGAATCATGTTCTCCACGGGTAGCTCACAACTCCAAGTCTCCTCACGATCTTCACTATGAACTCCTGCATGACATGCTTCATATAGTTAACAACACATCCGATATCTTTGCTAGAAAAAATGGAACTCATCTTCATAAAATGAAAACAATATTAATTAGATGCATGCATTGTGCTAAAAGTCCGCCTAATGAGTGACCAGCACAATGGCCTTTTCCATGAGCCCACCCCTCATGCATTGCTGCAATCAAACATTGAAGGATTAAAACTATACGAGACTAACATGAATCTTATCTTAGAAATATTCTAGCCTAGACACATTATTACCTCGAAGATTCAAAACCTTTACTTCAGGAGTGCTGCTGACTCGAGCATGCAGCTTTATCTCCTTCGTACTTGCGCGAAACATATCGGGATCATCTTTTATGGATGGGAAACTGCACAGATAAGAAGACGTGGTCTTCACATCTACCTTCTCTTGATGATCTATGCTCTGCCTTACGGATGGTGCAAAAGAGGTTGTCTCCCTCCTAAGTTGCTTATGCAGCTCAAATATTGTCTCCATCTCTGTGAGTTAAAAATCAACCTTGATGAGAAGGAAGAAAATCCATAATTAGAATACAATGAACGCATCCACATACATAGAGAAGTTAAACACATGTCCTAAACAACATCAGACACATGCAAATTAAAAATATAGCAAAGCAATATTCCAGCTGAAACAACAAATGTTGGATCTTCTTTCCATGTCTAATTTATAATAGCTCAGTTTTTAAGCGAATGATCTTGACATCAGCGATATGACAATATCTATATTAAAGGAACCCCGTAATGCATTGGCAGTTTGTACGCAAACCACACACAAACATTACTTAATCGGAGAGAGAAGAGTTGATCCAGCCAATAAGTTACTGACTGAGAGTAAGCCATTTGACTCGATTGGGGTTGGAGAAAATATGGATAAGAAACTGTCTTTTCTTCTCAAGTGGTAATTTTTCTAGGTGTCAGGAAGAAAGAATAGGGATATAATTGACGTGAAGACTTGTTTTTGTATCTAGATTTGGATGTTTGTTAACGTTCACTTCTGGCATCATATATATTGACATGATTATAAAGCAATAAAATGTAGAGGTGGAGTTTTCGGTAAAAAAATTCATAGCGAAGATGGGCATACAAGTAGTCAAGTTCTGTGAAATTCCTTAGAGAAGATGGCAGGTTTCCGGTCAGCCCGTTAGCTGCAAGATTCCTGCAAAAAAAACCAAACAGGAATGTTTTTCAATGGAAAACAAAGCTTTTAGCAACCACCAAGGTAGCATCAGTAACCCTACTCACCACGAAATAATCCTATTTGGCTTCAATGTATAGGAACACTTCTAACCAACCCAAACAAAATTGATAGGAGCGCATGGATCTCCAAACCAATTCCTTCGTATCTTGAAGAACACCTTGATTTTGGTGATGGTGTCAACTGATTTGGAAAATAAATAATCAAACCATGAACTCCGACGGAACATAGGCATTCATATCATGTGCAATCTACATAGGATCGAAGAAATGGTAGATATGGGTCCGCATGGCTTACCATCCCCAACAAAGGTGACATTCTCTTTCACAGGTATGACCATGCAAATCTCCATTTCATTAATTATGGGAGGCAATGTAGATCTACTAGCTGCTTGAGCAGAAAATTTCAGCTCTTGATAAGAAATGGATCATTAACGAAATAGTATTCCATGGACAAATATTTTGGGGGAGAAATAGGTAATCGTTGCATCTTCATGTTTGAAGAAATTGAAGATCCTAGACTGATTCCATCAACCAAGATCTACGAGTTCAGCAAATAATCAGATATATAGAAGCTCGGGACATTTGTAGAATCAATCGGTCAACTAAAATTGATCAGGGATCCAAGTATAAAAAGAAGGGGACATGCTCGGCTAACTCTTGTATTTTGCCCTGACAAAGATGAATACAGCACCTTTAAATCTGCATTAGATACAGTTCACAGAATTCCAGTGATGGCTGGATATGGGGCACAACTTTCTACGGCAAATATGTGCCACATATATCATAAAAACGTGTCTGCAAACCTTCAATATTTTAGGCTGAACTGCAGGAGTCCATAGAGATTGTTCAATAGTATACATGACCCTTTTCTTCCTTGAAATTCACGCACAACCACACTTATTCTTGAAGCACATAAGCTTGCAATTTTTGTTTCTGCAAGATAGAAAGATTAGCTTGTTGCAATCTTTCATCTCCACATATTACATAACACAAATGGCCCTCCTTAAATATAATTCTAGTTTCTTTATATGAGTCTCTAGCTTCGAGCAGTGTTCTCTAGTCTAATGCTGAACAATATCTTAAGAGCTTCATTGCTAAGCTCTTGTTTTGTAAAACCACGCAGTAGCATCTCATTGTATAGGTGTTGTACCTCAGAAGCATTTCCTGTCCGGAACATTGCAAAAAGCAAGTTGGCGTAAATAATGGCATCAGGCTTCAATCCCTGAACTTCCATCTTCCTGAAAGTTCTTACCGCCCCGGCGGTCCTCCCACTTCTGCAATGACAAAAAATAAATATGGAGTAGGATATAATGTCAGGTTTGTGGCCCTTAGATATGATATCAAATATCATGACCACTTCATCCAGTTTTCCATTTGAGAGGTAACCATTCATGAGATAGCTATATGTGACAACGTTAGGTTCTAGTCCAGACTGGACCATCGCCTTCAGCAAAGCATGTGCTTCTTTCAATTTGTCTTCTTTAGAATAGGCATTTAAAAATGTTGTATAAGTTACAATATTTAGAGATATGCCTGAAATTTCCATTTCATGTAAGAGCTTATTGGCCACCTTAATTTGTTGTTTACTGCAGTGACCAAAGATCAACGTGTTGTAACTCCAAAGATCGGGTACAAAGCCATTGTCCTTCATTAATTTAAATAACTTTTCAGCACAGTCTACCTGCTCAGAAATACAATATCCATGCATCACTATGTTACATGAAATATGACTGGAACCCATGCACTGCTTGCTCATTATCTCAAACAAGTCATTGTGATCGTCAATCCAGCCTTCTTTGGACATGAAGTCAAATAAACTATAGACTGTAACTTGATCCGGAGATAGGCCACTTCTAATCATTTCATTGAAAAGCCTCATTCAGACATCTGCATTTACAAAGGGCATCTATTACAGTGCTGTATGAAACCACATCAGGCTTACAACGATTCCCTCGCTTCACCATAACTGAAAGCAACTGAATGGAACTTCGGATTTCACCAATCCTGCAAAGTCCAGCATCTGGTAAGCAACCCATTACAGGCATCGCATGGAACAATGCCATAGCATCAGAGATATTGTTATTGATGCACAACCCGTGTATAAGAGCGGTCAATATCTTGGCATGATGGCACCAGGTGCGCATCTTCGTCTCAGCATATCATCAAATACCTCCAATCCCAAGTTAACTCGACTTGCACGGCGACAACAACCAATAAGCCACTGATAGATAAAAACATCAGGAACAATTCCACAAGAAATCGTATCTTCAAACAATCTCATACCATCATCCACGGCCATCCTTGCAGAGGATCTCCAAAACAGTGGCAAATGCGATGGAATCAGGCCTACAATATCCTCATATTTGACGCATCTTCCGGAGCAATTCAAGAGCCCGTACAGAATCTCCAACATGGCAGAGCTTCTTGATAACGGAAGTATAAGTTATCACATCTGGGGAACAACCCATCCGCCGCATCGTTTCAAGCATCATGAGCCCATTACCTACCTCATTTTTTTCCACAGAACCCATCAATCAAAGCATTGAACACCACCAAATAGGGGTGACACTGACAGCCACACCTCAACGTCACCGAGAATGACGGAACCCACCTCCGGAATACCCAGACGGCAGCAGCACCCTATTATAGACCCGTAAGTGAAAACATCCGGGCAGCAACTCAGCGGACGCATTTCGTCGAACACCTTCAGGGCATCGAAAATCAAGTCCTCCCTGCACAACCCAATCACCAAACCACCGAGCAAAATCCCTTCCGGAGCGCATCCCCTCCTCAGCATATCAGCAAGAACCCGAAACCCATATCCGGGCACCGCAGGCGGTGGCAGCACTTGACCATTATGGCGTATGAGTACGCATTTGGCGAGAGACCGGTTCCTGCGAGCGAGATCAACGCGCTGTAGAGATCAAAGGCGGTGCCATAGCTATTCAACGTGACAATCCTGTCGAGCACGAGATTGAAGGCGTAGGTGGGGGAAAGATAGGAACTTTTGGCCGCGGAGAGCAGCAGGAGGGATGTGAGGGCGTGGGCGACTGGAAATGCGCGATCTTGGAGGAGTTGGGAGGCGATTTGGTGGAGCTGCGTGGGGAGTAGAGGGGGTGGTGGGCGAGGCAGGGTCTGGCGGCGGCAGAGGAGAAGGCGGAGAGAGAGCGGCGCATGGTGGCCGAGATGTCCCGTGCTGTGCACGGATTATACGGCACAGGGTGCGGTATGGCCGGGGATGAAAGGCCACCTGGTCGGCCACTTGGTCGCATCTTTTCGTACGAGGATTTGGATTTCATTTCGGAAAAAGGAAATATAATTGGAGAGAATACATTGAACCAATGCCCTAAACAGGTGGGAAAATGTAGACGATGATGAATAACGTGACCCATTCAAATTTGGGATAATTACACTCATAATCCTGAGTAATTCCTCAATATCATTCATAGCCCTGTATAATCGCGATTTACGCCACTAACCCTGAGTAATGGTTAACTCTTACACGGGATGGCCCCGTGTTTGTTGCCGTGAGTTTTGAGATGACGGCCGTTTGTTTGGACTAAAATGCCCCCATGTTTGGGGCCTTCCTCAACGGTTAGAATATGACAGTTGGTGATGTCCCCTTTTGCATTCATATATAATAAGATTGGGAGGAGCACCGTTGCTGTGGTTTTTTAAGGAAGCTCCTTGAAATTTTTCACCCAGAAAATGCGTTCAAGTCATTCATCATCCAGTGCGAATTGCCATTGCGGTGCAGAGCCCACGATGAAGATCTCAGGGAAGCCGTGGAGCAAAGGAGCGAGGTTCTTGACATGTCGCTTCAAAACGTGCGATTTCTTTCAGTGGTTGGATCAAACGTCAGGTCGTCGTGCACCGAAAAGAAGGGAAATCGAAGGTTCTGAGGATAATACAGGTACAATCTATTTGCATAAGAATTATGTAGATGCAAAGGAGAATTTTAGGGATGTATTATGTAACGTGAGAGAAATTTTGTTATAGCTCAAAGCTATTTTCCTTTGTTTGATTGTAATTGTCACGCTACCGATTCACATCAGTTTGAAATGAAGAGCGAAGTTGAACACCTTGGTTATCTTAAACCACATTGTTGACACCATGATGGATACCCACGCAGGAACATAAATCATCAAGAACATAAAGTTTCGACAAATGCATACTCGAAGTAACATGGATACTACATTAATTTTGAACAAACCAGGTGGGCATGAACAGATTAAAACCAGCATGCACTATAAACCAATTGGTATTGTTCATACAGGTGCACACAAAAAACCACATCACCATGACATCTGACCTCCCGCGAGATCACAACAGTTCATATACATATAAAAACCAGCAAGCATTGCAAAACCTGTATTAATGTTTTTACAGGCCCAAGCAAAAAAGAACTTTGCCACCTTGATTCATCTGGGAAGATCACAAAAAAATTACAGCAAAGTCACTGAACAAAAATCTCCATTTTCCATCGCTCCAAGTGCATTTATCAACGCCTTTCCTACAAGAACAAAACATTTAAAGACTGTATTGTTCAAAATACTTGGGTAGAAGAGTATGCACTGTACCTTTCCCTGATTCATCGAGCAAGAAGGTCTATCTGGGAAGGCCTCCACTTCTCGTGTTCTCTTGCGTCCACATCCCCGTCCTGTGGAGCTTCCTACTGCTCTCCCCCTCGTAGAAGATGTCTCTGACCTTAGTCCAATGTCACTTAACAAAGACGAGTTTCAGTTGCATGTAATACTAAGTAATTAATAAAAATAATTTACAATTCATCCTTAATAGATACCTTCGATTGGCCATTGCATCTTGCACGCTAGAAGATGCTTGTGTTGAGGGGCATACCGACATTCCTCGGGGTGCCCCTCTTGGAGCATTGATTGGCTCCTTGCAAGTACGGGCTTGGTGGTCAAATTTGCCACACCTACTGCATTTATGCTTGCTTTTTCTTTCAATCTCATCCCTCGGCCTAATGCGGTTCTTTCGCGGTCTTCCTGGAGGTCGTGTTGTACGAGGCGGTTTCACCTTGAAGGGCAGGCTGACTTGTAGCTACTTGGTCTTGTCGGGCATTGGGGAAATGTAACCACTGCAATAGGCTTTTCGATAACGAATCGACTCTTCAATTCGTAAATGAGAGATGGAAGCCTCTCATACGAGTCCTCCACCTTGCCATAGACCTTGTCTAGAGCAATTCTTCGTCCCCTCCAAAGCCTCATGTACGGAAGGCGGATCTGGAATTGCTCGCGTATACGTTGCGAGATCGCATTGACACTCATATCAGGATTTTCCTTAATCCAACCTTCGATGTGCTTTGAAATCCAATGTTGTGAGTCTAAGGAGTTACCAACCCTGCTTACAGAGGAGCAGTTGTGCTCCCCTTGCAGAGTTCTAACTCTAAAACGCAAACTATCTTGTACTCTTGATGCATGGATTCTCCATTTACAGTCCACTCCTCTGCATACAGTTGTTGCTCTGACTGCCTCACTTTTGATATATCGCACATCGAAGTCATGATTTAGACAATATGTGCACAATGCGAACTTGAATTCGTCATGACCATCAAACTCGGCTCCAACAAATAACTCAGGGATGTCAACATCACCGCTGTACCTCGGACCTTCGAAGTCATCCACATCCTCTAACTCAGAATCCAAAAGATAGTGATAGTTGTTCTCAGACTCTAGGCCACTGAATTCATCATCACTTTCACTTGTGCTGGCACAAACATAGTCACTGTCATCGGAATCGCTAAGGTCGATCACGCGGGAATGGGACCGCAAAACCCTCCGTGATCTAGCTACATGCGATTGCCGAGAAGAGATGATAGGTGGCTCCATTTCGAAGGGAGTCATGTAACCAATGGATTCCTCAGCGACTCCCTTAGCCATCTCTCCATACAAGGGATCAGCATCCATGTTCACATCGACATTTTCCATGTCAATTTCCATCTGCACAATCTCATCCTCAATATCAATAGGCTGATTTGTTGAATAGGCTCCTATTTGAGCATCTTTGGGTGCAATGTCCATATCTTCTTCGCTAACAGGTATATTGGGGAAAGCGGTAGGATGAAGTGACTCACCAGTGACATGGCTCACCTTACGCAGAGTTTCCAGAGCCTCCACATTGTGGAGCATGGCATACAGGCTGAAGTAGATGTTGGGTTTTCACCCACATCTACAATCGCTGGATCTTGGTCCACAGATGCATTCTCTTCCACCACCGCAATTGCTTCTATACAATCTTCGTCAAACTCAGCGATAAACTCAATTTGCGTCCCATCTTGATGCAGGTGGAACATGTGCATCATCTCCTTCTCATCCGACAACTTCGCATACCTGGCAAATCAATAAACGGTCTATAATCGATATGTAATTAGCGCGTAGCAAACATAAAACTCGCCTCTTCGTACCTGGTGGGATGAGAATTTGGAACCTTGTAGCTCATGCGCAGTGAGTCCTTGGCTTGCCACGGGACGACTTCTGTAATGTCCTCGATGATGTTGAACCAACATGTGACGTCTGGGTCCGTCCCTATCACGACCTGCTTTCCCAACAAATACTTGTCTCCACCGCGTCCTCTAGCCTTCTTGAAGTAGCCCCCATATCGGACGCATATGCTCAGTATTCCTTCACGGCCTTCGAACCACCCCATTCTAAAAGATGTACCGTGTCAACGTCCCCGATGAGACACTTACACATTCATGGAGGTTTGGCAGAGGTTTACAAGGACCAAAACAACTTCATTGACTCGTACCTTCGCTTTTCTCTCCTCGTAGATGCCGATCATGGTTGGGGACGAACGTAGCAACGTGGCGGCAAGGCTTCTTCTTCGTCGCCGGGAAGCTTCTACGTCGCCTGGGAGCTTCTTCGTCACCTGGGAGAAGGCAATGGCGGGAGGGATTGGGGTGACGCAATCGAGGGCGGGAGTGGGTAAACCCTTCGAGGCTGACTTCCCCGTAAACCCGATTGGACTTCCTTTCTCATCCCGGCCGCCCACGTGTCATCACAAAAGTACATTTCATCCTAGCCGCCCGTTCTACCTCCGTAGCCCCGTCTTAAGTGGGGCGGGGTAGGTGGTAACCCAACCCCAGTTAGGCACTGACGTCCCACGTAACGGAGGGTTAGTGGCGTAACCAACACCCATTAATCAGGGTTAGTGGCCTAAACCGCGATTACGCAGGGTTATGAATGATATTGAGGAATTACTCAGGGTTATGGGTGTAATTATCCCTTCAAATTTTCGAAATTGCGCCTAATCACCAGTTACTTATTTTTTTTTAGAAAAAGATTCCAATTCATTCATCTGAAAAGGTTCAGTACACAAAGTGTAAGGACCAGCTACACAAGCATGGGACCAGAAAAGGTTAAACTAAGCAGAGAAGAAGATAAGAAAATAGAAACTACCATAAAGTTTCTCGCCAACAAAAAGCCAACAGTCACAATAGTAGTTGAAGATCAGCAGTAATTCGTCCATCCAAAAGTCTGGCATAGAAGAAACACATAAAAGCGATCAAAAATAAAATACACTGGGAGGGTCCATGCGCAAGACTTGAATGCTCGAAGAAGATATGCCCAATGATTGCAAGGAAGTCAGACCAGGTTAAGGAGAAACCCCCGCAACCGAGCAAGCTAAAAAGGAGAGGGCCAACAAATAAAAGACACAAGAGGCATTAGACCAGAGGAGGAGAAATTGTAAAAAAATATATATAGTAAAATAGATCAATTCTCCAAATTCTTACAAAATAAATCATGTTGTAAATTTAAACCAGTTCTAATGTAACAAATTAAAAAAGCTTCTTTAATTATAAGTTTTGCATCATCGGAACACCATCAAACGTTAGTTTGTAGCGTCCTTTCCGAATAAGCCACCAAATTATGAATTTAATCATCCGTTGCTGGCATTCTAGATGATTTAGTGTCGTTTTTCCCTCTCGTTTAACAAATTTAGGAAGCCCTCGAAATTCGACTCCAAAGCACAATTCCTAAATATACCTTTGGTAAAATCACGGTCATTGAAAAGATGAAAGTAGTTTTCAGGATAAGGTCCATCCAAATCATGGTTAAATATGACAAAAAATATTTAAAAACAAATTTTTCCCTCTAAATTTTATCAATTTTAACATTTAGGGCATGTTCGGTATGAGAATTAGTCCTAGAATAAAGGGTTAATTCTCCTCTCGACAGGATTTCCAGTTGTACAACTATTCATCATTATTCCATCTTATTTCACCCTTATTTATATCTTTATCACACCTTACATACCCTTATTTCACCTTATTCTCCATATTCATATCCTCCGGCCGAACGGAGAATAGACCATTATTCTTCTTATTCCCTCTCCTTATTCCTGATTATTCCCGAACTAAAAGCCTCCTTAGGGTTTTTTTCACTTTTCGTGATTATAGTAATGTCCCCACATTTTTCGTAATAACACTTGTGCATGTGTATTCGTATAAAATTCACTATATTGGCATTCTATTATTACACTTATGACCCAGTATCACATTAATGGAAGGATAATATAGTGAATTTTGTCGAATACATGAGCACATGTGCAATTACAAAAAAAAAGTATAGGCATAATTCTAATTGCATAACATCGAAGCGACGCAAGTGTAAAAACCGTTAATATTTACGCACTACATATAAGGATACAATGTGTGTGTAATGTGAAAGAATGAATGAAACTTGTATATCATTCTTTTTAATGTTTTTATGAGTTTCTTACTCTTTAAAATGTCATATGTTGTCCCAAATCTAGAAGATGAAACTTCATTTTCGATTTTTAATAGTCTATTAGAGAGTAGTCAAAAAGTGCACCCAAGTGTCTACTGGCACATGTATTATTCTCAATATCCTGCTGAAATCATAAAGCCATAGTTCCAACTCCGCGGGTGTCTCTATGCCTTTCAATCTTATAATCTTCCCCTTTTAGTAATTATCAAGTAATTGTTGGTGTCTAAGAAGGGCCTTTTCCATTGCTTCTTTAGCTGCGGTAGGAGCAGACTTAGTGAAAGGTTGATAACTAGATTCTTCCTCAAAAAGGTGAATGGAACTCTCAATCCTAACATCCACAGGTTTGGATGTCTTGGGCATCTCAGATCGACCATCAAGTCTTTTCTCTAATGCATTTTGTCTTTGTCCCATCTCTTGGAGCATTGCTGTTGCTATTTGCCTAATCAAGTCCCGATCTGCCATGATCTTGAGATGAATTAGACAATCGATTGATTCTTATTCTACCTAGCATGGTGTACATTAAGAATACTAAGTTCTGAATGATAGTATTTTTATAGCCAATTATTAGGATCAAATGATCTTAACATCCTTGGTTTTTGAATATTGTTAATAACTATTAATTATTATATAGGCAATTGGAGTAACCTGACTTTGATACCAATCTATCGTGACCCCAATTCTGGGTCGTCGGATCCTTCCATTTATGAGATATGACTACTCAGCAATATCTTCATCAAATAATAACAGCTAACACTTAGAAATGGACTACAATAAAATGCTACATAGAGAAAAATATCGCCATTTTCCATTCATAAAATAAGGATTACATAGAAAGCATTCCCTGACATATTCGCATTCCCTGACATATTGTTTTACATGTGCGTCAAGCTGAACGAAAAGAGCAGTAACTACTGACTACCTTATATTATAAGCTACTACTATTGGTTGGCTGACTAGTTGATTAAAGTCATTGCGAAGACTTACCGATATTTGTTGGGTTTCCAAAAATCATAGGATAAAGATTAGCGTATGCTAAGTAACAAAGAAGAGAAAAGTAAAGAAGTAGTATGGTTTAGCAAAATTTATTATACCAGAAAGTTTCATTTCTTCTCATTACATTTAGTCTTACTCCTATTCCACATCGGAGGTCAGGTAACTTCCCTCACCTCTCATGAGCTATGAAGCTGTGGATACTTCACGACTGAAGATTGCGTTAATCTGATGAGCTTATGTCGTCGCGCGTCGCCTCAATCAATCCTTAAATACTGACCTGATTTCTTTTTAGTTTATTATCCAGGGTTCTAAACCCTCACATATCAAAGAAGGAAGCACACCATCCTTGAAGAACCGGTAGCTTAAAACCATACGCTAATATTTAATCATTTACACCATCGATTTTAATACGTGTTTTCGTGATCCAACCGCTATTAAAACCCTGCGCTTCCACATGACATGACCACATCTTCAGTCAGTCAATCTATCTAATGGCAATCGAGTAGTACCATGTATTTTTCAGTAAGTCAACATATCAGGGCAACCGTATACCACCTAGGTATGGCTTGCCAATACAAGTGTTCTTCTAACAAACCTATAGGTTGGATGTCTGGCATGTACTATTGATGAATCCACGATTCATCATACTAAAAGATGAAAATAGAGCTTCGTTCCTGAGTAATTAGCTGTATTTCATCATCTATTCTGCATTTTTACCATTCATGCATGTAAAATTAATATTTTCATTTTAACATTCATAATTGCATTCATAATCCTCTTCACTTTTACACCCAACTTCATGCATTTTAGCTAATTCATGCTAACTCCAAATCACCTCAAACGAACTCCATTGTGTAGATATCACTAACAAGATTAAAGAAAAAATACAAAAAAATTACTAACTCAAATAATTGACCCGTGAGACAAAACTCCAATTTCAGACCAGATAGACTAAAATGCTCATATCTTCCTCGCACATTGTTCGATTTGGGTCTACTCACTTTTAAAGTAATGCATATTCAAAGACCTTCAAAACAAGACCAATTTCATAAAAAATCGGAGCTCGTATGTGAAAGTTGGGTTTTGAGTCTCTTTTGCGCATTTTGTCTTTTACCCATTTGACCTATTATTTTATGTACGTAATTAACTCTTTTCGCTTATTTCTTTTTCCTTTTTATTCTTTGATGAAAGTTTTAATAAAATCCACGAAAATCCAAATCCAAATCAAGACTGAAATCAAAGAAACTGACCAAGTTCGAGTGTCCGTTGCGAGTCTGTACAAATTTCTCACTTTCTCTTCTTTATTTTATTTCCCTATTTCCTTATTTCTTAAAATCCAAAAAATATATTTTTGTGTAAATATTTGTCCATGATTTTATCGTTATTTTTCTCGATTTTTCTCTTCATTAAAAATCAAAAAAAAATTACAAAACCCAAAAATCAAGGTATTTTATGTACATGGAGTACCGCGAAAATACCGTTTTGCACATATGACCTATGTTGCTCTTGGTCTCTTCATGAAAGTGTTAGATCTCATCGAGACGAACAATTTTTGTTGAACACTTTTCGATCCAAGGTCATTTGATATTGCTTCTAGATTTTTCTTTCGTTTTTCATTATCGGATTTTTTTTGAGCTGACACGTGGCAGCTCCTAAAGCCACCACATGTCAGTTGTTTTTGAACATCTTTCATTTTTTTTCTACGAAAAAAATTATTAAAAAAATTTACCTCACGTGCCATGCACGAGAGGGCCTCTCCCTCTCATCCCGCTTCTCTAGTCAACAACCGGCCCCATCTTCTCCGCCAACAGTCCTACCCACCTCCGCCCTCTTCCTTCCCCTTATCTCACCGTCACCAATGACTCCACAACCGTCACGGCTTATCCCATCACCTGTTGACTATATAAGTCGTCATCACCGATGAGATCGGCATCCGCCATCTTCCAGATCAAAGAGAGACAGAGAGAGTTGGAGGGAGAGGCCGGTGACAGGGGCCTCTCTTCTCCGGCGATTGTCCTCCGGCGAAATCCAACCCAGCTTCGAGGCCGTCGTCTACTCTTGAGGTGAAAACTACGGAAGAGTGTCGTTTGCCCACTTCCATCCCAGGCGTCGTCCTCCACCTTCTTCCTTTTTCTTCGTTCCCCTCTTTCTTCTCAACTCCCCTGTTCTCTCCATCGCACATCCAATTTCCTCTCCCCAGGCCACCTCGTCGCTCCTCGCATCGTTCCCTCCAACTCCCACACCTGCGTGCGGCCTCAGACCAGCAGTTGCGCGAAGCCATACACCACCGATCTCCAGCTGGACGCGCACGACCTCGTGCGTGTTTCCAGCCAGCCGCGTGCAGCCTCAGGTTGTAGTCACGTCCCACAAACACAGAGGTCGGGATGATATTAATCGGTGAGTCATCAACGATTCTTGCATGGGTGAATGTGGTATCTTTTATTTCACAATCAAACCTAGGCAACCGCTTCACTCTACGGCTCTTGGTTTTTCTCCCTATCATCAAAGAGGTGGCCATAGACACTATATGTTTCTCGATCCTTGTCCTCTTATTTCCCGACCTTTTAAGCATCAATTTACTTCTCACAAATCTTTTAAGGTCGGGAAAGTATTCAATGGACATTATTAAGGGAAACTCAAAAATCAACTCTCTATCAAGTGCTTCCCTAACTGTAGGATCTAATTTTTGTAAGTATTTTCCATTTTCAATTTTTAAGGTATTTTCTGGTTTTTCCATTTTTTGGTCTTCTTGATAGGTGAAGGAGGACTAGGAGAATGTACGGACTCTGGTTTGGAGGGAAAGTGGTTAGTACAAGAGGGAGGTAGAAGGGACTCCAGTTGTACATGACGTGTAGTTAATCTGGTGTCTTTCGGGTTTTCAGGATTCAATCCGCGAAATCCATGATCCACTTTCCTACCTGGACTTTTTATCGATCTACAAATGTCATTCTCCAATAAGTTATCATGACACATCATGAGAGAAGTCTGCTCAATTGGAGGATACCGCTGAGAACTCGGGCTCTTATACTCAACACACCTTGACTCAAGCATGTAATATTGGGTTGAGTATGGCCCATCTGTATGGCACATATTGGACAGAGCCTCATAAGGTGGAGTCAGTAGACAGGGGGTTTGTAAATCGATCGCATGAATCCAATCCTTTGTATATGTCGGCTCTCCGAATGGGTGATATGAAGGCTGGTCAATGTTGGCTTGATCGCTCAGGTCAATCAAGTCAGGAAGATCGTATGGTGTAGGCCTCTCCATTCGGTTTATTTGGTCGTCCTTGTGGTACCCTAAGGATAAATCGGGATGTGTATAGGTCAATGGTTGCCCGATCCCAACTCGAGGTGAGAATGAGGTATGTGGGGTCAACTGATTATGCCAATCATTCATCTCAGTAGTGGCTTACTTTTTGATTGGTTCCTTTATTCTAGCAAGCAGATGAGAATAAGGTGAGTCAATACATGGTGGTAGTTGGTCAGGTGTGTAAGAATGTGGAGTAGGTGAGAAGGACGAAGAAGTGGAGAAGTCAGTCGAAGTTCTGGTAGAGGAATAAGAGGATGGAGATGATCGGAATATGGTCGAAGAAGGGTGACTTGGATATGATGACCAAAATTATAACATCTTGGAAGGGAGATGAGAGAATGAAGTGGATCGAGGAAGAAAGCGTGCAAGTGCACCGAATAGCACACAAAACAACCAAACACAAGAGCAAATCCTAAGTTCACCTACTCAAAGCAGTGATGGTCGTAAAAGTTCGACCATTTATCTTTTCAGTTTTATTTAGGTGATAAATCAAGATATAAGTCCAATTACGCAAGGCTTAAAAGTAGATTTTGGGTACTATCCTAGGGATGCATCCTCACCTCTCAACCATCACAATAGCCAAGCATACAATGAGGGTTTTTCTCTCCCAAAACAAATACTAGTTTTAGTCAGTTTTTTTGTCAACTATGATTAGCAGTTCCGATTTTAAGTTTGGTTATCACTTGATTAGTCTACCAAAGCACGCCTAACAATCAGTCACGATTTACTTTTAACCTAAGTTTCAAAAATCAAGGGGAGGGAGTCGAGAAAAACCGATGTAAATAGTGAAATCAATGATGCATGTTCAGTTCAGGAGACTTACAGTGATCCTCACGCTCTACATGCGGGATGCAAGGCAGAATTGAATTTTATACTAAATGAGATGCAAACGAGAAAACCGTTCCTAGACAGGCAGTTCTATTAGCGAGTGATGAACAAGTTAAATTTCACTAATAGCCATGCGGTCTAAGTACGTCTCGTTAAATGTGATGTGTGGTCCTAAATATTACGAGCACAAGAAATAAAGATATAATCTAGTAAAAATGCTCTAAGAGCCGTGAGTGCAAGTCCTATTCTACGTCAATCAACCACACGATCACGAGCGAGTCGAAAGTCCAGTCCGGATACAAGCGCGAGCTCTCAAACAAGAGTCGTTGTAAATAAGCAAATTACCTAAATTATTACAACACAATATTTATAGAAATTCTCACAAAAATAAATTAAAAATTCCTTGATCTTCAACAGTCGGAACGCGTCACGTCCATCGACCTCCGATGCACTCCAAGTCCGCCGGGCCCTCGCAAGGAAAAGAAAATTTATATTAGAGAGATCAACAATGAAATATATACAAAAATATGAAGAGAAATAAATGAGAGGAAAATTGATTAATTACAAGTGGCTCGGGGGTCAGACTAGCCGAGTAAGTGAAAATCTAAATCCAAATTTTTTAAATTAATCCCTAAGCCGTTTCTCTCCTCGGCAACGGCGCCGTCTGACAAAGTTGTTGAGCATGTTTTTTAATGTATATTCATTGTAGTACGTGTACTTAGCAAGTCAATCAGAACCGAGACAAGATCTTTGTGAAGAGGGATTGGCTTTAATTTATATCCCGAGCAAGTCTGGGGTCGAACACTGGGAGGTAAAGGAACAACGTCGGGTTGATTCAGATAAATTAGATCTATATTTTCTAAGTTAATTTTTTAGATTTTTTAATGCAAAAATAAATGCCAATGCAAAATGCGGGTGAATTAAGTTACTAAGAAATCACACAACTTAGCCAAATTAATTTCAATAGAAAATAAGTCCATTGTAGCCAAATGATATTTTTTTCTAGAATCCTAATCCAGTAATGAATGCAAGAGACATTTTTTGGAATGTTATGGGATAAAATGCAACAATTAAAAATGCATACTTTTATGGGTTTTTTTAGCAATTTTTCACAAACAGAATACAAAAATAATGAAAATTTTACTGATAATAAAACATGATGCAAGGAAACTACAATAATTTTTTAGATTTTCTGACAAAATTTGGATTTTTTAATGGAAATAGAGTGATAATGAGTAATTAATTCCTAATAAATCCAACTAATTACAGTGTAAATTATCTCAAAAAGCTATTTTCATATGCAATCCAGGAGAGTTGAAATTTTGCAAAAATGATGTATATGGATTTCATTAAAAATCAAATATCAAAATCACTCTATAATTTATTTGAGGCACATGACAACTCCAATTGAGATGAAATTTGTATAATAATTCAACCACGATTCAGGGCATCATTTTTTATTTTTGTAGAATTTTTGGAGCAACCGTGAGTTAGATATGAATTTTAGATCAGTGATTGGGTAAAATATAGAATTTTGCAGTAAAAAATTTTAATTAATTACCCACAACTCACAAAAATACAAGGAAATATTCAGATGGTAGACAATTTGTTGCTCAACATCATACTATTTTTTATTGAATAAAATGATGCAATACATGTGTCCAAATTAATAGTCAAACACAGGGGTATCTGTGCAAAACATAAATGAACATAAACAACACAACGAAGGCATAGGCATTGTTTTGTAATTATAAAAATTTGAGAAAATGAAAATACAATTTTTACAAAAATAAATAAATTAAAAAATGACCCTTCTTCTTCTTCGTTGTGCAGATGGGGCGACGAGGGGAGGGGTCGGCGGCGCGGTCGCACGTGGGGCCACGAGGAGGAGGGTTGCGAGCGGCGCAGGGGCGGTGCACCGTCGCACGTGGGGCAGAGGCGAGTGACGGAGATGCGTCGCTGCTAGGCGGCATGGAGATTGAGCATGGGGGGCGCTGACGTGCGCGAGGTGGACGAAAGGGGGGCTAAGGGGAGCAAATGTATCCGCCCTTGCGGGCTGCTGCGCGCTGGCAGGCAGGGGATGCCGCCGCTGGCAGCAACGGCCGAGGAGGGCGGCGGCGCCGCCGGTGATGGAGGAGGAGGGGGGTGGGGCGGCGGTGTTGGAGCTGCTGCTCCACCCTCTGTTATTTTTTATTTTTTATTTAAATTTTTTTATTTTGCTTTATATTTTTTTTCAAGTTTTTTTAGGTAGGAGATAAAATGGTGAAAATGAATGGTGGTAAAAAATGATGAGGTGATAGTGATGGAAATGATATGATGAAGATGTGGTGGTGATCTAAAAATAATGATGGTGATCAAGAAGACAAGAAAATAAAATATTAGATAAAATAAAATAACAAGAGAAATGAGGAGGAATACTTACCTGATATTCGCCAGATTTGTGGAGCAGCTACGATGGACTCCTGTCGTCGCCTCGATCCAATTGATGAAATTAAAATCGGAGAAGCTACGCGAGCTCGATGGGGAACTCGTGATGCGGAGCGAAGTTCCGCGGATCTCGCCTGAAGGAGGTCGTCACTTGAGAAAGACGCTTCATCGCTGTCACCAACAAAACACTCCAAGCTCTCTCCTTTTTCTATTAGAATGACGGAAGGTGAAAAATATGGATGAAGATATGAATATAAAGAAAAGAGAAAGGGATGTTAAAATGGAGGTGGTGTTGAATGGGAGGTTAGATTATTGGTGGAGTTGAATGGGAGGTTAGATGAAGAATATGGGGGTGGAATGGAAGCTGGTGGTAGAATATAAGTTATTGTAGAGAATGGGGAAAATAAAAAGAAAATAAAATAAAATAAAGTAGGCTACTTTAAATACAATAAAATAAAAGAGAAGAAAAGAGTGGGGAGTTTACAAAATAAGACAAACTATGTATATTTTTTTGCTTTTCTAATTTTAATTTTTTATACTTTTAATAAAAGATATTTATAATAGAAAAATACAATAAAATACTACAAATAAGATACAACACAAATTTAATTTGGATTTTCAGTGATTAAGAAAAAATAAAAAATGAGAACAAAAAATATGTACAATATATACAATGTACACATAGGTCCCAAAACTTAAATTTTGCAAACGAGCTCTGATTTTAATGAAACCACTTTCAGTGGATAGATAATTTTCTAACTTGAACTTTAAAAGTGAGTTTGATGAGTTTAGAGTTCATACAAAGCGGGAATTTAGCTGGGAAGTTGGACTTTACGGCTTTTTACCTTTGGGATCTAGGAGAACTTCTTTGAGGTGAAATTTATTTTGTATTTTTTTTATTTTTATATATATTTTTATGAACAAAATAGAGAAAGAAAAAGCTAAAAGGAGTTGAAATGAATTTATTAAAAATACATGAAGTTTTAGGGTATTTACATGTGAAAAACTCCTTTAATTTTGCAGCTTTTTATTGTTAGTTTATTTTGTATAATCTAATCTACACCAATTACTGTGTTTTATTTACAAGAGTCATTTTGTTAATTTATTGATTTTATGGACATTTATTTGGGATTTTACTCAGGGATTTTGTTAAGATCAAGATATTGAGATGATGAATCGTGGATTCATCAGCCGCGCCTCCACAGCAGATCCGTCGCCGCTGGGTGGACCTCCAGGTGCTCCGCATCTCCATCCTGTTGCACAAATTAACTACGTCTACCAACGCTGCCACTCGCGCCCTCCAGTCGCCCAGCCGCGCGGAGGCGCGCCGCCTTGCCCTAGACCGAGCTCGCCGTCGCCCTTGCACCTACGTGCTGAATCAGCGTCACCGCACGACGTCCCCAGTCGCTAGCCACCAAACCTCCTCTACGGTCGACCACCCTTGATGCTAGGAGCCTTCCTCCCTACTCCCGCCGAGTGTGAGGAACAAGAGGATCCTCACGTGCCAAGCACGCGAGGATTGGAAAAATTGCCATTAGCACCCCCCCCCCATTTCCACAAATAACAGAAGGGACCCGCATTCAAGCAAGCACGTGCTTTGCACGTGCCCTGGTGGAGAAATTGCATCAGATGCCTCCCGGGTCTAGGTATCTACATTTTAGTCCCCATTCACTTTAGTTGGTTTGTTTTATTTCTGTATTTGCATATAGAACCATGTGTTCTTTATTTATTTGGAACCTCATTTCATCATCATTTTAATTATTTAAAAATTGCTTGATGTTGTACAATTAATTCTCTATATTGTGGCATGTGCTCTATATTTTTTATTTTTTGTGGTTGATTAATAACAATTATTCTTATAGAAAATTGAATATTTTACCCATCTTGCGCGTGAAAATTCATAGTTCATTAACCACCGATCTAAAAATCACAAAAAATCAAGGATAGTAGAGTTGTTAAAACATTGTGCCCAAGAAGAATTGCATTTACATGCATATTTTCTCTCTAAAAATCATTTCGTGTATTTTACTAATTAATTTTTAATTGGTATAAATCCAATATTCTTAGGGTTTAGGATTTTTCTGAGATAGATCACCTCGTGATATATATTAGATAATTTTATTTCCTGAAAATAAATAAATTTAATATTTATCATAATTAATTAGTGATAATTTCATTGTTTCCATCCATTTATTCATAGAAAATTCATTTTGCATCCAAAAATTTCAAACAAATTACATGAGCCAAATTTCATTGCATTTCACAATTCAGCCAAGTTTGAGGATTTTTAGAATTCATTTGATCGAAATTTACATTTTAACCCTTGAACTTTGTCAAAATTGCATTTGTGTCATTTATTTGCATAAAAAATACCAAAAAAATATATCTCTCTGAAAACACGATTTCTTGTTCGACTAAAAGACAACCTAAGGAGACAGTTGCCCGCTTGAGTTCGACCTTGGACTTACCCAAGTAAAAACAATCAATAGCTCGCTTTAATTTACCATTAATTAACATAGTGATTTTTAATCAATCGTGGATTTATCCGACTGCAACGAAATCGTTAATTCGACATTATTAAAAGGGTAAATCGTCGGTTCTTCAAATGGCGTCGTTGTCGGGGAGGCACGGCTTAGCTTATATTTAAGAAAATCAAGTTTTTAGGTTTTCCATCATTGGGTAGTCTGACCCTTGATTTTTCTTGTAATTATTTCTCTATTTTCCCCCTTCTTTTTAGTATTTTATTTCTTTTATTTTTGTATATCTTTCTATGAACCTCTCTCAAATAGTTGATCTTCTATTTTTCGTGCGAGGTATCCGGTGAACTTGGTGTTGGACATGCGAGCCCACGGTGAGCCATTATGCAATAAATGTTATTGTAATTCACTCCTTAATCTGAAATAAAGAGTAAATAATTTGCATAATAGGTCCCTTAGTACAATTAGGGTTATGTACCATGGCCATCTTAATGATCATACAGCTGTTGATTCAATTATTGAATCATAGAGGCTGGTGCTTAGATGAATATCTAATTAGTTAGATTAAGGACTCATCAAGCACCGTCAAATGATTATTAAGAGATGATCTCCAGCCTGAGTAGGAGATGGCAATCCTTTCTCAGTTAGGCTGATATCTGTCTGACTTCTTGATGCAGGTCCTTTGCATAGGAATAGAGATTCGGAGGTGTCAGATTAGTTAAGTCAAAGAGTTGACTTAACGAGATCGAGATAACCAAAGTCCTATATCATATGCTGTCATGATATAGGCACACATCCTCTGACCGGAGACAGATGTGTTGCTATATGTCTGAGTATGTACATTTCGCAGACCAATAGGTTGATGGCCTAATCAAGGTCTATACACCGGCGCGATGATGTGCATATAAGGGCATATGAGTAGTATGATCTCTCAAAGGGATCATACAGGTTCACTACTGAACCGGAAGACATGAGCTCACTCATGAGATATTGGGAAGAATCAAATTCCGTGCGCACGGTCGTCTCGCTTTGGAAGCTTGACTGAATTTGTTGGTTTGATATATACTTTTGGAAAGTATATGATCAAGACCTAGGTATGATATATGCTTTTGGAAAGTATATGCTCAATACTGACTCCCAATGATCGAATGAGAAACTTACTGATAAAAACCCTGAAGTAGACAATGTAAAGTTGATCTAATACTTCGGGATTATTCTGAGTTTTCCAGTATGCAGGATGTACAGGTGTTAAGAATACCTGAGGGTGATGTGATCATAAACGGTTGTATAACCATGACGCTTCCATTCATAGGGAGTGATGAAACGGGTCTGGATTTTGGTGACTCCTCACAGTAGAGAAGTAATCTGATCTTAGTCCAAATGTTGGACATTGATCTGAATGTGATTCAGATTCAATGAGAAGATTAGATTTGCGGTCTTGATTTAATCAAGCATCTATGGGAGGCCCGAGATCTGGATTTGAGATGTGATCTCAATATCCATGTCACTATACGTGGAACAATACAATCGCCATGTCCTTATCTCCAAGTATCTGCGGAGAAAGCGCATTATCCTTGAAGGAGTTCATGGATAATTCTATTGTTGATTTATGTATCCAAGCATTGAGGAAATGGATAATTAAATGTGATTTAATTATCATGAATAATATGAATTTGATTCATATTATAAAGAGAGTTATCTTAGATAATTAAATGTGATTTGATTATCAAATATGTAAATAATATGAATGTGATTCATATTATTTGAGAACAAGAGAATAGAGATCCAAAATGATTAAATATGATTTAATTATTATGGATAAGAATAATGTGGATAGTAATATCCAATTATTCACAATATATTGTAAATGTGATTTATAATGTATTAGAGAGAGCTAATTATAATTTATATGTGTTGATTAATTATTATGTGTATTGGATACACATTGTGTAATTAATTGACAATGTAAATTATATGTTGTTTTGGGTTGTGAATATGATTCACAATTTTTCCATGGCAAGATTGCAATATTCTCAAATATAATTGTGAATTATTTTTGAAGAATAAAATCCCAACAAATAGTTGTTGGAAATAAGTAGAGAGAAAATAAAGGAGATGTGCAATCTCATGGAATCCATGAGATTGCACTCCCCATTAGGAATAGAAGGGGCGGCACCCAATTCCCTTGGGGAATTGGTGGTCGTCCCCTCTTCTTTATGGGGAAAGATCTCTCCTTTGTATTCTCTCTCCTTATTTGATTGATTTAATTTGGTATTAATATTTATTTGATTTATCAAATATATTTTATCAAAATTAAATCACAAGTTGTTGGTTTTTACCAACAATAATCTTGACCATTGGATTGACATAAATCAATCTCATCCACTGATTTTATATGTCACATGGATTGAGATCCATGGATCCCAAAACCTTATAAATAGAGAGGCATATCCATGCTCTCTCTTTACACACAAAATGCTTGAGAAGCATCTCTCTCTCTCTCTTTCTCTCTAGACGACAGCCCTCTCTATCCCTCTCATGGCCGTCCACCATGGATACCATGGAGAGGTTCTCCGTCGCCGCAGCATCGTCGTTATGTTGCCCGATCGTCTGCTCGTGGATCTCTGTCTCCTTCGGTGCGCCTCGCTCGTGAAGAAGACGATGGATCTCGTGTGTCGAGATCAGGAGATCCGCCGCTTGGATCATTAATATGGATTGCGAGAAGTACGCGGTTCATCCCTGCGCTCGCAAGCGTCTCCTCTGTCGGATCGGACTTGAGACAGGAGGTCTCTTCATTTAGAGACTCGATCGCAACCACGCTTCAAGAGGTAATCCTATTACTTGTTTGTGGTTTAGACGAAACGATTCGAGAAGTGTTCTTGGATCATGTGGTTTCGTCGTATAAAATTGTTTAAACATGAATTTAAATTCCGATGCACCGAACAACTAGTACGACTAATCGTTCTTCGTCGTATCCGATACGACGCTCACGCTTCCATGATGCGTTTGAGGATTTCTAACCATATCCTTCAAGTGATATCAGAGCCAGGTTGATGGTTTCGAATATGATTCGCTAACCGAGGACGACTTGGGTTCGTTAAGGTCGCGAAAGTTTTCTTCGCATTTGATTTCGCAGATCTGTTTAGTAAATAAATTCGGAACTGTTTAAATTGTTTAAACACGAATTTAATACTTGGATTTTGTTCCCCATTAAATAAGGAAACCATAGGATCTGAGTTTGCGTAAATCGGATTTTGTTTGCTCGAGATATGGTTCTTTTAATGAACATGTATTCACTGTTACGGGAACTGCGAATCTTAACGTAATTAAGGAGTTAATTACTGTTTAGAGATGCCTCGAAATGCATGCAAATCACATAGGTTCTGTTGTAAATCAAGTTAGCAAACTATGGAAACTTACTTTGCTTAATTTGAATTTAAATTGATTGAGATATGCTAACTTTAGTAAGTAGGAGTCACTGCTGAAATTACTTTCCTAATCAAGAACCGTGTGATTGTCAATTAGTGAAATTAATTTTTAATTTCATGAAATAATTATGGAAAATATTTGAGAAATATTGGAATATGATTATTTCCTTAATTGACTTGACCTCAACCAATTAATTGATTAGATTTGATCTAGATCATAATTGGAAACACAATCATCAAACTCCTTGCTTGAATAGGATTGGGAATTTGTCTAGCAAATTTCCTTATAATCAAAATTGTTTTGATTACTATATGGTATAATTTCGGTTGAAAAACCGATGATCATCTCAAGTACAAATTAATCAATTTGGCATTATCCTTTCCCGAGGCGGATATGGTGTCTAGTCGGGGATCGCTGGGGTAGCGGGTTGCAACGTATGCGGTCCGTCCCACTCCCGTCGGTACTAGCCATGACAACGGGTAGGGTCGGGATAATGTCCGAAGGATTAAGATGTATTTTTCTAATTATTAAAATACGAATTAATACGTACTTTGGGAATAATACCATATATATTCAAGTAAGAAAATCAAGTTTGATTGATTGAATTGGATTGATAATTAATTTAATATGATTAAGTTAATTATGTCCAATAAAATACTCTAATATGATTAGAGTTGATAATTCCCTTGGAAGAATTAATTATATAAATGTGATTCATAGAAATTAATTTAATTTGAATAAGATATGGAGGATCACATAAGTGACATCCATGGTCTCCCGTCAAGGCGAAGGGTTTCGTCGCCAGATATTATATGTAGGTGACGCCTATCCGAAGTGACAGCTCCTGCATATGATCCATTTGGATCGGGCTCGTCGCTTCTCGAAAGAGTAAGGACGTATGCGTAGTGACCCCAATATCGGGTCCTCATATTATTGGGGCAATATTGGATTGCGCATAGCGAGTTGTATTCATGTTGACGGTTAGTTCAATTAATGACGGGTCCACATCACCTTAGGGGTGGTGGGCCCGGGTATTAAATACCAAATTGGGAGATGCAAGTTGGACTTGCAAGGCGGAATGTGTTCGCGCTTCTTTTTATCCGAGTTGTAGGTTCTCATATTATTGGGATGCAACAAAGATAAGGAAGGAGATCCCGGATCTTGCTTGAGATATAATGGTAAGTATATCTCTTACATTGAAAGTGATTAAGGGAATGAACTTTCATTGTTGACATGGCAAGACAACTTTGATATAAAATTCCTAATTCAAAGTAAAACATGTATATATATAAATATATACCCTTATGCAAATTACTTATTTCAGATAATCCTTCATTAAACCCACTCAATGTTATACTCAATAATAACCAGTAAAATATCATGGATTGGACCCATGATCCAGATATTGTACTTGCAGTTGGACACATAATTATGTGGTTGCAGTATGCAAGTTTCCTCATAATAATGAGGAATGACAATTAAATAGATAGTAGGACTTCAAACCTAGGGTTTGTATGTTTCTATAGCCTTGATATCATCAAATGTGCTTTGAAAGTGACATGTTGATGATGATCTCAATTGTCAAACTAATCCTTATAAAATCAATAATGATATTCTGGCATACATATGTGCTCTCAACATTTAATCATGAATGACATGGTTCTCTGCATCATGTAGAATGGTGGCTCCATAAGAGATGATGTATTCAAAACATTTGAATAACTACCTGAACCAATGTTTTAAGAGTTTAGATGGATGTAGGTGATGAGTGTCATCATTCTACTATCTTTACTCTAGTCATTCATGAAGCTTCATAATATTCATATTGTATGAATTTAATGAAGCATATATAAGTGTTGAAATACTCTTATTTTGAATTCTTTTTGAATTTAACATAAGATATCCTTGGTCTTGAGCAATGGTTACTTATAGACAAAGGGAGCGCAGTGGAAGCATGGGTTGGACCCAAGTTAGAAGTATAGTCAAAGAGATGATTGTACTTCTGTGACTTCCATATGACATCCAACGAGTTGGATGTATGCCAATACTGCAATAAGTTGATGTGTTGATATTATGATTATCAAATCTATCTAGAATCCTTAGAGAAGGAATCGGATAGTACATCAGAATAATCTACATATAATCATTGAAATTGACTTACTTATTTGATAAGATAAAGTCTAATAATTGCATCTCAATCTTCTAATGACACTTGCAATTGGTTGCATCTGTATTAGAATAATAGAAATATGATCTTAAGGTTTAATGGTCATCCATGTTGGAATTGATGCAATTGTTGCAATAATTTCCACCAGGATGAATAGACTTCATATTTGCAGTGGGAGCCCTTAGTCTTAGAGAATGTCTCTATGAACTAGATATTAGAATACACTCATTGTTTATTTCTAAATGTTGGGAATAAACATCAAATCTGGAATAGACCTATCATAAAGAGTTATGATGGAGATATTTCATATAGTAATCTAGCATCTAGTGGACTCCACAAAATTAGAAATTAATGAATGGTTCATTAAGATTTCTAATACTGAAAAGTAAACCTTTAAAGATCAATAGGAAGACACAGATCATTTGATAATGATCTGACATCATGTTTTGGACATTTGTTTGTTGATGTGATCAATAGACTGGTAAGAGATGAACCTTTAGATTGTCTAAATGTTCAAAATCTTACATACTTATGAATATTGTATTCAAGAGTAAAAATGTCCAATACACCTTTCTTTGGGAAAGATGTAAGATGTCAAGGTATTCAGGATCTCATACATATTGATGTATGAGAATCATCTATATCATAGTAAACATTATGGATATGTGATATCTATTGATGATTATGTATGAAATTTCTTCTCTTCACCTTAGAGAAACTTTGAAATGTTCAAAGATTTAACAGTTTTAGTTTAGAACCAAAGTTTGAAGGAAGATGAAATGAATTTGATCTAACCAAGGTAGCTTGTACCTATTAGATGAATTCAAGGAATACCTTGTAGAGATATGAATATCATTTCTATCTCACCCCTCCTAATGAACCTTAACTCAATAGAGTTGTAAGGAGATGCAATTAATCATGTGTGACATGATTTGATCAATGATTACTCTTAGCATAATTATCTCTTAGTTTCCAGGTATATGTATATGTGGTAGAGACTACATTATATATATTTAATAAGGTTCCAAGCTAGTAAGCTGGAATCTAGCACCAGAGAGTGCTACTTCATTAGGAAAATAAAGGATGGTATTAGATATCTACTTTATGACCTTGAGATTCTTAAAAGATCACATCTTTGAGAATATGATTCTTATAGGATGACTCTCTTGAGAATCAAGATGAAAATGAAGTAAAGGAACTCATTTAATCTTGAAAAGATAATGAGGCTCCTGAAATCGGAAACTGAAATAGATAATTAAAGATGAAACATTAATACCTCTTCAAATAAGTTTGAGGATGGATTCCATATGTCAGTTAAATCTGAAAATGATCGGACTTCATGTGATAAAGCTCCTGAGGATCATGACATGGAAAGATGGATGTTAGCAATAAAAGTCTAATGTAGACTTCATATACAAGTGTTGTATATGGACCTTCGAGGATCCACCTATATGGGTCAGACCCATTAAGGTGTAAATGGATCTTCAAGAGAAAGAGGGAACCTGATGACAAGGTATAGACCTTCAAAGCACGGTTCGTAGCCATGAGCTACACACCAAAGAGAAGGAATCGCTTGCGATAAGACTTGCTCTCCAGTGACCTTGCTTTAACCCATCAGAATATTGCTAACTATAGCTACACAACTTGTCTATGACATCTTCATGGTGTGAGTCAAGATTGCATTCCTCTATGAATACCTCTCTGAGGATATTCATTGAAGTAGCCCCAGGGCTTCATGGTTGAGGAAAGCAAGGTGTGCTAGCTGAAGAACTCCATCTTTGGACTCCAATAAGTTTCTTGTGGTTGGAACATAAGATTTGATGAAAATATAAATGTTATGATTTCAGATGGAATCTTGATGAACCATGTGAAGCTTAGTGGGAGTGTCATTGTGTTCATCGTGCTAAATGTAGATATTATTCTAATCATTTGGAATAATATGAGGATAATAATAAGTGTTTTAAAATTTGGTTGTTTCATACCTAGAGATACGATCTCAAAGGATACCTCTTAGATCTTAATTCTGAAGTTGTTCAGAATCAAGGAAAAGAGGGTATTGGAACCGTCACATTAGTAGTACACCTTGGACTTATTCTATTTTCTGGAAAATTCCAAGAAAGGCTTCTTTCCCCTAAAATATGGTACTGACATATCTAAAGGGATAGCACCTCAAAGAGTTGAGGAAGTGAATGCTAGAACTGCTTGCACTTATGCATCAGTTATGAGAAGCTGAATGTATGCTAGATGTGTACAAGAACCAGATGTCTACCATGCAGTGGGAGTAGTAAACTATTACTAATCCTACTATGGAGATAAAACACTTGATTGCAGTAATAATAATATCTTCAAAGATGATAAAACTTAGAGATAATGATTTCAAAGTCTTATCTTCAAAGGTTTAAGACCTTGTAGATAGTGATCTATAAGGGTCTTAACTGTAGATACCTTACAAGATAGAGATCTCCAGGAATGAAGGTATTCTAGTAAGGATTATGGGAATACTGGTTATGATAATTAATAAGATGTAGTGTCAATGACACTATAACCGACAAAATTGAGTATTGGTTGCATAGGATGCAACATTCGCATTGGATGCAAGCACTGTTACTAGGAGATATGCAAGTGCCGTAAAAGGACTTGGCGTAGTATCTTGGGAACAGAGTGATTGATCTGCTTACCTAGCTATTTTCTAAATAGCCTATGATTGTCACATGAGTGTGGGTTTAAATGATTAGCCCATTAATGGCTCTTTGGGCTAGTGGGAGATTGTTGGACATGCGAGCCCACGGCGAGCCATTATGCAATAAATGTTATTGTAATTCACTCCTTAATCTGAAATAAAGAGTAAATAATTTGCATAATAGGTCCCTTAGTATAATTAGGGTTATGTACCATGGCCATCTTAATGATCATACAGCTGTTGATTCAATTATTGAATCATAGAGGCTGGTGCTTAGATGAATATCTAATGAGTTAGATTGAGGACTCATCAAGCACCGTCAAATGATTATTAAGAGATGATCTCCAGCCTGAGTAGGAGATGGCAATCCTTTCTCAGTTAGGTTGATATCTGACCGACTTCTTGATGCAGGTCCTCTGCATAGGAATAGAGATTCGGAGGTGTCAGATTAGTTAAGTCAAAGAGTTGACTTAACGAGATCGAGATAACCAAAGTCCTATATCATATGCTGTCATGATATAGGCACACATCCTCTGACCGGAGACAGATGTGTTGCTATATGTCTGAGTATGTACATTTGGCAGACCAATAGGTTGATGGCCTAATCAAGGTCTATACACCGGCGCGCTGGTGTGCATATAAGGGCATATGAGTAGTACGATCTCTCAAAGGGATCATACAGGTTCACTACTGAACCGGAAGACATGAGCTCACTCATGAGATATTGGGAAGAATCAAATTCCGTGCGTACGGTCGTCTCGCTTTGGAAGCTTGACTGAATTTGTTGGTTTGATATATACTTTTGGAAAGTATATGATCAAGACCTAGGTATGATATATGCTTTTGGAAAGTATATGCTCAATACCGACTCCCAATGATCGAATGAGAAACTTACTGATAAAAACCCTGAAGTAGACAGTGTAAAGTTGATCTAATACTTCGGGTTTATTCTGAGTCTTCCAGTATGCAGGATGTACAGGTGTTAAGAATACCTGAGGGTGATGTGATCATAAATGGTTGTATAACCATGACGCTTCCATTCCTAGGGAGTGATGAAACGGGTCTGGATTTTAGTGACTCCTCTCAGTAGAGAAGTAATCTGATCTTAGTCCAAATGTTGGACATTGATCTGAATGTGATTCAGATTCAATGAGAAGATTAGATTTGCGGTCTTGATTTAATCAAGCATCTATGGGAGGCCCGAGATCTGGATTTGAGATGTGATCCCAATATCCATGTCACTATACGTGGAACAATACAATCGCTCTGTCCTTATCTCCAAGTATCTGCGGAGAAAGCGCATTATCCTTGAAGGAGTTCATGGATAATTCTGTTGTTGATTTATGTATCCGAGCATTGAGGAAATGGATAATTAAATATGATTTGATTATCATGAATAATATGAATTTGATTCATATTATAAAGAGAGTTATCTTAGATAATTAAATGTGATTTGAT
This sequence comes from Ottelia alismoides, assembly GCA_037367405.1. Classification (NCBI taxonomy): domain Eukaryota; kingdom Viridiplantae; phylum Streptophyta; class Magnoliopsida; order Alismatales; family Hydrocharitaceae; genus Ottelia; species Ottelia alismoides. The sequence goes on from JAZKJV010002872.1 coordinate 240,646, forward strand.
TATCAAAGATGTAAATAATATGAATGTGATTCATATTATTTGAGAACAAGAGAATAGAGATCCAAAATGATTAAATGTGATTTAATTATTATGGATAAGAATAATGTGGATAGTAATATCCAATTATTCATAATATATTATAAATGTGATTTATAATGTATTAGAGAGAGCTAATTATAATTTATATGTGTTGATTAATTATTATGTGTATTGGATACACATTGTGTAATTAATTGACAATGTAAATTATATGTTGTTTTGGGTTGTGAATATGATTCACAATTTTTCCATGGCAAGATTGCAATATTCTCAAATATAATTGTGAATTATTTTTGAAGAATAAAATCCCAACAAATAGTTGTTGGAAATAAGTAGAGAGAAAATAAAGGAGATGTGCAATCTCATGGAATCCATGAGATTGCACTCCCCATTAGGAATAGAAGGGGCGGCACCCAATTCCCTTGGGGAATTGGTGGCCGTCCCCTCTTCTTTATGGGGAAAGATCTCTCCTTTGTATTCTCTCTCCTTATTTGATTGATTTAATTTGGTATTAATATTTATTTGATTTATCAAATATATTTTATCAAAATTAAATCACAAGTTGTTGGTTTTTACCAACAATAATCTTGACCATTGGATTGACATAAATCAATCTCATCCATTGATTTTATATGTCACATGGATTGAGATCCATGGATCCCAAAACCTTATAAATAGAGAGGCATACCCATGCTCTCTCTTTACACACAAAATGCTTGAGAAGCATCTCTCTCTCTCTCTTTCTCTCTAGACGACAACCCTCTCTATCCCTCTCATGGCCGTCCACCATGGATACCATGGAGAGGTTCTCCGTCGCCGCAGCATCGTCGTTATGCTGCCCGATCGTCTGCTCGTGGATCTCCGTCTCCTTCGGTGTGCCTCGCTCGTGAAGAAGACGACGGATCTCGTGTTTTGAGATCTGGAGATCCGTCGCTTGGATCATCAACATGGATTGCGAGAAGCACGCGGTTCATCCCCGCGCTCGCAAGCGTCTCCTCCGTCGGATCGGACTTGAGACAGGAGGTCTCTTCGTTTAGAGACTCGATCGCAACCACGCTTCAAGAGGTAATCCTATTACTTGTTTGTGGTTTAGACGAAACGATTCGAGAAGTGTTCTTGGATCATGTGGTTTCGTCGTATAAAATTGTTTAAACACGAATTTAAATTCCGATGCACCGAACAACTAGTACGACTAGTCGTTCTTCGTCGTATCCGATACGACGCTCACACTTCCGTGATGCGTTTGAGGATTTCTAACCATATCCTTCACTTGGAGTGGATTTCTTGAAGGCCGACGCAACTCGAAGCGATCTACCGCCCGAAGAATTTCATTTTTTTTAAAGAAAGATTTTTTAACTGCTAATTTACAACGGTTCCCGATTAGGTTCTCGCGTGTATAAAAAAAACTGAACATTTTTTGAAGAGAGGTTTTTTTAACAGCTAATTTACAACGGTTCTCGATCATTAATTGTTTTGGATTTTTCATATTTTTTTAATGTTTTTGTTATTTTTTCTAGAATTTTGCTAGTTTTATGGATTTTTAAAGTAAAAAATAACCCAAATAAGGGATTAAATAAATAGACCGAGATTGGTTTGGATTTTAAAAATAGTTATCAGGTCTCAGAATTGCCTAAATAAATTTTAATATATAAATATTTATATAAATAAAATTATAAAGGAGAAAACATATTTTTGTAATTTTTTAATGATTTTTAAGATTTTATGGAAGATTTTGGGTTTTTTCAATTTTTAGGTTTTCTGTTTTTCAATTTTTAGTGATTTTTTGGTTTCTAACAAAATTAGGATAAAATATACTACATATATTTTTTTAGAATTTTTAAAGATGTTTTATATTTTTGGGTATTTTATAAGTTAAACAGGGAATAAAAAGGATCCTTTTGATTTTTAATAAATGAGTAAATTGCCTAAAAATGCTAAATAAACATGTGGCATTAAAGTATAAGGCAAGAGGCATTTAATCCTATTTTTACGTATTTATAGGAGCACGACAGGTATTTTTGTAAACTAGAGAAAATGCACAAAATTAAGTCTCCTGGCAGCGGCATTTTTGCAATAAAAATTAAGTCCAGGGGCTTCCATGCAATCATTTATTTAATTTTTAACGATTGTTTTACAATTACAAAAACTGTCAGGGCCTATTTATAAATTACCCATCACGTGGGACTGCACGCGACTCTGCCTGGGAAGGACCAAAATGTGATATCCAAAAAGTACATGAGCCTAATTGCAAACTTTCTAATTATTTTAAATGTTATATTTTATTTACGAGACTAAAATTTAAATGTACACAAATACATGGTGTAGAGTGAAAATTACCCATTTATTTCACGCCATCCAATGGTTGTACTTCATCCACTCAAATACGTGACGCATTCTGGTGCGACGATACCCCTTCACCGATCTACAGTTTGGATTGGATCTTGTGCTTCATCATATGGCTGGCCGTGGCGAGGAGGGATGGTCGAGATCAGAACTGGCAGGTCTCCTCGATTCAACGGTATTGTGCATGCCTCCAAGAACAGGGAAGAACACGTCGCTCGATTCCTCGAGCTCAACGGCCCCTCCGGCGACGCTGAGATGCTCTTTAGGTTCCTATTGGTGGTCTGCATCTAGAAGTTCCTCACAAGGACCGGGGGCTGTCAGAGCTCTCCAGCGAGGCAGGACAAGCTACACAGCCCTGAAGGATATGGGATAATCCTCAAGCGCATCATGGAAGCGTGAGCATCGTATCGAATACGACGAAGAACGACTAGTCGGATTAGTTGTTCTATGCAGCGGAATTTAAAAAATTTTCATGTGATGAAACCACATGATCCAAGAACGATTCTAGGATCGTTTCATCTAAAACCACATCAAGTATAAAGGAATACCTCTTGTAGCATGGTTGATCGAGTCTCTACGAAAAGAGACCTCCTGTCTGAAGTCTGATCTTTGGATAAGAAACTTGCGAGCGCGGGGATGAGTCACGTGATCCTCGCAATCCAAGAAGTTGATCCAAGCACGGTGAACTCCTGATCTCGTCGCACGAGATCAAAAACCTTCATCGTGAGCGAAGTACTCCAAAGAAGATGGAGAACCGAGGAACGTCGAGGCGGCGGCACAGCGGCGAAGCAACGACGAAGTTTCTTCTCTAGGGTTTGGTGGACGGCCACCAAAGGAGAAGATAGGAGAGTTGGCGTGCGGAAGGAGAGAGAGAGAGAGAGAGAGAGAGAGGGAGAGAGAGAGAGAGCTTGTTGTATCTCAATAGCATAACCCTAGAGAGCAAGGGGTGCCTCTCTATTTATAGAGTTTTGGGAGTCCATGGATCACAATCCATGGGACACACCAAATCAATGGATGAGATTGATTTTTGTTTAATCCAATGGTCAAGATTGTTGTTGGCAAAAACCCAACAACTAATAATTTAATTTAGATTAAATATATTTGATAAATCAAATATAATTCAATCCTAAATCAAATCAATCAGATATGGAGAGATTATCATGGAGATTACATCTCCCTATGGAATAGGTAGGACGGCTACCATTTTCCATGTAGGACTTCGTAGTCGTGCACCATAATCCACGTTGGAGGCAATCTCATGCATTCTCATGAGATTGCATATCTCCATGAAAATCTCCAATATTTTCCAACAACTTTTGTTGTGATTTATTCTACAAAAATGATTCATAATTAATTTTGAGAATATTACAATCTTGCCATTGGAAATTTTGTGAATCACATTCACAACCCAAAACAAAAAGTAATTTACATTTTCAATTAATTATACAATGTGGATCCAATTCACACCAATAATTAATTAACAAATATAAATCATAATAAGCTCTCTCTAATACATTATAAATCATATTTATAATATATTATGAATAATTAGATATTGCTATCCACATTATTCTTATCCACAATAATTAAATCACATTTAAATATATTGGATAATTATCCACATGCATTAAGATGATTATATCACATTTAATTATCAATCTCTCAATGCTTAGATATAATTCAACTATGGAATCATTCTTGAACCCTTTCAAGAATAATGTGCTTTCTCCACAGATACTTGGAAATAAGGACATGGCGATTGTATTGTTCCACGTATAGTGACTTGGATATTGAGATCACATCTCAAATCCAGATCCCATGGACCTCCCACAAATGCTTGATTGAATCAAGGCCGTAGACCTAATCTTCTCATTGTATCTGAATCTCATTCAGGCCAATGTCCAATAAATGGACTTAGATCAGGTCACTTCTCTATTGAGAGGAGTCACTAAAATCCAAACCTATTTCATCACTCCCTCGGAATGGAAGCGTCATGGTTATACAATCGTTTATGATCACATCACCCTCAGGTATTCCCAACACCTGTACATCCTGCATATTGGAAAACCTATGATGAAAACCCAAAGATGTAGATCAATTTTGTACTGTCTTCTTTAGGGTTTAATCATCAAGTTTCTCAGTCTTGGTCATTGGGAATTGGTATCGATCATATGCTTTCCCAAAGCATATATCATACCTTCAAATTCTTGTCATGCTTCCAAAGCCTGATGACCATGCATGGAATTTGTTCAGTCCCAATACCTCATGAGTGAGCTCATGTCTTCCGGTTCCCAAGTGAACATGTATGATCCCTTTGAGAGATCGTATTACTCATATGTCCTTACATGCACACCAACTCGTCGGTGTATAGACCTTGGTTAGGTCATCAACCTATTGGTCTGCCAAATGCACACACTCAGACATATAGTAACACATTTGTCTCTGGTCAGAGGATGCATGCCTATGCTGTGACAGTATTCAACATAGGTCTTTGGTTATCTCGATCTCGTTAAGTCAACCCTTTGACTCAACTAATCTGACACCTCCGAAACACTATTTCCATGCAGAGGACATGCATCAAGAGGTCGGCCAGATATCAGCCAAGTGAGAGAGGATTGCCATCTCCTACTCAGGCTGGAGATCCTCTCTTAACAATCATTTGACGCTACTTGATGAGTCCTCAATCTAACTCTTTAGATATTCATCCAAGCACCAGCCTCTATGATTCAATAATTGAATCAACAGTTGTATGATCATTAAGACGGTCATGGTACATAACCCTGATTGTACTAAGGGACCTATTATGCAAATTAGTTATTCTTCATTTCAGACCAAGGAATGATATTCGCAATAACATTTATTGCGTAATGGCTCGTCGTAGGCTCGCATGCCCAACAATCTCCCACTAGCCCAAAGAGCCATTAATGGGCTAATCATTTAAACCCATACTCATGTGACAATCATATGCTATTTAGAAAATAGCTAGGTAAGTTGATCAGTCACTCTGTTCCCAAGAGACTATGCAAAGTCCTTTTACGACACTTGCATATCTTCTAGAAACAGTGTTCATATCCAATGCGAATGTTGCATCTCATGCAACAATACTCAACCATGTTAGTCATAGTTGTCCTTGACACTATACCTCAATAATTATTATAACCAGTATGTAATTTCTATTATCCTTATCAAAAATACCCTTATTCTCGGAGATCTCTATCTCCTAAGATATTTGTAGTTAAAACCTTTTAGATCTCCATCTATAAAGTCTTAATTTCTTGAAGATAAGACTTAGAGATCACTATCTCTAAAGGCTTGTCATCTTTGAAGATAATGTTATTACTGCAATAAAGTGTTCTATCTCCATGGTAGGATTGGTAACAGTTTACCCCTCCCACTGCATTGCAGATATCTAACTTTTGTACACATCTAGCATACTTTCAGCTTCTCGTAACTGATGCACAAAGGGCAAACAGTTTTAGCATTCACTTCCTCAACTCTTTGAGGTGCTATCCCTTTCGATAGGTCAGTACCATATCTAGAGGGAAAGAATCCTTTCTTGGAATTTTCCAGAAAATGTAAATGTCCCAGGTGTACCATTAATGTGATGGTCCCAATACCCTCTTCTCTTTGCTTTTGAACAACTTAGAACTAAGATCTGAGAGGTATCCTTGAGATCGTATCTTGAGGTATGGAACAACCAGATTATAAAACACTTATTATTATTTTCATCATATCATTCCAAATGATTAGGGTATTATCTACATTTAGTACGATGAACACAATGGCACTCCCACTAAGCTTCACGCAGTTCATCAAGATTCTATCTGAAATCATAACATTTATAATTTCATCAAATCTTATGTTCTAAATACAAGAAGCTTATTTGAGTCCAAAGATGGAATTCCTTAGCTTGCACATCTTGCTTTCCTCAACCATGAAGTCCTAGGGCTACTTCATGTGAATATCCTCAGAGAGGTATTCACATAGGAATGCAATCTTGACTCACATCTTGAAGATGTCATAGTCAAGTTGCATAGCTATAGTTAGCAATATTCTGATGGGTTCAAGCATGGTCACTGAAGAGCATGTCTCATCGCAAGCGGTGTCTTCTCTTTGGTATGCAGCTCATGGCTACGAACCGTGCTTTTGAAGGTCTCTACCTTCTCATCAGGTTCCCTCTTTCTATTGAAGATCCATTTACACCTTAATAAGTCTTACCCATATAGGTGGATCCTCGAGGGTCCATATACAACATTTGTATATGAAGTCTACTTTAGACTTTATTGCTAACATCCATCCTTCCATGCTATGATCTTCAGAAGCTTCATCACATGAAGTCAGATCATTGTCAGATTCAACTGACATATGGAATCCATCTTCAAACTTATTTGAAGAGGTATTAGTGTTTCATCTTTAATTGTCCTTTTAGTTTCCAATTGTAGGATCATCATTATCTTCTCAAGATTAAATGAGTTCCTTCACTTCATTTTCATCTTGATTCTCGAGAGTCTCATCCTCTAAGAATCACATTCTCATAGATGAGATCTTTTAAGAATCTCAAGGTCATAAAGTAGGTATCCAATACCATCCTTTATTTTCCTAATGAAGTAGCACTCTCAGGTGTTAAATTCCAACTTACTTGCTTGGAACCTTAGTAAGGATATATATTATAGTCTCTACTACACATATACCTTGGAAACTAAGAGGTAATTATGCTAAGAATCATCATTGATCAAATCATGTCACACATGATCCAATTGTATCTCCTACAACTCCATTGAGTTTAGGTTTATTAGGAGGAGTGAGATAGAAATGACATTCATATCTCTATAAGGTATTACATAAATTCATCTAATAGGTACTGACTACCTAGATTAGATCAAATTCATTTAATCTTCCTTCAAACTTTGGTTCTAAATCAAAATTGTGAAATCTTTGAACATTTCACAGGTTTTTAAGTGAAGAGAAGAAATATCATATCACAAATAATCATCAATAGATATAACACATCCATAATGTTTATTCTGATATAGATGATTCACATACATTAATATGTATGAGATCTTGAATACCTTGACATCTTACACCATTCCAAGGAAGGGTGTATTGGATATTTTTACTTTTGAATACAATATTCACAAGTATGTAAGATTTGAACCTTTAGAAAATCTAAAGTTTCATCTCTTACTAGTCTATCGATCACATCAACAGACACATGTCCAAGGCTTGATGCCAGATCATTGTCAAATGATCTTCATTCTCCTATTGATCTTTTAAGGTTTAATTTCAGTATTAGAAATGTTAATGAACCATTCATTAATTTTTTATTTTAGTAGAGCCCACTAGATTTTAAATTACTATCTGAAATATCTCCATCATAACTTTTTATGACAGTTCTATTCCAAAATTCATGTTTATTCCCAACATTTAGAAATAAACAATGAATGTATTCTAATATATAGGTCATAGAGACATTCTCTAAGACTAATGGCTCTCATACTGAAATTAGGTAGTCTATTTATCCAATAGAGGTTCTTGCAACAATTTCATTAACATCCATGTGGATGCCTATTAAACCTTTAAAATCAAATTTTATAGTCTTCTAATACATATGCAACCAATTGCAAGTGTTATTAGAAGATTGAGATACAATTATTAGACTTCATCTTATGAAATAAGAAAGTCAATTTCAATATTTATATGTAGATTATTCTGATGCACTATCCGAGTCCTTCTCTAAGGATTCTAGGTAGACTTGATAGTCATACTATCAACACATCAACTTGTTGCAGTATTGGCATTCATCCAACTTTTTGGATGTCATATGGAAGTCATAGAAGTATAGTCAACTCTTTGACTTTCCTTCTGACATGGGTCAGACCCACGCTTCCATTACGCTCCCTTCATCTATAAACAACCATTGCTTAAGACTAAGGATCTCTTATGTCGAACTCAAAAGAATTCATGTAAGAGTATTTCAACATTTATACATGCTTCATTCAATTCATATAATATGAATATTATGAAGCTTCATGAATGACTAGAGTATAGACAGCAGAATGATGACACTGATCACATCTACATACATCTTAAACTCTTAAAACATTGGTTCAGGTAGGTATTCAAACATTTTGAATACATCATCTCTTATAGAGCCATCATTCTGCATAATGCAGTAAACCATGTCATTCATGATTAAAATGTCGAGAGCACATATGCATGTCTTAAACATCTTCTTAGATTTTATAAGGATTATTCGACAATTACGATCATCATCGACATGTCACTTCCAAAGTGCATTCGATGAGATCAAGACTATAGAGACATACAAACCCTAGGGTGTAGTCATATTGTCTATTTAATTGTCATTCCTCATTATTATGAGAAAACTTGCACATTGCAACCACATACAATATGTGTTTAACTGCAAGTATAATATTTTGATCATGGATCCAATCCATGATATTTTATTGGTTATTATTGAGTATAGTATTGAGTGGGTTTATGAAGGATCATCTGAAATAAGAAATTTGCATAAATATATATATATACACACGTTTTACTTTGATTTAGGAATTTTTATATCAAAGTTGTCTTGCCTTGTCAACATTGAAAGTTCATTGCCTTAATCACTTTCATTGTAAGAGATATACTTACCAATATATCTCAAGCAAGATCTGGGATCTCCTTTCTTATCTTTGTTACATCCCAATAATATGAGAACCTGTAACTCGGATAAAAAGAAGCGGGAACACATTCCGCCTTACAAGTCCAACTTGCATCTCCCAATTTGGTCTTTAACACCCGGGCCCACCAACCCTAAGGTGATGTTGACCCGTCATTAATTGAACCAACTGTCAACAGGAATACAACTCGCTATGCACAATCCAATATCACCCCAATAATATGAGGATCCGATATTGGGGTCACAACGCATACGTCCTTACTCTTTCGAGAAGCGAAGAGCCCGATCCAAATGGATCGTATGCAGGAGCTGTCACTTCGGACAGGCGTCTCCTACATACAATATCTGGCGATGGAACCCTTCGCCTTGACGGGAGACCATAGATGTCACTTATTTGATCCTCTAAATCATATTCAAATTCTAATTAATCATCATGAATCACATTCATTATGATTAATTCTTCCAAGGGAAATACACATCTATTCATAATAGAGTGTTTTTAATTGGATATAATTAATTCAATCCCATTAAATCAATTATCAATCCAATTCAATCAGCAAACTTGATTGTTTTTACTTGAATATATATGGTATTATCTCAAAGTACGTATTAATTTGAATTTTAATAATTAGAAAAATACACCTTTATTTTTTTGGCATTATCGAGTCTCTACTCGCTGTCATGGCCAGTACCGGCGGGAGTAGGACAGACGCACACGGTGTAACCTGCTACCCCAATGCTCCCCGACTAGACACCATATCCACCTCAGGAAAGGATAATGCCAAATAGATCAATGTGTACTTGAGATGATCATCGGTTCTTCAACCGAAATTATACCATATAGTAATAATCAAAACAATTTTGGTTATAGGAAATTTTCTAGACAAATTCACAATCTTATTCAAACAAGTTGTTTGTTGATTGTGTATCCAAGTATGATCTAGATCAAATCTAATCAATTTATTGGTTGAGGACATGTCAATTAAGGAAATAATCATCATTAAATATTTATCAAATATTTTCCATAATTATTTTAGGAAATTAATAATTAATTTCACTAATTGACAATTACATGGTTCTTGATTAGGAATGTAATTTCAGCAGTGACTCCTACTTACTAAAATTAACATATCTCAATCAAATCAAATCCAAATTACGTAAAATCAGTTTTCAAAGATTGCTAATTTGATTTATGATAGAACCTAAGTGATATTTTGTGCATTTATAGGAATATCAAAATAGTAATTAACTCATTAATCATGTTAAGATTCGCAGTTCCTACAACCGTGAATACATGTTTATTCAAAAGGCCATATCTCGAGCAAATGGAATCCAAATTATGTAAACTTGGATCATGTGGTTTTCTTATTTAATGGGAACAAAATTCAAGTGATTAATTCGTCTTTAAACATTTTAAACAGGGCCGAAATTATTCACTAAACATAGGTGCGAAAATAAAATGTGATGAAAACTTTCGCAACCTTAACGAACCCAAGTCATCCTAGGTTTACGGATCATATCCAAAACCTTCAACCTGGCTCTGATACCACTTGAAGGATATGGGATAATCTGCAAGCGCATCACGGAAGCGTGAGCATCGTATCGAATACGAAGAAGAACGACTAGTCGGACTAGTTGTTCTATGTAGCGGAATTTAAAAAATTTTCATGTGATGAAACCACTTGATCCAAGAACAATTCTAGGATCGCTTCATCTAAAACCATATCAAGTATAAAGGAATATCTCTTGTAGCATGGTTGATCAAGTCTCTACGGAAAGAGACTTCCTGTCTCAAGTCCGACCTTTAGAGAAGACGTTTGCGAGCGCGGGGATGAGTCGTGTGATCCTCGCAATCCAAGAAGTTGATCCAAGCACGGTGAACTCCTGATCTCGTCGCACGAGATCAAACACCTTCTTCGTGAGCGAAGCACTCCAAAGAAGATGGAGAATTAAGGAACGTCAAGGCGACGACGCTGTGGCGAAGCGATGACGAAGTTTCTCCTCTAGGGTTTAGTGGACGGCCACCAATGGAGAAGAGAGGAGAGTTGGTGCGTGGAAGGAGAGAGAGAGAGAGCTTGTTGTATCTCAATAGCATAACCCTATAGAGCAAGGGGTGCCTATCTATTTATAGAGTTTTGGGAGTCCATGGATCACAATCCATGGGACACACCAAATCAATGGATGAGATTGATTTGTGTTTAATCCAATGGTCAAGATTGTTGTTGGTAAAAAACCAACAACTAGTAATTTAATTTAGATTAAATATATTTTATAAATCAAATATAATTCAATCCTAAATCAAATCAATCAAATATGGAGAGATTAGCATGGAGATTACATCTCCCTATGGAATAGGTAGGACGGCTACCAATTTCCATGTAGGACATGGTAGCCGTCCACCATAATCCATGGTGGAGGCAATCTCATGCAATCTTATGAGACTGCATATCTCCAATTTTTTCCAACAACTTTTGTTGTGATTTATTCTACAAAAATAATTCATAATTAATTTTGAGAATATTGCAATCTTGCCATTGGAAATTTTGTGAATCACATTCACAACTCAAAAAAAGTTATTTACATTTTTAATTAATTATACAATGTGAATCCAATTCACACCAATAATTAATTAACAAATATAAATCATAATAAGCTCTCTCTAATACATTATAAATCATATTTATAATATATTATGAATAATTAGATATTGCTATCCATATTATTCTTATCCACAATAATTAAATCATATTTAATTATATTGGATAATTATCCACATGCATTAAGATAATTAAATCACATTTAATTATCAATCTCTCAATGTTTAGATAAAATTCAACTATGGACTCATTCTTGAACCCTTTCAAGAATAATGTGCTTTCTCCGTAGATACTTGGAGATAAGGACATGACGATTGTATTGTTCCACGTATAGTGACTTAGATATTGAGATCTCATCTCAAATCCAGATTCCATGGACCTCCCACAGATACTTGATTGAATCAAGGTCGTAGGCCTAATCTTCTCATTGTATCTGAATCTCATTCAGACGATTGTCCAATACATGGACTAAGATCAAGTCACTTCTCTATTGAGAGGAGTCACTAAAATCCAAACTTGTTTCATCACTCCTTCGGAATGGAAGCATCATGGTTACACAATCGTTTATGATCACATCACCCTCAGGCATTCCCAACACCTGTACATCCTGCATACTGGAAGACCTATGATGAAACCCAAAGATGTAGATCAATTTTGTACTGTCTTCTTTAGGGTTTAGCCATCAAGTTTCTCAGTCTTGGTCATTGGAAATTGGTATTGATCATATGCTTTCCCAAAGCATATACCATACCTTTAAATTCTTGTCATGCTTCCAAAGTCTGACGACCATGCATGGAATTTGTTCAGTCCCAATACATCATGAGTGAGCTCATGTCTTCCGGTTCACAAGTGAACCTGTATGATCCCTTTGAGAGATCGTATTACTCATATGTCCTTACATGTACACCATCTCGCTTGTGTATAGACCTTGGTTAGGTCGTCAACCTATTGGTCTGTCAAATGCACACACTCAGACATATAGTAACACATATGTCTCTGGTTAGAGGTTGTATGCCTATGTTGTGATAGTATTCAGCATAGGTCTTTAGTTATCTCGATCTCATTAAGTCAACCCTTTGACTCAACTAATCTGACACCTCCGAATCACTATTCCCATGTCGAAGACCTGCATCAAGAGGTCGGCCAGATATCAGCCAAGTGAGAGAGGATTGCCATCTCCTACTCAGGCTGGAGATCCTCTCTTAACAATCATTTGATGGTACTTGATGAGTCTTGAATCTAACTCTTTAGATATTCATCCAAGCACCAGCCTCTATGATTCACTAATTGAATCAACAGTTGTATGATCATTAAGACAACCATGGTACATAACCCTAATTGTACTAAGGGGCTTATTGTGCAATTTAGTTATTCTTCATTTCAGATCAGAGAATGATATTTGCAATAACATTTATTTTGTAATGGCTCGTCGTGGGCTCACATGTCCAATAAGCCCAGGTACTTTGTTCTGGTGCAGAATCAACCCCGAAGGGGTCCTTTGGCCCCTCGAACCTGCAAGAAATGTTCACAAGCATGAAGAAAGGGTTTGGGGGCCTTATTGGCGAGGGGAGATGGTTGATGAGGTGTGGCGGAGGTGCCTCTGACGAAGCGGCAGAGTAGAGGCACCGATCTCCAGATCCGTGGGGATTCCGGTTGAACGAAAGTAAGTGGGCCATACGAGAACATCGTGGAACAAGATGAAAGCGATTGGGCGAGTCGGGAATAGATGTTCACGCTCAGCGGAGCTCATCGGAGCTCAGCTCCGACGAACCATTGATTACCCTAATTTGACTAACTAAATCCTACACTAAGGATGAGAAATTAAACCTATGACTAAATGTGATTAAAAGAAGCGATAAAAGACATCTCTTATACCTGGTGGTTGCCCATGGAGCACGGTCGCCGGTGACGGTGACCGTGGGATGGAAGGAGATCGGGGATGAGTCGCGGGGAGAGATCTGATGTGATCGGCGTTTCGAAGAGATTGGGTGAAATCGGGTGATGGCGGAGAGATTGAAGGCGGCCGCGAGATTCGGGGGATACGGAGATCGGGGATGCGACGGCAAAATCAACGGAGGCGGAGATACGCGGCGGCGTTAGGCGGTCGAAAGGGGAAAGGGGTTGGATGAGGACGACGCACAGGCGCCGTCCGATCGAGTTTGATCGGATGGCGCCCGTTGCGCTACGTGGCGTCACAAGGTGGAGAGGGAATGCGCTCGTGCAGAGCACGTGCCCTGGAGAGGCACGTGCGACGCACGTGCTTCGTATTTTTTTTATAAAACGAATATATAAAAAGGCTAAAAATGGCTGACACGTGGCGGCCTCTAGGGCTGCCACGTGTCAGCACCAGAAAATTCGAAATTAAAAACTTTTGTAAAATCGATAAAATAGTAAACGACCTCGGATCAAAAAAGTTTCTTCATGAAAATTGCTCGTCTCGATGAGATCTACAACTTTCATGAAGACATCAAAACCAAAATCGGTCAAATGTAAAAAGTGAATTTTTTGGGGTATCCTATGCACATAGAATACCTTGATTTTTGGGTTTTATAATTTTTATGTCATTTTTAAACATGATAAAAATCCGGAAAAATTACGGTAAAATCAAAGATAAATAAAGACACATTAATCTAATTTTTTTTGAATTTTTATTGATTAAGAAAATATATACATAAAATACAAGGTAAAAACCGCGAAAATACACAATGTACAAAAGAGGCCCAAAACCCAACTTTCACATATGAGCTCTGATTCACTTGAACTTGGTCTTGTTTTGAAGGTAATTGAATGCACATTAGTTCAAAAGTGAGTAGGATTAAATCGGACACTGGATGGAGAAAATATGTGGCTTTTAGTCCGAAAATCCTGAAATTAGGGTTTGGGTTCTTGGTCCACTTATTTGGGTTAGTTATTTTTTTGTATTTTTCCTTTATTCTTATTAGTGATATGTACACAGTGGAAGTGGTTTTGAGTTATTCGGATTTAGCATGAATGTGTTAAAAATCTGGGAAGTTAGGCTTATTTACAGGTCATTTTGGCTTGGATTTTTGGCTTCTTATTTTGTGCAGATTTTTGTGCTAAAATGCAATTCTTATGGAAACATGCATGAATGCTAATTATGCAAAATAGATGCCAGAATGCTGTTGATTTTTAGGGATTTGAGCTTAATAAATGAGATTTAGAGTGATGAATACGAGATTCATCAGTGCACCTCCGTGCTCCTGGAGCTCAGCCCGGCCTTGCAAAGCCTCCTCCTGTCATGAGAAGACTAGATAGAACCAAGGCGAGGGATCCTAGACTAGAGACGGTGACCAAACTTGCAAGGATAATCGGAGGTTTTTATTTATAGAACATATGCAGCACCCTTATTGACCGTCTAAATTCAAGAATTTGAGCATAGATACAAGGGTTCCAAGAAGGCAGCGTGAATCACGGTTGATCAATGATCATTTTCTCTAAAGAGATCAGGATCGCTGGATCGATAGATCGAGCGCGAAAAAGGGCACAAAATGCGGGAGAAGACAAGTCATCAAGTCAGACGTCCTAGAGGCCAAGTTGATCGATGGTCAACAGACAAGGCACCATCATTGGGCCACGTCAGCCCCAATGAGGACAAAATAACAAGTTTTATTCAAAAATAATTATTTAAAAGTAGTATTTGATTTTATTAATTTTTTATTATAAAATAAAAATATTTATTATTTTATTTGTATTTTATTATGAATTTTATTTATTTTTTCGATGTTATTTATTAGTAGTTAATTTTTAAGTGTTTATTTATAGGTATATTTACATATATTTTGACTATTTTATTTTTATTTTGTATATTTTATTTTTATTATTTCATTTTCTTATTTTATATATTTACAACTTATTTTTATATATATAAATATATTTTTTTTTATTTTTATGATATTATTTGAATACTTAAATAAATAGGTATGTATAATACGCAGGTATTCTTATAAGTATTTCATCAATTTTTTATATACATCATTTTATTTTAATGTATTTTATTGGGTTTTATTTTATTTTTAATATGTGCATAAGTTATAAATAATAATTACATAATTATAAAAATATGAATTTGTAAAAATAATAAAGCATGAATAAATTGAATATTTTATTCGATACAATGTACAATGAGGGTCCAAAAACCTAACTTCCACACCATGACTCCAAAAAATATGAAACCACCTCCATTAAATAGCTTTTGAAAAGTAAATTAGAGGTGATTTTGGTGTTTTGAGTTTTTATTTGAAAGATATGGATCTGTGAAATTGGGATTTTGCCTTTTTATTTTGTGTATAAAATGTATACTGGGTATTAATTTTGTACGAACTCAATTTTATATTTTTATTTACATCATTATCTACAACTTTCATGTACAAAGTTTTTTATTTAATGAATAAATACTAAATAATAAAATAGGTATAAAAATGAATAGATAATTAATAAAAGAATGGAATTTCTATTGTATTTTTGGCCACTATCTCCCCTTATTTTATTCCTTGTCGACCAACTCAATTCTTGACTTGGTCTCGGGGTTTAGGGTCATAAAATATCTTCGATATTTTATTTTTTCTTTTCTTTATTATATACTTTTGGCGTTAAAAACCACATTATTTACACAATAAATGCAATAAATGATGAATGCTATTTTATTCAAATTGATGCTATTTACATGCATTAACTAGGGGTTTAAGGCCAAAATGATAGAATAAAGGTGATGAAATAGAGATTCATCAATGGGTTGGAGTGTGCTATGAACGGGAGTCAAAGGGTTGGAGCAAAAAAAGGTTCCGACCAGCTCAAGCCTGGAGAGCAGTGGGCGGAGGTAGCCTGAAGGAGGTCTGCAATGGTGGGGGTCCCCACCGGATCTTGCCACACCTTCGAGGTTGAGAGCTAGAGCCCGAATCTATCACCTTCGATCGACAGAGCCTCTCATATTTGTGATGTGATCGATGGATGAATAACCTCGGAAGGCGGAGCTAGGTTTTATAGAAACGATGGATGGGGGTCTTCGATGGAAGGAAATCAGGGATTGATGGATTCGATTTGTGCGACGGTCGACCACGAGAAGAGGGGGGTTCGATGGAGGCCAGATATGGAAGGTGATGGTCCAGTGATCGAGAATGGTGGTGGAAATGAGGTTAATCAGGAAGGAGATCGGCGAGAGATGCGGCAGAGAGATTTGCGGGAGAGGGGAGGAAGAAGGTGGCACATGCTGGGCACATACGGTGGAGGCACATGACCAACACATGGCAAGTTTTGTTATTTTTTATTTAATTTTTTAAATAAATAAACAAAATTTAAATGCGAAAAATGAGTGACACGTTGCGGCTAAAAAGAAAAGGAAAAAATAAAAAGAAATAACAAACGACCTTAATCGAAATATTTTCTTCATGAAAGTTACTTGTCTCGATGAGATCTACAACTTTCATGAAGGGACCAACACCAAAATTTGTCATTTATCTAAAGTGATATTTTTTGGTGTACTCTATGTACGTATAATACCTTAATTTTTGGATTTTGTCGTTTTTTTTATCATTTTTAAATAAGATAAAAATCAAGAAAAATAAGATAAAATCAAAGATAAATATTTACACATATATATATTTTTTAGATTTTTATTAATTAAGATGACGAAGAAATAAATAAAGTACGAAAAAGATGTCTTTTATAAGATTGCTAGTGAACACTCAGACTCTGTCAATTTCTTTGAATTTGATCTTGAATTTTTGCATATTTTAACAAAACTTTAGTCAAAGAAAATAAGTGAAAAAGAAATAAAATAAAAATAGTTAAATATGTACATAAAATAATAGGTCAAAATCGGGTAAAATACACAATGTGCAAAAGAGGCCAAAACTCATCTTTCACATATGAGCTCCGATTCACTTGAACTTGGTCTTGTTTTGAAGGTAACTAAATGCACATTAGTTCAAAATTAAGTAAGATTAAATCATGCATTGTATGAAGAACATACCATTATTTTAGTACGATCATCCTGGAATCAGGGTTTGGATTTCGGTCCACTTATTTTATGTTAGTGATTTTTTTTATATTTTTCTTATCATCGTTAGTGATATGTACATAATGGAGGCGGTCTAGGTGATTTGGAGTTAGCACCAATTAGTTAAAAATCAGAGAAGTTAGCTTATTTTACATGTTAATTGGGCTGGGCTTTTTTTGCTTCATATTTTATGCAATTATGCATGATAAAATGTAATTATTATTTACATATGCATGAATGCTAATTATGCAAGATAATTGATGAAATACATATGAATTTTAGGGAACTGAGCTTAATTAATCTCTTTTTGAGTGATGAATCACATATTCATCAGTTGTATACGCATCGTCTCCAACAGAGATGATTTTATCCACAATTCGGCAGAAGATTTGCCAGTCCCATTTGTTATACTATAGAATAATAACTTCAATTCGTACTTCAAAGTTCTCATTTCTCACATCCCCACTTGAGACACCAATCTCTTTTGTGACTGCAGACTGACATTGTTGAATGTCATTCATAACATCATCAGGGTTATATGCGGGATATTGATCCCTGAAAACGTGCCTGCGAATATCACCCCAATATATTGAAGCAAGCATCAGACCCTCTTGCAAAATAGGATTGCTTGCTTCGACTTTAGTTAGAGATTCCTCTACACGGGGGCATGGTGGGAGGGCTCAGATGCTGACATGAAGGTGTTGAGGTAGGGCCTAGACGATGGCAGTTTCCATAAGCCTCATGACTGTAATTTCTTATGGATTGCAAATGCAAATATGGACACCTTTCTGGCACCCTATCAAGGTGTCATCGCGCACCTACCATAGTTCAGGATAGGAGGGGCAGAGCGCATGCCAGGTCAGAGCAGATGTTCAACCACTGACACTCTTAGCTCCGCACCTACGTCGAACGAACATTCGAGATAATGAAGGTGTGCTTCAAGAGAATAAGTGAATGATCATTTTACGAAGAAGCATGTAATGGTCATCGTGGCTTGTTGCATTATCAATCATTTCATCCGACATGTGTAAGGTGAGGATTAGCTATCCAGTGTATTTACCTAATAGTTAGAAAAGGGTAGAGTGCTGGCGGCATTTGAGGATGGAGACAATGAGGTGTTTGATGACAATGTCGACAGTGATATCCGTGTTTCCATGGAAGACATACGAGCGTGGAAGTTAGTGCATGATACACTGGCAACTGCAATGTTGGGAAACACTTGGACGTTTCCCTGGGTCGACATCGATTGAAAATGTTTTGGGATTCAACCCTTCTAGACTCGATTCAATGGCAGTGTAGTCGTCGATGTGTGCTAATGATGAACATTAATTATGTGCAATGAATTTTCTTCTTTTAATATCGAATGTTCTTTTTTGCCCACAATAATGAATAACCCTAAGAGAATTGTCATTATTGCTTGTTCGATAAGCAACCACGTGTTTGACACGGTTCACCAATTGCGGCTGCGATATAGCATTCATGATTGCTAAATTCAGGAAAATCAATAGGAAGAAACAATGATGGGGATCTACCATTTTACAACTTCAAACATGTGTAATCTGAGCGATCTCTTTTTAATGATTGATTTCGATTAATATTTTATATATCATATGTTTTCATCCTCTGCAGATTTTATGCTTGACTTGTGAAAACACATCGTGGTGATGATCGCCCAAACTCCCAAAGAACGACCGACGTTACGACACCAGACATGGATGAGCAACCAACATATGCGACAACAATCGACGTATGAGGAAGTTGTTATCTAAGCAATTTTTTTACACCTTGATTTATTTTTTATTTTTTGAAAAACTGAACGAGTAAATATTATCGGTATCAATTGATTCTTAACTATCAATAAGCTAGATAGTTTCTCAACTCCTAATAAAATAGAAAGTTCTTCGATTTTTTTTCACGGGTAACAAAAATAACGATGACAATGTTGTATTGCAATCGGAAAAGGACCCATGGGCGTAGATGCTATTGCCCAAAGGATACACTCCTTGTCTTCGAGGACTCACGCAGATACAAGGACACCGAGGATTGATTGTGGTACACGTGCCCTGGATATGTAAGATTTAGATTTAGGAATGTAGATTTAAATTAATTTAATTATTCAACATTGTGTAACATCAATGCATTTTCTTTTTTGCAGAGCCAGTGCAGATATAAAGTCAAGACGCCAACATTATGGTCGAACGCCCGCGTCCTTGGCTGTAGAGAAGGTATTCATGCTAACATAATAAGCGTGATGGAATTTTCAGAAGAATTTCATGTTGAGAATCTGGAGAAAATCGAGAGAAGGAGGAGATTTGTGCACTGACACGCGGATCAACTTTGATGCATGACATTATCGATGATCCTGTGTGTGATAAGCATGTGGTGGTGTAGTCTATTCTGCATATTGAACTTTGTAATGTGTATGTGGAATTTGAATTTGTAATAAAATAGTTGCAATTTTCCGGCATGTATATGAGGCAAGTCAGTTACGGTTGCATGGTACAGATCTATGATAATTCCAAGTAACAACTTAACTAACTTACAAACCTTATTTCCTATCCCTCATAACAAATAATATCACTTACATATCCTTATTCCTCCTTATTATCCTTATTCATATCTTTCCAAAAGGGAATATATCCATATTCTCCTTATTTTCCATACTTATTCATGACTTAGGGTCTTCTTGTAAACCAGGAAAAGTTCGCATGTGTATTTTTCTTAAATAGGAAAGGCGTCATTGTAAATATGATAGCGCGACAAAAACAACAACTGAAGAGCGTATACGGAACTCTGTATTGGATAATATGTGTATACGGTCCGTCCAACAAAATTCCCGTTCAATTTTTTTAAAAAAAACTTTCATCCATTTCCCACGTCAAAGAACACTACCTAAAAAGACACTTTGGGAGATCAACATCCTGCTACAAATATGGAGGGAAAGAAATCTAATAAATATCAAGCCAGGGATCAGATCACGAATCCGGAATCTGCGAGGAGAGATCCAGGAATGGTCGATCAATCTGTTCTTCTCGGAGATGGCACATCTCCTGAGCCCTGATGCAAGTTCGGGTGCACTAGATAGTGATCCTCCTGTTCTCGATCATCCCGCCTCCGATGAAGCTGGTAATTCGGTGACTGTTGTGCCTGAGACGCCGCCAGCATCGTGATCTGCGCACGAGTCCACGCGAGCTGCCGCTCGCAGCTCTGTATCTGCTGGTATATGTTGTGTATGATGCCCACGCTGCCGTGCACCGGATTCTGCATGCGCAGCTGCGCCTCGTAGGCCATGGCATCCGCCGCCTCTGCGCGCTGGTGCTCGGGGAGTTGCTGCATGATACCGGGCGAGCTTTTCCGTCAGGAGCGAATGCTATATATATGATAATCAAATCTATTGTTTTTAAGGTAAGCATTCTCACCTGCAACATCCTAGTAACATTTCCTGCTCCGAAGATCTTATGGACCCAAGCGAACCTGTCGGCGCGGTCCGCCGGGAAGTATGGAGCCAAGACGCAATCCTCGGCGCATCTCCTCCTAAGGTACTTGCATGCCGCGCAACGGGCAGAAGGATAATCGCTGCTCGACATGATTGTACTTGCAATGATCCAGAGAAAGATACACTGGAGATCTCGCTTGGATTTCCCCCTCTTGATGATGATGTGGGTTTGATTGGTGCTTTCGCTGTTGCTTAGATTTTATGTGATCTGTTCTAAGATTTGATATCTTTTGATTATAAAAGGGATTAAGAATGGAACATAAATGGAAGGTGCAACGGCTACTGCCAGGACTTGAAGAATATGGAAGGGAAGAAAGGAGAACAAATATGGAACTTCCAATCTAGTAATTTTTTTTCCATTTCCATCACGTTGTAGTTTTTAAATGCCATCGGTCGAAGCATTTAACCACGAACTGGTAATTTCTCCTTTTTTTTAATATAGCCGTTGGTGTTTAAAGATTTCTTGGTCGTTATAGGAAATAGGAACCCATCTTAACGTGCGTGCTTATTAACATAGTTAATTATACGACCTTTTGTCGTAAAGTCTCCGAACATTAACATCGGTTAAATAGTTTTAGGGCTTTTATCACATGTATCTTTCTTAATTTCTGCAATATCAGTTATGCTTCTCTCTTTTTTATAATATCAGTTGTGCACATGATTTCTTACAAAATTCACATTTATGCTTGGAGCAATCATGGAGATACATACAAATTAAAGACAACATTACATGATCTAAGACAAGTTCCACAAACTTGAAAACATTAAGATAACAACATTCCGACTGCATTATGATCATCAAATCACTTTATTTGATTCAAGTCTACTTGTCAAATCCAAATAAGGCGTATTATCGTTAGTACTCATCAATGTGGATGATCTAATCATTATAGGATACGAGATCGACTATAATAAGAAAATTATGTATAATCTATCAATAAGGTTACAAAAGAAACATCAGGAAAAAGCTCAAGCATTTTATCGGTTATGAGATTGATATGAAAAAGAATGTGTCACATTGTACCAGAAGAAGTATGCAAAATAATCTCCAAAAGAGATATGGTGCGCTAGATTGACTGCAAGCCACCTTCAACACCAATCTCTACAACAAATTTGACCTAAGACAACGAATAAATTTAATTCGTTGTCATAACATGCGTAGCTAAATATATAACAAAGAATATTGTATGTTATTTCGTTCTTTAAATCCCCAACACATATCTTAGTCATTGCTACATTCCCATCAACGAATCATATGACAATGGTTATCTATTGACCTTTTCTTATAATCGTTGTTAAATTTAATAATGGACAATACAAATTCTAAAGAATAAGTCAACTTATAAATAGTTGATATATCAATCTTTAGCAATGGATATAGCACTCATTGCTAATCTTAAGAAGAAGGCTAATTTTACACGAACAATATCTGTTATTATATACTTAACATCAGAAGATATGACAACATATATTCAAATTATTCATTATCTTGGGTCATTTTTCTTGTAGTGCGTAGAAGTGAATGCCAAATTATGTGCAGAAGAATGCAATACCGTGGAAGATCCGACCGTGTACAGGAAGCTTGTAGGCAGTTTAATACAATCAACCATGAGTAGACCAGACATATCATTCATAGTTGGTATGCTAGCAGATCCATGTACAATGTTGAAAATTGCATTTACCAAAATACAATTTGTAATGAGGTATGTCAAAGGCAACTAAATTTTAGAACAATAAACAAGATGAATGTGGAATATAAGTTGGTTGGCTCTTATGATGTTTTTTAGATTATGCCGAAGATCAGTAAATCATGACATAGGCACTATGGTTTCTTTCTGGTTGAAAGTATAGCTTTAAAAAATGTGAAAGGATCCATCAATCAACTAGAGGATTTGAATTGTTGAACAAAGAGAAAATATAAATTAATAAAATCAATAAGATATTTTTGAGATGATAAATCAATAAAAGTTGTAGCTATTTTCCTAATACATTAAAGGGATTTTTACCTGACAGACCTTATAATCTTTGTCAATTACCTCTACGACCTTTGAAACAACCTAATTCCTCCATCGACCTCGTAAACTTACTCCGTCTTACCCCAGGAACCCTGCCGTTAAATTGACAGGTCTTGAGCTAACTTAGGTGGGTTAAAACTGAGTTAATCAAATCACATAAAATCTAATGGTTAGATTTCTTCCTCTCATCCTCCTCATCAGCTCCCTCGAAGGCCTCCTCGGCTACAACGCCCAGTGACTCGTCGTATTATGGAGTTTTCTCCTCCGGCTTCTTCTCCTCCTTGCGCTTCTCGAGGGGGTAGTAGGCGAGGGTCTCTGCACCAGCCTCAACAAAGCAAGCGTTGGAGATCCGGACCTTGCCGAGAAATGTTGCTTGCTTGCTGTTGTTATCATCGTTGTATACCGTGACATATGTGCTTGGGCTAACTTGGGTTGGATTTCACTGCAGTTGGGGAGATGTGTTGTCGCTTTTGTCTGTTCCAAAAAAGAGCCATTTTCCCTCCCCACGTCTCTCCCTCACTATCTCTAAGAACGCGCCTCGCTTTCTCTCACTATAATCCTTCAAAATCCTTGCATGCACGGCCACATTAGCGCGGAGGTGCTGGATACGATGCTTCACTCAGCTTGCAGTTAATCTCTGGACCTTGAGAGAGGTTTTTTGTTTGCTCTTTGTGGATGGTGCACATGAGGTGTTCAAGGAAATGATGCAGAGGGGGAAGGGGAAGAGCAACAACCACCACCACCACAAGTGGAAGGTGCAACCATTAGGGGCCGAAGGTAGAGGTGAGCGGGGAAGGGATGTGGAAGGAGAGCTCTAGGGAAGTCATCAGGTCATGGGTGCGTAGAGCTAAAGATGATGGGCACTTCTCCATGGATTTGAAAGGAAGGCGGTCAGATTTGAGGTTGGCTCTCGGGATCTTGGGGTGCCCTCTTGCTCCAATTTCTGTCTCTCTCGCGGATTCGTTCCAGTGCCTTTGTTTAATGGAGGAGGAGGTGTATGGAGCGGAGGAACACCCACCTGCTTGCTCACGACGGTCGAGGAGATGTGGTTGTGTGTGGTTGGGGATTAGATGCCATTTTTGTAAATTTATGAAATAAAGTGGTCAATTCACATCTCGTTTTAACGGAATCTGGTTATATCTAACGTGCAAATGGATGGAGGTTAACCACATGGTTTGTAGGGTAAGGGTTAGCAAGTTTATTGGGTCGAGGGAGGAATTAGGTTGTTTCAAAAGTCGTGGAGGTAATTGATAAAGATTACAGGGTCTGCTGGGTAAAAATCCCTACATTAAAAGTATATCTTTATGGGTGTTGTATGTTCTTGATGTGTTCATTTTGTGAGTGTTTCCATTTGTATTTCAGTGCTATTACATTCATATACCATTCTTTTGCATTGTCAGAGAGTTTGTACATTCATTCATTGTGCTTACAGATTTATGTGGGTCAGACATGAAATATCAATATCATACCCTAGATATGAAGCTACACCACAAATTATATTTTTATTTTTTTCTTCGTGTTTGGTGGGGAGCAAGAAATATCATTATCATATCTGTAATGATTTACAAATATACGAAGTTAAATCAAAATTGAGCCTTCCAAATCGAAGTATCCTTCTAATATACAATAAGTTGATGGAAGTATATTGTGACAATTTCTTTCTACTACCCATCATTTTTATCCACCCCTTATGATTTTTACACGTCTATTCTTCTAGACAATTTATTCATCCAAACATCATAATAAAAATAATAGTTTTTTTACACTTCTGTCCCTCAGAGATTGTATAATTACAGTTATGTCTCTACTTTTTTTTGCCATATCACTTGCTCCCCCATCTTCTTGTATTGTTAATAGCTGTGCTCTTTTATAAATTTGGTCGACCATGAGCTGAGTCAAACCATGGTTTACACAAATCAAAGTCTAGTTAAGAAAAAAATTATCAAAATTATGCACCTCCATTTTTATGCCAGTTACACTTGCGCAAGCCATGATGCCTGAGTTCCCTCCTGCCTCCTCCTTGTCGCCCCGGGCTCCCCCAGCACCATCAACATTGCCCCGAGTTCCCTGTAGCCCCCTTCACGCCAGTGGACTCCACTATGCCCCTCGAGCTCCCCCCAACCCCTTTCGCTCCGCTCAGAGCTCCATGCAACCCTCTAGACACTGCGTCGAGCTCCAGGTAGCCCCCTCCACTGCATCGAGTAACACCCCCCCCCCCCCACACACACACACAGACACACACCCATACCCACTCACCCATGCAACCCCGGCCTCCTCATCCCCATCCTCGAGCCACTACTGATGTGCAAGTCTAGTTCCTTCTCGAGCCACCGTCCTCACGCATCATTGTTGCCACTGTAGGACTCTCTTTGCTGCCTCCTCAGAGAACATGCTCCCTCATGAAACGATCTCCTCAATAGTTGCATTGGGGAATGACTCCTCCCGTTCATTATCAACCACAATGACCAACCTTAGCCCATGAAGGTGAGGTGCATTGTTTTCCCCTTCAGGGAGGATGTCTCAGTGCAAAGTAGGAGATTGGGGGTGAGGTCGGGGACAAAAGGAGGGGGAATGTAGTGAAGGAGAGGATAGAAGAGGACATGTGAAAACGAGAATGGGGGATGTGGTGGAGACATGAAACGGTCCGGGGGGGGGGGGGGATGCAGGGGGTTGCGGATCTGCGGTCTCTTGAGATATTGTCCGTTTAAGAAAGGAACGGACGGCTGAACAGCTCGATCAAGATCGAGCGGTTCACACGGAAAGAACTCACAAAAGCCCTGATTTCATGTGAACCGCTCGATCTTGATCGAGCGGTTGGGACGGGCCACCACTTTACCGCAAAACTCTGATGTACAACAGAGGATCCGCTCCCCGGCAACTAACATGAGAAGTAGAGCAATTAGTCATCCAAAAAGGTAGGGGTAATTATCAGAAAAAAGTAAGAGCATACCTGTAATTGCAGAACATTAAAAACCCCCAGAAATTATTCGTCTCATTCTTCCACCGCAACCAAAAATTATTCTCCTAACAAATATTTGCAGCCAATGGAGTTTGTCCAATATTCCAACGGGGAACGGCGCCAATCGGCCAAAGCACAACCAAACGGCCAACAGCAAAACCTCAGCGATGCTACTGCTACTATCTCTATTCTCCCTCCCTACCGCATCTCCACTCTTCCCGCCACCGTCCCTCCCCGAACCCTAATACTATTTCCAATCTCTCTCCGGCCTTCTCCAGATCCCCGATTTCCTCGCCAACTCTCAAATCTCATCCACCGCCCCGCCGCCCCGGAGCGTCCGCCCCCGTCTGCAGATGACGATTGTGCAGAAAACGAGGAGGAGATCGGTATCAGCGAGTTCGATTCCCAAGCCGGAATCGAGATCGAAGTCCTGAAGTTGGGAGGAACCGGAGAAGGATCGAGGCGAGAGTTGGGGTAGACGCGGAGCTGGAGACGATTTGGGGGGTGCTCACCGACTACGAGGGGCTCGCTGGATTCATCCCGAGCTTGGCCGTGTGCGAGTTGCCGGAGAAAGGCGAGAACTTTGCAAAGACCTATCAGGTGGGCGGTACCTGATGATTTTGGTCCAGTCATTGACCTATTGTGTCTTGTTGGTCGTTCACCTGCTTTGTCTTTGGTTGCAATTAGTCTCTTTTGAAATACGTGGAATAGCATTCTCATTGGCACATCTGAGTTAGGTATTAAGATATCACAAGGAATTCAATAATCTCTTCTGTGGTAAGAAGTTGCGGAGAAGAAATGTGGCAACTCTTGTATTGATTAAGAAGTGCTAATTTTGATGTACAAGAAACGGGAAGGGTTGAGTGGAAATTGATTTCTTACCGAGGTTGTCATTCGGGGCGAGAGTTTTAAGTTTTTGACTGCTTCCAGTGATCTATGATTACCTAAATACAACAAATAGGAATCGAGGTCTAATGCCAAGTTATGAAAGAAGGAAAAGTAGTTCTATAACCTATTAGTTTAGGGCCAAATTAAACTCAATGACAAGCGCCCTAAAGGCTTAGTCCTGGTTGTTAGGCAGTTATCTCCTACTCTTATGATATGCTCTTACTTTCTATTAGTTTTCATTGTGGTATTATGCTTTCTCCACAATTGAATGCATTCCCAGCAATTCGTAAACTTCTCTATATGAATCGATATATGTACACCCTTGTGCAGTTGTGCCACAATAATTGGACTCATTATGATCTATCCTTACTTTTGACAAGTTTTATATGTGGTATTATGCCTACTCCAACATTCGGTCGCATTCCTACCGCCTTTGAAACTATGCAGTCTTCTCTAGGCAAACATATTTCATGCACATCCTCGCACAACCATGCCATATGTCACCACCTAGTCCAAGTGCAGTTGATCGTAGATCCCATGTGGCATCGGAACTACAACCCCAACATACGATCATCCATTGCATGCATGGTAGCTCCCCCTTTCTCGTGTCCCTTTGCATGATGGACCGCTGTCCTCTTGCTCTGCCTTCTAATTGTGCATCGATGCTTGATCAGCTGATGCTCAATTACTTGACTTCATACCTTCCGTGCTTGCTTTCCCCACATAAGGACCATCACTCTTCCTCGCCATACCAATATTTATTACGTGGTCTATCCTTGTATATTTAGGACAACATTTCTCGTCATCTCATTTTAATGCACCCATTGCAGCTATCAGGTTAGAACTCAATAATCAGGACCCTGGCTTTATGGATTTTGTGGCGCTTGTGAATGAGCTATATTTAGGAATCATAGATGCATTTGGTTGCAAATACATTTGGAGGTACTCATTGCCTTGTTCAGATGGAATTGTATACATCTTCCTTCCAACTTTGGTTCTCAATCAGAATTGTAAAACCTTTGGACATTTCGAAAACATGTTAGGAAGAAATCCCATACCACGAATGATAATCAATTGATATCACATATCATTGGTGTCCATTATGGTATGGAGAGTCCACATACATCAATATGTATGAGGTTTTGAATACCTCCGCATCTTACACCATTCCTGAAGAATTGTGCCCTGGACATTTTACTTTGAATACACTATTCACAAGTAGGTAAGTTCTGAACTTTTAGACAATCTAAAGCTTCATATTTCACTAGTATAATGATCTTATCAATAAACATATGTTCAAGTCTTGATGCTAGATTATCGTCAAATGATCTTCGTCCTCCTCTTGATCTTTAAATATTTAATTTCCAGTATTAGAAATGTCAATAATCATTCATTAATATTCTAATTCCATAGTCCTCTAGTTGTTAGATTACATTCTGAAATGTATTCATCATAACATTTTATGATAGGTCCATCTCAAAATGTAAGTCTGTCTCTAACAAGTTTATGAATTGACAGTAAATCATTTCTAACATCTAGGCCATACAAACATTCTCTAAGACTAAGGACTCTCCCACTGGAATGAGGTAGTCTATTTATCTAACGATGATTGTTGCAATGATTGCACCAAATCACATGTAGATGACTGTCAACTTTTAGATCAAGTTCACTGATCTTCTAAAACATGTGCAACCGATTGCAAGTGTTAGTAGAAGAACTAAATACAACTATCCAACTTAATTCTTTCCTAACAAGTAAGTTGGTTCCAATTATGAATTGTATATGCAGGGTATGCCGACGTATTCTCTGAATCCTTCTCTAAGGATTATAAATATTCTGGATAGTCATACTTACAATATATCGGCTTATTGTAGTAGTGACAATCATTCAACTATTTCGATGTGGAAGTTCCAAAAGTATGGTCAACTCTTTAACCTTTCTTCATCCTATGGGTCAGACCCATGCTTCTGTTGCGCTTCCGTGATCCTTAAACAACCTTTGCTTAAGATAAAAGATCTTTTTAATTGAACATTTCCTCAAAGGGCCTCAATATGAAAGTATTTCAACATTTATACTTGCTTCATCCCTTTCATACAATATGAGATTATGAAGATTCATGAAGGACTTGAATAGAAATAGTAGAATGATGACACTCACCATATCCACATCCATCTCGATTCTTAAAACTTTGGTTGAGGTAGGTACTCAAACATTTTGAGTGCATCATTTATGTAGAAAGAGATGAAACAATGCAATGAGTTGTTTTATTTACGAGGTCTAGGGGTCCTTATATAGGACTAAACCCTAGAGAGCTCAAAAGGACAAAAGTCAAAATACATAAGTGCCCCTGTGCGGTTACAATAGAATATAAAAGCGTAATCTATCATCAACTATCTCTAACACCCCTCAAGTTGGAGCATATCTATCGATCATGCCCAACTTGGAAGCTATCCAAGAAAGGTGCTTCTTAGGTAAGGCCTTTGTGAATACGTCTGCAAGCTGAAGAACTGTCGAGATGTGTGCTGTAATAATCTTGCCTCTTCACACAACATCACGAACAAAATGGCAGTCAATCTCGATATGTTTAGTTCTCTCATGGAACACATGATTTGTAGCGATACAAGTAGCAGATTTATTATCACAATATAAAGGAATGGGAATGGTGACAATGATATTGAGTTCTTGTAGAAAAGTCAGTAGCCAAGTAATTTTGCAGGTGGCTTGGGCCATTGCCATGTATTCTTCCTCTACATTGGATCGAGAGACCACAATCTGCTTCTTGCTCTTCCAACTAATAAGGTTTCCTCAACCATCATAACATAACCCGTAGTAGATCGACGATCCTCAGGCAAGCTTGCATAATCAGCATCAGCATATGCAATAACATCAGTATAAGCCGTTTTCCCTATAGAGGGCCACATCCAGATGATTCCTTCAGGTAGCGAAGGATCTGAAGAACATCCCACCAGTGGCTGTAGCATGGTTTCTCCATGTATTGGTTAGCTCTGCTCACAGCATAATATATGCCTGGCTAGTAACAGTAAGATACATGAGTTTGCTAACCAGGCTTCTGTGTAGTATAGTGTCTTCGAAGGCATGATCAATAGAAGTAGAGTGTTTTCTCGAGTCTGCAGGAATACCAGAGGGTTTGCAATCAGGTAACCCTGCCTCTGTGACAGATGGAGTCCCTCTATAGTACATAATACTTCTATGCCCATAAAGTAGCGAAGTTGGCCCAGATCCTTGGTGATAAAGATCTTCTGCAGAAAAATCTTGGTCTCTAGCACCCCTTTATCATCATTACCTATAACAACCATATCATCCGCATACACAAACAAGTATAACTACACCAGTTGGCTGTTCTGACAAAATTAGAGTAGTCAGATGTAGTTCTCCAGAAACCAAGAGTGTTAATCTCTATAGTAAGTTGGTCGAACCGTGTCATCGGGCTTTGCTTTAGACCATAGATTGCTTTGTGAAGTCGGCACACATACTCCCCCTCGACTTCGTAACCTAGAGGTTGCATCATGTAAACTTCCTCCTCGAGGTTGCCATATAGAAACACATTTTTAACATCCAGTTGGAAGATAGGATAGCCCTTGTTTGCAGCTACTGAAAGAATAGTTCGTATGGAGCCCATCTGTGCAACAAAAGAAAAAGTCTCGAAGTAGTCAATGCCATACGTCTGCGTAAAGCCTTTAGCCACAAGCATTGCTTTCAACCTATCAATGGAGCCATTAGGTGTCTGCTTTGTAGTGAAGACTCGTATGCAAGCCACACATTTAGTTCCTTGGGGATACCTTACATGATCTCATGTCCCTCTAGAATTGAGAGCATCCATTTATCCATTCATTGAATGTCACCAGCCATGATCCTGTAAGGCACTATGATGGTCTCTGAGAACAGAAATTATCATAAGAGTATATGCATATCTTCTGTCAGTGCAAGATAAGATAGCAGTAGAAGTGAAAATGAGACACGAGATGAAGGGTACATTGCCTCTTACTTATGCGAAAAGCAATGGGAAGCTCTTGAGGATCATCCTTGGCAATATTGGTTGGAGCACTTGAAGATGGCATATTATTCTGCAACAAAGGAACATGCAGTGGAACATGTGCTTGTATAGAAATATGTTTTTGCTTATAAACAATAGGTGAAGGAGGAAGATCTAATGGAATATCTGAAATAACTTGAGTAAAGAAGCTAGTTAATTCAAAAAAGGTGACATCGACAGATATGTAATAGTGATGCCCAGAAGGATCATAGCATATGTAGCCTTTCTGTGTTTGAGAATAGCCAAGAAAAACACATGTAATCACACGAGGAGACAATTTGTCAGCATTATGAAAATTGTGAACAAATGCAGTACATCCAAAAATCCTCAGAGCTAGAGAGAAGGGTAACTCAACTGTGTGTAGTAAGACAAAGGGGTAGAGCCATTTAGGGATACAGAAGGAACCATGTTTATAAGGTGAACATCAGTGAGTACAACATCTCCCCAATAGGTCTTAGGAACCTTTCATCTGAGTGAGAAGAGAACGAGCAATATCAAGGAGATGTTTGAGTTTTCTTTTCGCTACCAAATTCTGCTGGGAGATATATGGACATGAGGTTTGATGGATGGTGCCCTGAGACGCAAAGAAGGAGGTCCAATCATTTTGGGTGAATTCCATGACATTATCAGAACGAAATATTTGAATATCAGTTGAGAAGATATTTTTGACACAGTGAAAGAAATTATTAACAATATTATTAATCTTCGAGCGTTCCTTTAACAATTAGACCTAAGACGATCGACTGTAGTCGCAAAAACAACAAAAGTACTTATGTCCACTCAGAGTTCGGATCGGATAGGTTTCCCAGATATCACAATAGACAAGAGAAAAAGGTACACGATGATGAGGCTCAATCCATGCAGGAATGGATGCTCGATTATGTTTTTCGAACTGACACGCCTCGCACTCAAAGGATTTGAGCATAGAGAGTTCGGGAAATATCATGGAGAGGGCCTTGGCAGAAGGATGACCCAGACGAAGGTACCACAGAAGAGGATCGTCAGAGATAGAAATCGCGCCAACAGAACTATAACTAGACTGGATGTTGAGGTAATCGAGGTTGTTCATCTCATGTCCCCCACCAAAAATGTGCCTCGTCCGGATGTTCTGAAAATAATAGCAGAATTCGTCAAAAATAACTCGACAGTTAAGTTCAGTACAAAGCTTCTGTACATATAACAGACTGAGAGAAAAAGTAGGAGCACAATGAACGCATGTCAATCGCAGCTTAGAAGAAAAAATGACAGTATCGACAACAGTAACCGGGGAATGGTCCCCATTAGCAACTCGAACAGTCTTTATAGAGGAAGACGAATGTGAAGAGGTAAGCAAGCTTTCTTCCCTTGTCAGATGGGTAGAAGCTGCAGAGTCAATAATCCATGCAGGTTTGGAAGCAGAAACACAATGTGCTACTGTACCTGAAGTAGTAGCTAGGCTGGCAATAGAAGTAGAAACAAGGCATAAAAAACCAGACCGGCCGGTCGGACCGATCCAACTGGGAACCGGCGTCGAACCGCTCAGTTCGGTCGGTTTTATAAAAAAAACTAAAAATAATAAAAAGAAAACAAAATCAGGTTCGACCGTTGGGTTGAACCGATTCAGCCAGGCCGGTTCGGCTCGGGTCGAACCAGTTTGATGGTTTCATACCCACACATAATTTTTAAAAATCATACATTTGTACCCCTTTCGGAAATCCCTAACTCTCGACCCTCAGTTCCTCCCTCCACGTTGAACCTTCAACGATGCCACCGTCCCCTCCAGTCCTCGTTGCCAACTTCGTCGCCACTGCCATCAACTCCGATTTCGTCGCCATCACCGGTCTCTTGAGATCTCATTTTTTATTCCATTTCTCATTTTTTTGCTTCGGACGCATGATGGCGGCCCTCTTGCTTGTAGTTGGTGATACTGTGATAGTGCTTCTGTTAATTCCTCCCATCACTTGCGATCTCAAAATGTGGTTTTATCTCCTCTTATGGACAAAGCTCTCTCTGCGCCCAACATTATAATGGCTCTGACTTTCTCCATTCCATTTTCCGTAGCAAAACAAAGATCTTCTATAATTCTGCTCACATATCCATGAAGGGTGACTTCATATGATTTAGGAGAAGATTTGGGTTGAGACTTCAGAGCACTTTAAAGTAATTTGGAAAACTTCGAATTTTGAGAGAAATTTGGAAGTCAGTAATCTTGTTTAGAGAAGATCCAGAGCTATACTTACATCATATGTCAAATCTGTTCAGTAGATGTCCATAGATCCATAGTTAAGTGGTTTTTCATGGTTAATTTTGATGGAGTCGGATTATTATTGAGTTAGGTAATAAGGAGTTTATGAGAGATGCTAACGAGTGACCAAGGTGCTAACAAAGGTTGCTCAAAGCAGATGAATTGACATATCCGTGGAAAGATGATCTCGGTAATTGACTGTCCGACTTTCTTGCAATTTAGAGTAATTTGTAGTTGATATCTAAATGGACTAATGATCTCGACGATATTCGAAACTTGTGGTATATTTGTCTATTTGATATTGATCATGTGTATGCTTTTCTTTCTACAAATGATATGATATGAACCATGTGTTGACATCTAAACTAAATGTATCAAATGATATGGTAGTTTTTTCATTTGTATGTTGAGTGAAAAAGTAACGTCTGCTATTGCTCTTCTCCATCATTTGTAGCATGCTACTCTATCGAAAGATTATTTAATGGACACATATTATATATAATATTCGATTTTCTCGATTCAGAAAGCCGGTCTGATCAGTTCAACCAGTAAATTGAACTCGATCCGATTTTTCAGAGTCGATGCATATGATGACGTCATGCTGATGTCATAACCGCTTCGATCGGTTTGAACCAATGATCTAACCAGATGATGACATGGATATTTTACGAGGGTCAAAATTATCCTCACTGATAAGCGAAGACAAAAATGTCACTGAGGCGACCGCTCACGAAATCTCTAATCGATCTACAATTAACCCACAATATAAATCAAGCAATGAAAAATAAGACGTGGAGTTAAAATTTATTATAACTCTACAAATGTGTGTATAGGTGCAAGTATGTGTTGAGTGTCGAACACATGGAGCAGACTAGATAGATCGGGAAAATGAAATCCAAAATTTGTGTTCTTGCCTAAGTGTTTTTGTGTGGGTTTTTTATTTTATATTTTTTTATGGATTTTAATTTTTATATTTTTTTGTTTTAATTTATACTTTTTGTTTTCTTTTTTTATTTTTCAGTTTTAATTTCCTCTTTTTAAATACATAGTATAAGAATATATAAGGCTATATATACAATATAGAGTAAGATAATTACAAATACTACTAAAAATAATCAAAATACAAGAAATACAATGTTTTGGGGTTTTAAATATTTTCTACTATTTTTGTGATTTTGGGGATTTTTCCTATTTTTTATATATTTTTAAAGTTAAAAATATCCCAAAACAGGGATTAAATAAATAAGGCGGATTGATTTGAAGATTAAAAATAGCAAATAACGTCCAAAATTTTCCAAGTCAATTTTAATATATAGATAATGATTTAAAGAAAATTCAGAAATAAAAATAAGGGATATTTACCCAGCAGACCCTGAAATCTTTCGAAATTACCTCTACGACCTTTGAAACATCATAATTCCTCCCACGACCCCGTAATCTTGCTAACCATTACCGTGGAGACCCTCCGGTTAACTCCCATCCATTTGTCCGTTAAAACTAACCGGATTCCGTTATATTTGTTTACATTATACCCATTTTGTTTGTCAAATTTACATTCATTGCCATTTCCCCTTGGATTTGTCCCTCCCCACCGTCCTCCTCGAAACCTCGAACCCCACCGTGCCGCCCAAAGCCCCGGCGTCGCTTCCCCTGCTCCCCCCCCACCCGCGCCGCCTGCCGAAGACAGCGATATCTTTCTGCCCTTTCTCGTCCTCCTCCTCGTCCTGCCTCGTCTATGAGCCTCTCGCCATGAGCCCCGAGGTGCTGCCGCTCGACTACGCTTTATCATGTTCAATCAAGCACACGAATGATATTCAATTCCCTCCGTAATCCTGGATAACAGACCGGGATTCGCATTTTCGTAGTTTGGACCAACATCAGGCTTACTCTCTTATTAGTCCCTCGCCTCCATTTCCCCAATAATCTCCGTGACACCGAAGAAAACAGAGGAAGGGAGAGAAAACAGAGGTTCCGCCGGAGCAAGTGTGCCCCGTAGCTTCGACGAGCCCTCCTCGTTCCTCCCCAGCACCGCAGGAGCAAGTGTGCCACGTAGCTTCGACGAGCCCTCCTCGTTCCTCCCCAGCACCGCACGCATTGATCGCCACTTCGACGAGGATGAGCGCAAACCCTTCGAGGCCTCATCTGCTCCACGTCGTGTCCCTGCGCCTGATCCGGAACCTGGGAGGTTGCCCATCAATACGAGTTCGAAGCAGCAGTTATTCGGACGCCCTGTGGACACTGCGGGGTGCAGCCACTGCGGGGTGCAGAAGACGCCGCAGTGGAGGACGGGTCCCATGGGTGCCAAGACCTCCGACTCCCAGGCACCGCCCCGCCCCCCGACTCCCAGGCACCGCCCCGCCCCGCTCCCCCGACTCCCAGGCAACCCCCCCGACTCCCAAGCACCGCCCTCCGCCCGGCCCCCCCGACTCCCAGGCACCGCCCCGCCCCCCCGACCTCCGATGGTGCTCCCGCCCCCACCCCCCGCCGCTACAACCCCCCGCGCCGCCCGATGGTGCTCCCCGCCTCCCAGGCACCGCCCCGCCCCCCCGACCTCCGATGGTGCTCCCCCCCCCCCGACCCGACGCCCCTCCGATGGTGCTCCGGACCCCCCCTGCCGCTGACGGAGCTCAGTGCTCCTCTTTAGCCGACGGATGCCCCCCTCCCGGATCTGCAACACCCCCTCGCCTCGTAACCGTTCGATGGTTAATTGGTTAGATTAACTCACGACTAACCCAAGTAACTGACTCAAATATAGTTAAAATTGACGGGAGGGTCTGTAGGGTAAGACGGAGCAAGATTACGGGGTCGTGGGAGGAATTATGATGTTTCAAAGGTCGTAGAGGTAATTTCGAAAGATTTCAGGGTCTGCTGGGTAAATATCCCTAAAAATAAATGTTTTTGGGATTTTTGAGGATTTTTCTTATTTTTACTGGATTTTGGAGCTTTTTAATTTTTTTATCTTTTCTTTTTCTATTTTTAGGGATTTTGGGTTCTGGAGTTGTAAAATAATATAATAAACAAAATATATATTTTTGGGATTTTTCCAAAATATTTTTATTTTTTGGTATTTTCTAATTCAAACAGGGATAAAAACATGCTCTTTGATTTCCAATAAATATTTAAATGTCTAAAATAAAAAAATAAAACTATAGCTGAATCTTCAAGCAAGTAGACATCTAATCTTATTTTTTGAGAATTTTTGGAGCACGGATGATAATTTTAATAAATAGAAAACAATCACAAAAATCAATGAACTAGCAAGGGCATTTTTGCAATTAAAAATAAAGGCAGGGAGGATTCTGTAAAATATCCAAAATATTATAACTAATATTTAAAGTTACTGGACTAAATCAAAATACAAATACCCACGAGGGTATCTCTGTAAAATCGTAACCTCACGTAGGACTGCACGTGAGGTGATGTGGATTGGACCCAAAAGCAAATAACATAAGTAGCAGAGGTTCCCATGCAATTTTATCAAAAGTTTTACACTAATTAATACAATTACAAGACTAAAAATAAAATAAACAAAAAGCGTGGGCTAAGTTGCAAAATACCCCCTATATGGCATGATCCAACATATGAGAGCCGCCCACTTAGACATTTGGCAGGACCACAATGCACGATACCCCTTCGACAACCGACAGTCTGGATTAGATCCCAGGCTGGGATCCTACGGTGGAGGGCTCTGGAGATCCGACGATAGCTGTGCTATTTGGCAGCTGCTCCTCGATCGATCGAACGACTCTGAGAGGCGACGGAAGAACTGACAAAGAACTCATCCAAGACGAGTTTGAATATGATGTAGCGGGCTCCTCCGGCCTCCTTCAGTGCTGCGAAGGCCTCTTTCTGCTCCTGCAGCTGCAACGAAGCTTCTTGGTGGCTCAAATGGCTCTGGGGACCCTTGGAAGGTCCCGAGAGCTCAATGGTCTTCGAGCAGACCTGAAAGCTTTGTTCCGTCTTCAAATGGAGCTCAGACGCTCCCTTCAACATATGCACAATATGCAAAAGGCATGGCGAGGGAATGGGGAAGGTGCTGGCAGTTATTAGGTGGAAGCTGGAGGTGGAATGGGATGGAGTGAAGCTGGTGGAAGGTTGAGGACATAGGACTTCAATGGATCGGATCTATAGGAATCTGGGTGAGCTGGATAGTGTAGAGAGTGGAGAAATGATAGAGGGAGGAAATGCAACGAGTGGCGGTGGTCGGCAACGAGGGGTTTCACGATGAACAGAGTGGCCGAAGCTCTAGAGCTCCGGCGAGGTTTTAGATCTAAATCTTAGGCTAAACACGAAATGAAAGCATAAAATAAAAACATAGAATTAACCCTACAGCTAATGACTATCTAAAGAGCTAAAGGAAAATACCTCGAGCGGCCAAGGGCTGCGAGATCAGACCTTCACGACGGCGGAGCGTCGGAGGTGTTGGGAACTGCCCTCTCGCTCCTCCTTCCTCACTGTGAAGCGCAAGGCAAGGCAACTGTCGCCTGTCTCCAACCATGGGAGCTCTTCGAGGGGTCTAGAGAAGCACAAAGGGGAACCGACAATTCAAGGAAGAGGAGGGGGTGCTTATGTACAAGGAGGTCTTCGAGGCAAGATCTAGGGC
Source organism: Ottelia alismoides (assembly GCA_037367405.1). Lineage (NCBI taxonomy): Eukaryota > Viridiplantae > Streptophyta > Magnoliopsida > Alismatales > Hydrocharitaceae > Ottelia > Ottelia alismoides. The sequence goes on from JAZKJV010002872.1 coordinate 278,565, forward strand.
ACAGGAGGAAGATATGGCGCAAGAGATGTAGCCGGTGTGAATCAAGGATGTGCATAGAAGACAACTCATGAAGGACGCATCAAGCCTCGAGCATCGTATCACAAGGGAAAAATTCGAGAAGCAAGGGGTCAAAGGCTAGTCTGACGGGTCTAGGGCCTATTTATTTATATGCTAATTTTTAGGGTTTATTTATAGGTATATTTATATATATTTTGCATATTTTATTTTTATTTTGTATTGTCGACTTTACTATTTTATTTTCATATTTTATATATTTTTAACTTATTTTTATATACATAAATATATATTTATTATATTTTTCTGATATAATTTGTACACTTAAATAAATAGGGGTGTATATTATATAGGTATTAATATAGGTATTTCATCTATGTATTTATATAGAATATTTTATTTTCGTGTTTTTTATGATTTTATTATATTCTAAATATGTACATATACTATAATTAATATTTACAAAATAATAAAAATATAACATTATAAAAATAATAAAGAATAAATAAAATGAATATTTTATTCAGGTAAAGTATACAATAGGGGTTCAAAACCTAACTTTTCTATCTTAACTCCAAATTGGATAAAACCACCTTCATTAAATAGCTTATTAAAAGTTATATATAATTAAAGTGATTTTGATACATTTTGAGTTCATATGGAAAAGATATGGATCTAGGAAGTTTGGATTTTGGCTTTTTATTTAGAGTATAAAAAGTACACTGTATATTATTTTTATTTTCTATATATTATTATCTATAACTTTCATGTACAAAGTTTCTTTATTTAAGGTATAAAAATAAGGAATAAAATAGGTTCCAAAAAAGACTTATTGATGAGTAAATTAATGAGGATTTTATTGGATTTTTAGCCCTTATCTATCCCTACTTTATTCTTTGTCGTCCCAGTCATCAAGATGCCTAGGTCTCGGGGTTTAGGGTTATAAAATACCTTTGGTATTTTATTCTTTTTCTTTTCTTTTTTTATTCTATAATTTTGGCATTAAAAACTATATTTTATATACAATAAATGGAATAAGTAATGAATGCTAATTTGTACAAAATAATGCTATTCACATGCATTGGTTAGGGTTTTTAAGGCTAAAAATGCTAGAATAAAGGTGATGAAATGGAGATTCATCACCCGATCAAACCAAATCGATGACTGACCGGTCCGATGTCTGGTCCGATTTTTCAAACCTTGAGCATAAGTATTATCTTTGCCAGACGAGCCAGAGTGTTGTAGCAGTTGCCTCAGGCATGCATATTCAGAAGTTGTAAAAGGAGCATGTACTCCACCAACAAGCATATCTTCAGCAGCATCATAGGATGCTTCTTCATAGGCATTATCGGCATTAGGTTGCATGCTAAATGTTGCTCAGCAGTGGTCAGAAGGATGATTCCAGCATCCACATTGTACGCATGCCGGATAATGAGCAGTAGAAGAATCACGTCCGCGTCCATGTTCGAAGTCACGACCGCATCCACTACCAAAGGCATGACCTCGTCCTCCTTGATAATTATGATGTCCTATGTATCCCAAGGTGGCATAATGAACCGTCTTCTCTATAGAGGCGCGGATAGGAGGGTGCTCAACTGGAGGCTCTAGCTCCTGTAGTCGTCCAAAGATGATCTCAATGGTGGGTAGAGTATCAGCCATAAGAAACTTCTTTCACGAGCTTATATCATGGATACAACCAAGAAAGAAATGTGTAAACATGTCATTCAACACGTTCTCTTGCTTACTGATCACAACATGCATGTTAGAAAATAAGGAGCTCCTCAAATAGGCTAGTAAGAAGCCTGTAGTACACAATAAGGCTCGACTCTCCCTGAGTAGCAAACTGGATTCTTATGTATATATCAGAGAGGGGAGACTTGGTTGTCTTCTAAGAATATGTGCACTCAAGGTTCTCTCACATCGCCTTTGCAGTGTCTTTGTAAAGAAGATTGGAAATAATGTTTGGATCAACATTGTTGGTCATCTAATTGATAACCTGGCAGTTGTTAACAAATCAGGTGTCATAGTCCTTGTTCGTTTCAGCAGACGGAACCTTTGTAAGAACGTAGCTTTTACACTGGCCACTAACGAACACTTTGAAAGATCAAAATCATAGAACATAGTTTTCGGAGCCCTTCAACTTGATAGAAGCGCCATGTATCATCAAAGAAGAAGTAGGGTACACGGGCTTGGTCTCAATGGACATCATGGTGAACGCGCAGGTCAAGAAAAAGTGACCTAGTATAATAAGTATCTTCTTAATCAAGCACGGGGACGGTCCGAATTATCGTCTAGAACAGGGATTATATTAATCATTAGTGATGATATGTGGTAGCAGCAATACGGAGGACCTCGTTGAGGCTCCTGACCAATGATTGGTAGTTATCGGCGATGCAGTCAAGGGTCGTCGATGACCTAAATCTCTGTTCCGATAGATTATAAGAGGCCCACTAGGGGCTCCGCCTAGAGAAAAGGAAGCGATGGAGACACCCTTCCAACAGTTTGGCAGATAAGGAAGCCTGCTCGGGCTCCACTCGGAGGAGAGGAGGCACTAACGGCGCTCCTTCTGGAGTTTCAAAGAGGAGGAGGCCCATTAGGGGCTCCGCTCCGAGGAGAGGAGGCACTAGCGGGGCTCCACCTGCAGTTTCTAAGGAGAGGAGGGGTTGGCGGCGCTCCTTCTGCAGTTTCGAAGATGAGGATGCGCTAACGGGGCTCTGCCTGATCCGTGGGTGAGGTGAGGAGGCGTTGGCGTCGCTCCTCATGATGTCTTCGAAGAAGAGGGAGCCCTCTAGGGGCTTCACCTGATCCTTGGAAGGCGGCACAACGATCTAGGGCTTGATGGTAGCGGTGAGATTTAGATCAAAACCCTGGTCTAGGACCGTTGCTTTGATACCATGTGGAAAGAGATGAAACAATTCAACGAGTTGTTTTATTCATGAGGTCTAGGGGTCCTTATATGAGACTAAACCCTAGAGACCTCAAAAGGACAAAAGTCTATACATAATTGCCCCCGTAGGGTTACAATAGAATATAAGAGCGCAATCTATCGTCAACAATCTCTAACAATCTCCTATGGAGTTATCATTTTGCATAATGCAGTGAACCATGTCCTTTATGATCAAATGTGGAGAGCGTATATCTTTGTCAAAAACATTTTAATCATGGATCATATCCATGATATTAGTTAAGATTGAATATAAGTATATTGAGTGGATTTAAACGAAAGTTATATGAAACAAGATAATTTACATAAATATTTACTTTGATTAAGATTATTATTATCCAAGTTAAAGTTATCTCGATTTTTATTACTTGAAAGTCAGTTCCCTTTCCAATTTTCAAAGATATGCCAACCAAAATACCTCAAACGAGATATGAAATCTCCCTTCCACGTTCATCATACCCCAGTAATATGAGAAAATGCAACTACGGTGAAGGAAGCGTGAACTCTTTCACCTTAGAAGTCCAACTTGCACTCCCAATTCGATCTTAAACATCCGAGTCCACCACCCCTAAGATGATGTTGACCCGTTGCCAATTGAGCGACATGTCTCTTTAGAGAAGAAGAGAGCTTGATCCATGTGCATTGAGCTATGACTTCGCCTAGGCATCCCTACAACACAATCCATAGTGACGGTACACTCTGCCTTGACCAGAGACCATGGATGTCATCATATGATCCTCCATATCCCGTTCAAATTCTGATTGATTACTTTGAATCATATTCTTATCATCAACCCTTTCAAGGGAAATCCAATCTATTTAATATAATGTAGACTGTTAATAATTGGATCACTTATTTACCATATTAAATTATCAATCCAATTCAACCAACAAACAATTGATGCTTGATATAAATTATCATACAGTATGTGGCTTCACAAGTACAAGCTATTCCAATTTTAGTTGTCAAAATACGCCTTAGCTGTGCATCATGCTATTCTTCCTTGAAACAGATACGACTCAACACTCAAGTTATGTTGGAGAGAGTATTTCCTTGCATTGCAAAGCGCTAATTAATGAACCGAGCCAACATACCCAGTCTGGACACTATCTCCATTCCAACTCAGAACAACACAATTGGGTTTATTTGTATTAATGATTTATCGATCTTTTAACCATGCATTATCCTTATATAATAACATCTCATTGAAATTTGTAATTAAAACCTTTTTAATATTCATAAATTTTCAACAAATCAAGCAACTGATTGTTCTTACATCCGGATTATCTACTTACAATAATTGTAGTTCAAATTCAGTTTCTATCATGAAACAAACATTCAAAAGTTTTTGAAAATTTAAATAATTCTCTAAATATTTATTTCAACAATTAATCAGGGTATATCACATATTTTCATGATTTGTTTTAAATGATAAACACATAAAAACGTCATTAAGATGATCATTTCATTCGACCCTAGTTCACAAAATGTCATATATCATGTGCTATCGGACCCAGAATCGCACAAAATAAAATTGTACGGTTTGCTAATTTAATTTATGACATTAATAAGTATTTTTATAAAGTTTCATAATCGGGAAAAAATAACTAAAAATTCACAATTTACAGTTACGAAATTTATGCAAAAACAACACACTACGGGAACTTTTCGTATCTGAATCTTTGTCCAATCATAACCAACTATTGTCCTGACCTTTGACATCATATTTAGACATTCTAAGCCTGATTAATATCCCAAAATATGTTAATATATGGGCTTATAGTAGCAACATCAAATGTTTGCAAAAATAATTCGGAATCACGCAATCGTGGAAAAGCAGTGTTCCTGCAATCCGATATCCAAAGCCTTATTTTCTTAGTACTTTGGATTATATCCAAGATCTTTGATCAATGTTTTGATACCAATTGAAGGGAGGTTTTTTAAGGCCTCGTGCATCACAGAAGCGTGTGGTTCGGTTTATATCCAATTAAAAACTAGACTTGTCATATAAGTCGCGATAGCAGCGGAATTAAACAATTTCGATAGAACCACATGGACTGAGAATCAATCCCAATTCATTCCAACAATATCACACGAGTGTATGAATACCTCTTTTTTTTGACACATATGAATACCTCTTGAAGTGTGAATGTGATCCTCAAGTCTCTAAAGCAAGATACCTCCTATATGAAGTACAGTCCAATAGAGACGACGCGCGGGGAGGAACCATGTACTTCCCGCAATCCAACGAGATGATCTGAGTCTCCTTGCTCCTGATTTCATCGTATGTAATCATCCTTCATCATGATCCTGAAGAACTAAAGATGAAGAAATTCTACATGAGATTGATTAAATCAATCCGGAAGTGTAACGACATGGTTATCCACCATTAAGGGTATTATCCCTATAAAGGGATGGCCCTGTGAGACAAGGGAGAACATCCAACATTAAGGGTGGAGGGACATCACTTGGAGAGAGAGAGAGAGACTTGTTGCTCCTGGAATGAATCAGGAAAGTAGAGTCTGCCTCTCCTTGTATACTTTTTCGAACTGCTAGGATTGCAATCATAATTGTTGAATCAATGGCCAGGGTGAAAGGAGCTCATAACCACTTTAGGATTAGAGTTGATAACAATTATCAATTTAATTATCCATTTAAACCTCTAAATAAATTAACCAAAAATAATTAATAAAAGATAAAATAATTAGAAGGCTCCTAAATAAAGGGGGCATCCACCATGGTTGTTACAACCATGGATGTCTCTCCTTTTTTAAGGAGCTTCTTTTTATTTTCCTTCTATTATAATTATTATAGTTGTAATATTTCAACAACCATAAAATTATTTGTTTATTAATTTATTTTGAAATTCAAATGTCAATAAATATTTCCAAATTATTTGTGATAACTGCAGATAGACCATTGACGGATATGAATCATATTCGTGGGTCCAAAACTAAATGTAAATCATATTTACATTTATTATATAATGTGATTCACATTAACATTAATTTTGTGGATCATATTCACAATCAAGTCTCAATCTCAATTGGATATTGTAGATCTTATACATATCATATATGATTATTGTGGATAGTACTATCAACATTAATCTTATCCAAGATAATTAAATACAATTTAATTATATCAAAATCCTCTCTAAACATATCCAAAAATAGTGTGAATCTTATCCAAATTATTTGGATAACTGTGGATAATCCTATCCAAGATTGTGTTATCTAAGATTATTAAATCCAATTTCATCATCCTAAGATATCTTCTTCACTTAGTAATATAAACATCACTGAATAATCCTGATTCTCATATTTATCTCTACAATAATGCTCCTCAAACTCCTTTGAGGATAGTGTGCCTTCTCCACAGATATTTGGAGATAGGGTCAGAGTGGTTGTATATCCATGTATAGTGGCTTGGATAATGATCTAATCTCATATCAAGATCTAGAAGATCTCTCAAAGATGTCTGATCATGTTTGACAAAGTACCAAATCTTCTTATTATTTATGAATCCAATTCAGATCAATATCCAACACGTGGACTAAGATTGGATGACTAGTTCATTGAGTGGAGTCACAAAAATCCAAACATATTTCATCACTCCCTCACAATGGAACTGTCATGGTATAAATCGTTTAAGATCACATCACCCCTCAAGTATTCGCAATACCCATACATCTTGCATTTCGGAAGAGTATGATTAGAACCCAAAGCCCTGATCTCATTTTGAATTGTCTCCTTCATGATTTAATTGGTTAGCCTCTCATTCGATAATTGGGAGTTGGTATCGATCATATGCTTTCCAAAAGCATATACCATACCTTAAATCCCGTCATGTTTCCAAAACAAGATGGCCAACATCGGAATTTGATTTATCCCAATATCTCATGAGAGAGCTCATGTCTTTCGGTTCAGTAATGAACATGTATGATCCCTTTGAGAGATTATTACTCATATGTCATTGTATGCACACCAGCACATTGGTGTATGGACCTTGATTTGGTCATCAATTTAAGGTCTGCCAAATGCACATGCTCAGACATATAGTGATACATCTATCTTCGATCTGAGGATGCGTTCTTGTATCGTGACGACACACGATATTGGTCTTGGTTATCTCGATCTCACTAAGACAATTCTTTGACCTAGCTTATCCGATAACTCTGAATCTCTACTCCTATGCATAGGACCTGCATCTAGAGGTTGGTCTGATGTCATCCTTTAGAGTAAGGATTTCCATCTCCTTCTATGGCTGGAGATCCTTTCTTGATAATCACTTGACATTGCGGTCGAGTCCTTAATCTAACCCTTTAAATATTCTGCTCTGCACAAGCCTCTATGATATAAAATTTGGATCAACAACTCTATGATATCAAGATGACCATTGTACATAACCCTAATTGTACGAAGAGATCTATTATGCAAATTATTTATTCTTCATTTCAGATTAAGGAGTGATTTGCAATAAATTTTAATGCATAATGACTCATCGTGGGCATTCATATCCAACAACCACATGATATCTGGAACAATCTAAACAAGTCATATTCTTTGGAGAAGAATGTGATCCATGTGTTTTAGATCTATCATGAGCTAATTCATTTTAGATGAGAGGAAAATCCTCACGGTACTACTTATAATTGATGGCGCTAAAGTAGAAATACGTTCTCCGAGGCATGTTTACCCACGTATGTCATATAAGACAACTCAAAAAGCTGGTGGTCAATACATTCCTAAACGGACTGAGCACTCAGCAAGGGATCACATAATGTGTCTACCACACTACCTACTCTCGAGGAGACACAACATGCTTAGTCACCTTGGTGTTGCCCAACAACTGGTGGTACTAGAGCCCTAGACTACCATTCTCCTTGCTATCTTTTTACGAGGACGAGGTGTATTTGGAGGTCGCAACAGAGGTCACAATAAAACTACTGAATCAGTTTGTCTCACCATTAAGCAGAGTGGCCACAAGAGGTGACAAGATCGTTGTTGCTTCCTTTTGTTTCAAGCAACATTGAAAGTTCGTGAATATGTTCTATAAATAAAAAATGCACAAGCATATTCGATAAGGCCACTACTTGTGGTGAGCCCAATAAAGGTTCTATCTTAGTTGGAGAACTTCCAACGAAATTATGAGGTGTATGCATGTCATTAGTTATAGACCTATCAAGCATCAAATCAACCAGCTTTCTGATAGCGTTAAAACTTGTCCTAGCCTCCTTTTAATCATTTTCTCACACAACTTCATCCTATGACTCATCAATTTGATATCCTCATCGTGAACAATTTTGTATATATCCTTTGTTCTTGTATAAATGCATGACGATACCATTTCTTCATTCATTTGATATTTTCCTGCTCAAAAAATATCGAATAACTTGTAAGCCAACTATTACCTTCCTCCTCCAATAACTTTTATACATCCACGAGAATATCATTAGGTGATATTGCTTTCTTGGACTTCATTTTAGAATCCCTTGTCATCTCCTTTAAATTCAGCTATCAAAATGCTATTTATGTGTGATCTAGAATCTAAGGCTTCCACTTTGACTTTATATAATCTCTATACATTAATATTCTTTCATCCTTGTTCATGATGCACAACTTGCATAAAACCCTTGGTCTTTCACTTCCTAGCCTTGGATACTTTGAATATGTTTCTTGCATAAAACCCTTGTGAATATATAGAAGTTTTGGGTGGATGTATCCTCGTTGTCACACCCTTCTTTAAAAAAAGCTTTTTTCAAGTCAACTTTCACAGATACAAATGCCGATGCTTTTCTCACTCCTTTTTTTGTCTTTTTTTCATTTCTCATAATTTAGGTTCAAAATCTTGAAACTCTTCCTTTTCATTTTAAGATTTTCTTGTACTTCCTCGTTCCATCAAACTCCCGATTGTGTCAGTAAATCTCCCTTGCGAACACCTACAACTTCTTTCACAACTTTGTCAATACAGCTGGCCCTTCAATACAGCTGGCCCTTCTTGTAGCATTTTCTTCTTGGAACTTTTGTTTTCTTTTAAATATTAAACAATTCAGTTCTTGTCTCTTTTTGTATAACATTTGTTTCTTTTGTAGCTTCCTTGTCTGACCATCCAAAAATTAAGAAACAATGTTGCGTAACTAAAATATCACTTGGAATGACTTTGTAATCTTTTTAGCACAATTGATCTCTCCAAGGAAAACAGTAAATTCGTGTGTTTGTTGAACCATTCTTAAAATTATTTACATGTTCATCTCTTTTTAAAAGAAAGTATTTTCTCTAACTTTGTTTTTAAAAAAAGTATTTTCTCTAACAAGGTCATATGATACTGCAAAATGAAGAAAGTCTTTTCCTCCATTTCTATCATAAAAAATACGGTCACCATATACAGTTGAAATCTCCAAAGCATCTTTTCTCACATGCCTATTTAAGTTTCCACCCAAACAAGTCATTTCTTAAAAGTGAGATCTCTCCAAAACTTTATCCAACTCCTCTCAAAACTTATTATATCGTTTCATCCAAGTCAAGTAGGGGTCTATATGCACAATTGGCTTTTAGGATCTCCACTTCATAATCAATTTAGTTGCCGTGGCTTGAATTCTAACACCTTTTACTTCTACGACACTCTAAACTTATGCAACAGAAAATGCAACTTCATTCCGAGTTTTCCCCTTTTCCGAATACCATAACTTAAAGTTCGTTCTGTCGTGCATAGAATATCCTATTCAGTTCACTGCTTTACTGTGTCTTAGCTACAACTTCGACTGCCTACTCTGGATATACTGTTTGTTTTAACTGTTATTTTAACTTAATCTTACACTATGCTCCACCCTTATGCTGACATTGCTGCATTCTGGTTTAAAATATTCCCCAAAATCAACATACCCAGGTCGTAACTCTTCTTCTAACTTCTCCTGACAAATTGAATCTCCTTGGCAAATGCCTCTGACATGTCCATATGAGTCTGTTTAAAAATGCTTATACCCATTATAGGTGTTTCTCGGATCGTTGTCTGGGACATGCATTAGTGGCACATGGTCCCAAGCTTTGATTCTGGTTGAATTTTCTGACGGACTATACATACTTTGTAATTGTCTTCGTTAATATTTCATCGTTTCCTTAATTGACTATTCATTCTATTTCTTCAGTGTATCCTTTGAGTGTCAGATACTCCCTTCTGTTATTTTAATGTTGTCTTTTCATATAACTATTGCAAGTGTCATGATATTCTAATCAGCCATCATTTTTTATTAATTTAACATATGTTCTTTATACTTTATAGGGTTCCTTAAAAAACACATTAGGAAAAGGTGTTGGTAATGATCCCACCAATTTACTTCGTACTGTCACAATTAGCAAGGCAACTTGGGAGTCCACACTAGATTGGGATGTACAAGACACATGTCCTTTGGTTGAGTTGGCAATTTATTGACATTCTGATGGAACGACATCTTATATCATCCTTCTTAATGCATTATGATCATGGAAGTATGATTTTCAATGGCATGCTTTTCTATCAGTAACATATTTTCTGAACTAGGACAACTTTCTGGATCTCTCCAGGAGCTAACTTATGTATTACTTGAAGCATGTATCCCTATCCCTTTCCAAAAATCTGTTATAAGGCAAACTTTTATTGGCACATGTCGATAAAGGCACATCTCGGCCATCAAGATCTAGGAGAACAGATTTCTGAAGGCTACGGTTGGCTCAAGGGATTAGGGGAAAGGGAGGGGAGGGGATGGAAAGGAGTGGAAATGGAAGGGTAGGAATGGTTATCGATTTTATTGTTTCAAAAAAGCATAGAGAAAAGGAAGGCGTGGGGGCATTTGTTGTTTAAATGCATAAGTGGATGGAAACGGGAGGAAAGAAAAATGATTCATCACACCATAATGGTAATGTAATCATATTTTCCTTTCATAATTAACAGAGGGGCTAAAAGCAAGGCCTTAAATGTCGGTTTCGGTCACCATTTCGGTATCGACCAAAACAGAATTTCGATGGAATTTCGACCGAAATTTCGGTCATTTCGGTCATTTTTTGTACTAGGACCCCCATATTTCGGTCATTTCGGCCATTTCGGTCGAATTTCGGTTTCGACTGGATATCGATATTTGACAGAAATTCGACCGAATTTCGCTGAAATTTGAGGCCATGGCTAAAAGAAGTATGTAAAATATTAATACGGGACTCATTTCCTTCCCCTCCCAATCCCTCTAATTTGAAAGGCGATAATATCCTTCTCTTCTATTGTTTCCATAAAAAATCCAATGTCACTCCCTATTCCCGTCCTTCCTCTTCCATGCTTACATAATTCGTCCATCCAAGCACACCCTAAATGTGTGGAACTTCAGGTTGGGTTGGTGATATCTTGATAGTTCATAATGATGAGAAATTATAAGAGGATATAAGTGATTACATTCATTGGCTGCTAGAGGGATACAGTGACAGAGCATGTCAGTGGCGATTCATCGAAGGGGTGCATGAAGATGTCATAATTCTATGGGATATGGGTCTCATGTTTAAAGCTTGTAATGAAGGATGGGTTGTGTACTTTTAAGATGATTTTTAATTTCACAATTCAATTTACGTTCAAACAATTGTTTCTTTATAGTCCTAATTCTGGGCGTTTGCTTGTTTTCTTTATTCGAAGCACTTGTGGTTTTACATCTTTGACCTGAGAACGTTCACCAATAGTTAAATTATTTTGGTTTGGGAGGTATACTCAATGGTGGCTATATTTTTCACTGCGCCAATGTTTTGTAGAAAAGGACCTCCTGGAAATGGTCCTTGTTACATCATTCTCACTTCTAAAAATCGACCAATATTTTTTGGGATTTTAAGGATGTCCCACACGAACCCTAGAATTATTGTAAATTAACTCATCGTCCTTCTAAACATCGTTATTACCCTCTCAACCCGTAAACTTACTCCGTCTTACCCCACAAGCCATGCTGTTAATTTGAGACCTCTTAGGTTAGCTAGCTTGGGTTTAAGTTGAGTTAATCAACGCATAGCAAATCCAATGGTAGGTTTTCTTCAACTCTCTCTCTCATTTTCCCCCCTTCTTCCTCTTACACATTCTCTCCTTCCTTCATTCTCGCGGGATGAAACCCTCCTGCATTTCGATAGGGGCGGTAGGATCGGACCGTCAGATGTGAAGATGCCCTTGTACCCGTCGTTGATGTAGATGTTCCCATTAGAGTCCGACAAAACAAAGGGCAGAGGATGCGACTACTGGGTGAAACCATCTGAGAGGAACACGTAGGTGTTAGGGGAAGGAGGGAGGACAAATGTCCGAGAGGGGGTGGAGGTCGGGGAGGGACAGAGGTCTAGTAATGGGTGGAGGTGGGGGAGGGGGCAGAGGTCGAGGAGGGGCAGAGGTCGGGGAGGGGTTGGAGGTCAGGGAGGGCGAAGATCTATGAGGAGGGGGCGACTGATCTCAGAGGATGTGCTGATTCTCTACTCCAAGTGCTTGAATCTACAGGAGTTGTTCCTCTACTTATGACGGTGTTTGATCGATGATTTGACCTTTGATTGGGTTCCAGATCTTTTGCAGAAGATATAACTAGTCATGGGGCACCAGGATCGGAGCTTCGGGCAGTGCATGGCTGGTGGATGGGGTGGGGAGGGGGAGATCGGAAGGCTCAGGGGTAGTGCTGGAGATGGTTGATGGAGGTAGAAGGGAAAGGGATGTAAGGAGGGTGAGGGAGGAAGAGGGATGCCATCTTTTGTAAATTTGCTAAACAAAGAGGGCAAAGGTCCGAGGGGGTGGAGGCTAGGCAGGGGAGGAGGTCTAGGAATGGGTGGAGGTGGGGGAGGGGGCAGAGGTTGGGGAGGGGCAGAGGTCAGGGAGAGCTAGAGGTCGGGGAGGGTAGAGATCCAGGAGGAGGCGGCGACTGATCTCAAAGGATGTGGTGATGCTCTACTCCAGGTGCTTGAATCTACAGGAGTTGCTCCTCTACTTATGATGGTGCTTGATTGATGATTTGACTTTTGATTGGGTTCTGGATCTTCTGCAGAAGATATAACTAGTCATGGGGTACCAGGATCAGAGGTTTGGGCGGTGCAGGGCGAGGGTGGGTGGGTGAGGGGAGATTGGAAGGCACAGGGGAGAGGAGTAGTGCCAGAGATGGTTGATGGAGTTAGAAGGGAAGGGGATGTAAGGAGGGTGAGGGAGGAACATGGATGCCATATTTTGTAAATTTGCTAAACAAAGAGGGCAAAGGTCCGAAAGGGGGCGGAGGTTGGGCAGGGGCGTAGGTCTAGGAATGGGTGGAGGTGGGGGAGGGGGCGGAGATTGTCGAGGGTTGGAGGTCATGGAGGGCGGAGATCCAGGAGGATGGGGGTGGCTGATCTCAGAGGATGTGGTGATGCCCTACTCCAGGAGGATGTGGTGATGCTCTACTCCATGTGCTTGAATCTGCAGGAGTTGCCCCTCTGCTGATGATGGTGTTTGATCGATGATTTGACCTTTGATTGGGTTCTAGATCTTCTGCAAAAGATATAACGAGTCATGGGGCACCTGGATCGGAGTTTCGGGCAATACGCGTGGCGGGGGTGAGAGGGGATCGGAAGGCTCAAGGGAGAGGGGTAGTGCTGAAGATGGAGTTGGAAGGGAAGGGGATGTAAGGAGGGTGAGGAAGGAAAATGGATGCCTTCTTTTGTAAATTTGCTAAACAAAGAGGACAATATGCACCTCTTCTTAACGGAATCCGGTTAAATTTAACATATTATTAGATGGGAGTTAATCATAGGATTTATGGTGGTAAGGGTTAACAAGTTTACGGGATCGAAGGATAATAACGATGTTTAGAAGGTCGATGAGATAATTTACAATGATTCAAGGGTTGTGGGATAAAAATCCCAAATTTTCTCGTGAAGTGCATAGTAGTGGGCACTTGTGAGTGATAAAGAAGCTTGCCACTTTGTTTATATCGATAAGTAACAAAATCTGTATTTTTATTAGGAAAGTTGCTCATCAGAACATTGATTCAAGTTCTTTGTTAACTACAGACGACAGGCCCTATTATCCTGCCTATTTCGTTGGGCAAGATCCTTTAACAGATGGCATGCTACTGCTTCAAGACATTTGAAGGTTATTACTGCTTGTAACCTCTGAGTAAAGTGTCTTCAAGAGGTTGTGGTTATTGATTTTCATCTGATAAGACAGATGATAGATCTGAACGATTCCCTTGGTAATTTCATGAGTTTAGATGCTTATAAATTACCTAACGGTCTACTTTTTTTCGCTGTGTATACCGATAAAACCATTATCATGTATCATAGTTAAATTCACCTTCAACATGAATTGTAACGAATTCTAAATGTTTGGATCAATAAGAAAAGAATGATTTTTTGCTTTTTCGATAAGTGTCTTTGATTAACATTCTCATGATGGATTCCCTTTTTCCTTTCCATAATGCCTCAAAACAAAAGCCCCTTATCCTTCTCGATTGATTTCACGACATCCGATATCTTTTGGCTTGGCGGTGACTGACGAGGGATGAGAATCCTTTGATTGGTTGTAGCTGTGGCAGGGACAGATCGGTTAGCTTCTCAATGGTTTGTTTGCAGAGTTCACTTTGGATCATGTGCCGTAATCCTGTGAGGAGTGGTCTCTATCCATCTCTGACCAAAAGAGACATTTGCCTGCATGTTGGTTTCCTCACCTCAAAGTTTGAATTCTGGTTCAACAGGAACATCTTTACCATGTTCAGATTCCTGGACTCATCGACAGAGAGCTTCATGTGCTTATATGGAATCTCACCATGTGAAGAGGTTAGCGCATCGAATCTTTTAGAACAGTATTTTGGCATCGTTAATTTCAGGTTTAATGAATGAGGAATTCCGACATATACTAGATTATTGGGTTGGAGATATGGTATAACTGCCATGGCAAATTGGCAACTGCTTGCTGAAAAAAGGGTGATGATTCTGGTCAAAAAAACACTCTTTATTTCAAAGCAACAATTGACAAATTATACTTGCCTTCTTTCTCTTTAGAGAAAAGCAAGATGCGTGTTTCTTTTTTTCTCTCGCATTGTATAAGGAATATGTAGAAGCCACTGCTTAAGGGTCTGTACGTATTTGTAAGTAGAGCTTGCACTTTATTGACTGACTGAATTTTTGAGATACCTTCTTTTATAAAAAAGCAAGTGGGAGATGCCCCCTGTCACAGTGATGCTACAGTTTGCCAGTCCCAAGGGCCATCAGTTTTTGTGAATTCTAGATCTTCCCTAAACTTTAGCCATTTACACAGTTCTTTCCTTTTGTCTCTCAATGGTATCTCCATTGGCACTCTGTTTTTCGTTTTCATGTCATATTTGTGTAGGATTTAACTTGAACCTTTGTTGTCTTTTTCAACAGTTATGTTGATGTCTTGAGTCCCATTGATGTTAAGCATTAAAAGAACTGAAATTGTAGAGCTTATCGAAATCTGATGCTTAATTGTGTTCAGTCATCTTTAGCATAATGCAGAGATAGGATTGAGACTGGTCTTCCAATAATTTCGCAGCAGCTTAACGAAATCTTAAATGCTTGCTTGGCATCTTATGGAATCAAGCTCATGAAGCTGACATGGTCTTTATTTGCAGGAATCCTTCCGAATCGGAACCCTAGGTCCGCATCATAATGTTGGCAACTGGAGTGTGAGTGAGCTCGTAAAAGAAATCTGTTCTGTCCTTGTGTTTCCATGACATGTACATTTTTTTTTATTGATGGGGACTCTTTTTATACAAGTTGCCTCTATTCTTGAGATGCCAATTCTCATTCAGAAATCTGAACCCACCTATAGACCTACAACACATTAAAATGTAATTCACTTCATAAGCTAGATACTTGTGGAACAGTTTGTCCTAATTCATTTTAAAAAAAATAATTAGAGACGGGCTTTTACAACTCAAACGTCTTCCGAATGCAGCCGTTCATCATCTGGATCACATGGCCATTTTTGACTTGATCAAACGCCACCATCACCATCATATCTTATCACGTTCTTTCTTTCTCTCTTACTTTCTCCTAAAGCAATGATTTGGACGGTCGAGATGGAGCCACCTCTGTTCTAGTGGGTTTGGTGTACTGTTTGACATCTATCTATCTATATGTTTGTCCCTATGGACTCATCCTCACTTTTCAAAATGAGGTGTATTTCAACCGTATATATTAATAGAGGAAAGGGATCCTACTCCATGGAGTAGGTAACTTACCTACTCCACTTTCTTTTTTTTTTCATTTTTTTATCTTTTTTGAAAAATGCTTTCATGGATTTGCGTAATTATATCCCTTTAATATGTCATTCAAATTTCGTCAGAAACAGAGACTCCTACGGCCTCTATCTAGAACATGAAAAATACAACAAAGCAAATCTATGACTGCTAAAAAATGACTGTCTGGATGAAGGCCGTACGAGTCTCTGTTTCTGCCGAAATTTGAATGACATATTAGAGGGATAAAGTTATGAAAATCATGGAAGCATTTTAAAAAAAAATAAAAATAAATTTGAAAAAGAAGAAAATGGAGTAGGTAAGTTACCTACTCTATGGAGTAGGATCCCTTTCCTCATATTTTAATATGTATATCTAGAATCGTCTTCGCTGAAAAGTAAGTATATACCGAATAGAATGTAATATTTTGTAACTTATTACATCGGGATGATGGTATTTACGGATTTTTCGCCGGCATTCGTGTGTCTCCATCTTTTTAACATTTACGTTATGAATTTCTGTTAAGTTGTAAATTCACGCTTTAAACGTTAGTGGGACTCAACTAGGGGTGTGCACGGTTTTCGGATTGAACAGGTACCCGCCCTGATCCATAAATTAAAACCGTTGGTATCCAACATATCCTCATGGGTCGGGTAACCAGTGTGAACTAACCCATTAAATCCAAGGCACCGATCCAATTGAGTTTGGATACCCACGGGGCAACCCATGCCAACTCATGAATACGTTACCCTACCCATGCTCCAGTCAAAATGATACACAGTTGTCTCCCCACCGTCGTCGCCCTAATAGCGGTGATGCCCCTATTCGGCTACCTCGAGTCCCCGACCGTCAAAAACCTAGCTGATGTGTCCCCGCCGTCACCGCCACCAGCAAGTCCAGCACCATTGAACCCTCTCCGCTGCTTCCAGCACCACCAAACCCTCGCTGCCGCCTTCCTTGCTCCTCCATCCCCTCGCTGCCACCACCACCACCACCGAACCCTTGCCGCTGCTTTTCGTGCTCCTACATTTCCTCGACGCATCCTCCACCGTCGCCTTGATTGTGTCCGAGGTCATTTGTATCATCAATCACGCCTGATGTCGTCAGGTAGAGGAATCAATTGTCTCCACCGCCATCGTTACTGTAAAGTGAAGTCAAAGATAATTATGGGTGTAGTTCCATTTATTTATCTTTATTTATCTTGAAGATGTGCAATACAGTCTAGTTTCTGCCTTGTTCTATAATGTTTTGGTCAGGATTTTATTTGCTAATGACATGCTGCAACGAGTTATTAAATTGAGATTTTTTTAAATCAGTAAATTGAAAAATAACTTCCAAGTGGTTCGTGTGTTTGTTGTTCTATAATCAGTTTGCATAGATAATCCTCTCAATTTGCATAGATAATCCTCCCAATTTGCATAGATGTTCCATGTTCTAACGATGCTTAGGAGTTGGCTTGTAGAATCCTTCACGATGATATTCTGGGCCAATGTTAGATTTATATACATTCTAAGAACAATCTTAGTTCCCAATTAATTTGTTACTTGGTGGATATCTAATTAACTTAAATTTCAAGAATATATACAGCTTGTAGGTAATGTATTTTATTTTGATGTTGATTTTAAGAGTGCAATTTTTTTGTGGTAGTGATGATCCGCGGGTATCCATTACCCATTCAAATAATTTAGGTACCCATTAGAACGGGTACCCATTGGAATGGGTCGAACCAACCCGTTGATTCGGTAATGACGGATCGGGGCGGATCATGGTTGAATGGGTCGGGTAACCCTCCCATGCACACCCCTAGACTCAACGGCACGGGTGAATGTGTAAATTTAGAAGGTTTATAGGAGTCATAATAAATACATAAAAATAGGATAGGAATGTGATATTATGTT
Source organism: Ottelia alismoides (assembly GCA_037367405.1). Lineage (NCBI taxonomy): Eukaryota > Viridiplantae > Streptophyta > Magnoliopsida > Alismatales > Hydrocharitaceae > Ottelia > Ottelia alismoides. The sequence goes on from JAZKJV010002872.1 coordinate 296,626, forward strand.
GCAAGGGTTTAAGTGTAAAGAAATCTCTTCTACATATGATTAAATCTACAATAAAAAAATGGACAGATAGGTGAATTCGGATTAAAAATGATTGCGGGACAATTAGACTGATAATAATATGGTTTAATGGAGCTATCTCGCCGGGGGTTAATTTCGCTACCTTTGTCATTATTTTATTTATTAGAATGTATTTAATTTGTAAATAATTCGTTTATTAAAAAGACTAAATATGTTATGAAATGTTGCAAAGAGTTGAGATGTTAAGAACCGTCGCTATTATGGGAATTATATACCAAATTCCAGTGTTCGAATACTAATATATATATATATATATATATATATATATATATATATATATAGGGCTTATCCAATGAGCCCTGTGCCCATTTGAGATGAGATGAGCCCACTCATATTTTACCAATATTTTCCATCATTTTGAGTTCAATGCTTATTTATTTACTGTTGTTATATCATATTCTTACTATTAGTAACTATTTTCATATAAAGAAGATCTTAGATTCACAAGAAATGATCATTAGTAAGAATATAAATGAGACTAGTAATACAAATAATAATACAATCATTTTGTATGAATTTAAGATTTTTTTTCCTGAAAATAGTTACTACTAGTAAGAATATGGTATAACACTTGTAAACAAATACTTATTAAGCTCAAAAAGATAGGAAATAATGGTAAGAAATGAGTGGGCTCATCTCATCTCAAATGGGCACAGGGCTCATTGGATAATTTCCCTATATATATATATATATATATATATATATATAGGAGACCTTTCAAATGAGGTGGGGGCTTTTCTGAAACTGTAAAAGCCACTGCGAATTTAGTAAAAACTCTGTAATAGTTTTGTAAAATATACACAACACATTGTAAAAAAATGAATTTTGTAAAATATAGCATCTAAATTCAAATCAATATTTCCATCCATTATAATAATATTTTCATAATTTTATTTCACTATATATGTTGTGTTAATATTTATTATTATATGTATGAAACAAGAAATTGTAAAATATATTAGAAAGATGCCTAAATTGAGGGTGGCTCACCATATATATGAAGAGACCCCGCCTCATTTGAAGTTTCTCATATATATATATATATATATATATAAGAGAGAGAGAAATGGGGTTGCTCTCTGGGAGTAGCCAACGGGCTGCTCCAACTCCCATTTTCCTCCAATTTTTTTTATTTTTTTTGAAAATAAAAATTTGTATATTCATCACTATATCCCTCTAACATTCTATTAAAATTTCATCAGAAACAGAGACTCCTACGGTCTCCATCCAAACAAGGTCGATTTAAAAAATCCCGCGACCGTTAAAAAAATGACGTCTGGATGGAGGGCCTAGGAGTCTCTGTTTCTGATGAAATTTTAATAGAATGTTAGAGAGATATAGTGATGAATATACAAATTTTTATTTTCCAAAGAAATAAAAAAATGAGGGGAAAATAGGGGTGGGAGTACAGGGAGCAACCCCATTTTTTCGATATATATATATATATATGAATAAATTATGTACTCTCAGGTATTGAATATTCGTGAAGTCTGCCCAACAACTTTTTGGACATTGTAGAGTGAGTGAAATCGACCACTTGGTCGATTGAATGCTGATCCTGATAATAATAAAAAAAATTCTCATCGACAAAAGTTGGGCCCATTATTAATAATTAAGACACAAATAGCTAATGCAGATTTCGCTTTTTTCTATTCTTCTTCTATCATGGGATTTCATTTTGCATCTCCTTATTACTTGGGAATATCCTATACTGCATTGCAATGTAGAAAGCTCAGTACATATAAACTTGTTTGAGCAAACTATCAAATGCTCGTGGTTGATGATAAAAAGTTAAAAAGGGTAAGTTGTGGATTGAAAGCATAAAACATGTTTAACTACTAAGTATTTGATTTTTATTTTTTTCAGCTATTCTTGTGTGAAACATAATACCAACTTTACGACTAGCTACTACTTGATCGCACCATTTACATCGTTAGCCATTGTCGTGAGGCAGGGCCGCCCCTGACATTTCATGGGCCCTAGGCAAAAGAGAAGAAAAGGGCCCCTATAAAAAATAAATTAATTTTTTAATTTGTAAATTTCTTATAAATAAAGTTCTTTAAATTTTACAAAGAACTATGTATGTTTATGATCAACGAGCATCAAATAATGAGTAATGAATTAATATTATAAAAAATAATTTCTACAATCGAAATAGACATCTATGGATATAATGCAACTCAAGGAACGTAAATACAAACAAAAGCTATGGGTAATAGCTATCAAAAAAAATGTACGACATTATTTTTTTAAGTTGGCATTTTTTAGAACGTTCAAGCACAAAAGCACATATATCCATTGGCTACAATAACAAAAATATTTAAAATAATTAAGAGTTTTATCTCTTAATGTAAATTTTCCATATCATATGGTCCGAAAAAAATAAGGTTAGAGAATAATAATATTCAAGAAAGAAGCACTAAACAATTAATTACAATAAAAATAATACATGATTTAAACAAATAATAAAATAATAGATATGGAAAAAATAATCAAATCATCAGTTTTTTTATTTGACAGTGGTAATCAAGCGAAGCTGATGGTTTCTATTAACAATCCAAAATCTAAACTTATATATATTAATAAAAAAAATTCTCAATCACAACTAGCATTAATCTTGAAACGTAAATTAAATAATAAAGATTTAGTTTTACAAAAAACAAAATAAGTTACCTAAAAAGATTGTTTGATGGTTATTCACAATCCAACCATAAAATATTCTTAACACAAATATAAAACTGACTATAATGACAATTAAAACATTGAAAAAGGAAACGTATGTCATGTGATTGAGCAATGAGAGATGAATTTTTTTGTAAAAAAGATAACAACCATTCAAGTGGTTAATGCCACATTCCCAAGCCCCTGCAATGTGCAATAAATTTCAATTTTGTAATTTCTTAGAAAAAGATAAGAGATGATTTACAATTATATAAATATGGTGAGTAGATGTATGAATCCAAAAAATAATCATGATTTGTGGATCTAAGGGAAAAAATTACAATGCACAAATATAAAAAAATACTATTAACTGAGACAGTGATTTGCGGGTGCCCAACAACAACAACTAGTCATAAATTGAAGCAGGAGAAATTACGACAGTGGCAGAAATCGCAAATCACAAGAGGAGGAGGCCATATTTGTCTCCAAAGGACACATTTAAATTCAATGTAGGGTTTTAACTTTTAAGATATTAATGTGGCAATGGGGAACCCAAAGGCTTTTTAGGTATTTAGGAATATGAAGAGTCAAATGACACGTGCAAATGTAAATAGTTAATGTACTTGTGTGGCCATTTAGACATTGGATTGGTATTTGATAGAGATGAAAACAAATACGGATATATCTAAATATCCTCTTACAGTATTCGAAAAATTACCACATACAGATATCCGTATCCAAATATTAATCGAATATGGATCGGATATGGATATGAATTGTAAAAAAATTTCGGATATAGATGCATATATTGTAATGGTTTGAATATCCGGATCCGGATATTAGAATAAAATATTTAATATTATTTTATATATTAGTTAATATAATACAAGACACAATCCTATATTATTATATTAGTATTATATATTATATAATACAATATAGCAATGATACTAATAAACTTCTGTTTATTTAGGGATGGACACGAACAAAAGTTACGAAACTATATCCCCCCTTTTGCTTCTGGTTAAGAACGCATGTCACCTCGACGATCCCTTTCGTCACGATGCAACTTATTTATATTTCATTACCAATTTTTAAAATCATTGTAAACTTTGATTAAATATCAATTCGTATTCGTATGTTATCATTAATAGACCCGTATTTGGATTCCATGTTTATTGGATTCATATTTGGAGTCACTCTTTCATTGGTTCATATTTGGATTAGCTCTTTATTTAGTCCGTATTCGAGTTCGCTCTTTATTCGATGCATATTCAGATTCGATAAATATCAGGTTCGTATCCGTATCCGTATTTTTAAGGATACGATTTCCTTAATGCATATCCGAATCATATCTGTATTCGTATTTGATAGAGATGAATCGAATATGGATATAGAAATAGGCATATATGATCTGTATCCGGTCCATTTTCATCCCTAATATTTGAAATAAAAATAATAAAAATTAATTATATGTAGCCAATTTAAAGATGGGCCCCCAAAATTGGGGGGCCCTGGGCCATTGCACCTCCGGACTAGGCTAAGGGACGGCCCTGTCGTGAGGGTTCTTTGATCAAGTAATTAGTTCAACAATAAGGATAAAAAAATTAATTACAAAATTAGATAAAATACTTTAAACCTTGCAAAATACATTTACGACCTTATCGATCATTTCATTCTCCTGTCTTACTCCTACAATCGCCCCCTTCCTCTGCTCATTTCCTCATCGTCGGCAACCATTCCATCACTATTTTAAAGGATTGAGGGATCTCGAGGCAGAGGATAAGGTTATAGTAGCGGGGTTTTGAGAAGCGTGTGTGTGGCTGAAGGGTTCCAAGGCATATGGGTGAGGGGATTCAGTGTCCTAGGGACGACCGTGTAGGCGGAGAGGAAGGTGGGATAAGATATGGAATCAAACTACAATAATCATGCACGATGACTATCTACCTTATCGAGGGTGCATGTCTTGGGGGAGGTGATCCCTTCTATTGTGTTATCATGGATGAAGGTATTTGGATACATATAATACTCTAAGTTATGAAGTCAAACTCTTAGTTGATAAGATAGGGAATGCATACTTAGTGCAAAAGATGTTAAATTCCATCTTGATTATTGGCAACATTTACAACCCTTTGTATCTTGACTTTACTACATGTCAATTGTCCTTGACTAATATGGACGTTATGGAAGATCCATGGGAATAATCACGATTGTGGTAGATGCATTGTCCTTCCTTCTTGATTGTATTGAATCATGCTAATGATGGGCATGGATCTTGGTGGATTTAGAGGGTCATTTTCATTAGTGCCCATGCCTCTTATGGAGATATGCACCTATTGTTGGTTGTGTCCATTGGACAAACAAGAATGAGACCCCTTATTGAGGTTTTCTTGTACCTCAATGATGTCCACAAGCTTGCCTATGATGTTGTTGTGCCCATTCAGAGCTTCAGTGCTAGGTTACAGTTATATCTTATCACCGGTTGCCCATGTAGCGATGTGTCGTTTAATTCCCTCATCTATAGTATAGGGTCCTTGACCTCGATGAGGTAGGTAGTTGGAGCATCTCTCTTATCGTGCACCTTCCTTAACTTTGGGTGGTGTATGAGGTAGATACTTAGGATCCCATGTCAATAGCATAGTTCTTCTGACCTTCAACCTACAACCTCTGTAATATATGTACTTGGTACCCCGGCCGATTCGAATCCTTTTAGGATGTCTACTCTAAGGGCCTGTTTGGTTGCCAGGGTATCATGGGATACCCTAGCATATCCCTACCTCCAACCCTGCATTCCTGAGTTGGGAATACTTGTATTGACCCTCCAGTTTCTTTGGTATAATGGTTTTTATCCTTGTTCAAATACACTTATTAACATTAAAAACATATTATAATCATTAAAAAGTTAATATAGCATATAATTAATGTCACATCATATCACAATTATCATTCCAACCATCTCAACCCTCCAAACAGCTACTATTCACAGGAGGATACCCCAACACAGCCCAACCGAGCCTAACCCAGTAACCAAACAAGCCCTAAGGTGCTTTGTAAACCGATCGGGATCTAATCATCCAACAAATAGTTGCAATCCAATTTAATAAACCAAGCCAAACCACATTTTCGTTAACATTACAGGTCTAAGATTCGTGAGCTCGCACGAAGAAGAGATCCAGACTCATTCGAGGAAGCCGACGACTCCAGCCTCCAGATGCTATAGTTTGAGCGCCACATCGCCCTTCCTCGGTCAAGATCACCAGCCCTGGTCAAACCAAGGACCGTTGACTCCACATCATCAACCCACGCCCAATCAGAGGCGCCCATTCCTCCGTACTTAAGTGCCAGCTGTCTTAGCGAGGTGGAATAATTTCGACCGTACCCTCAACAATCAAAATCTACGAACGGAAGGCTCACCTTCAAGGAATTTGTGCACGCCTCCCACCGGGTTTCCCCTATTGCTCTCAGGTCTCTTCGAGGGACCTAATCACAAGAAATTTCTTTTTTTTTTCATTTTAAATCATTTTTAATTGGAAATTTTGATTTAACCCTCATTTGAACTTTATTTCCTTAGATATTTTTGTTGGAGGACCCTACATGTTGAACTAATTGGTGAAAAAATTAGTGGTTTGTTGATGCGTTGTTGACTTGCATGCTAAAATTACTTCAAGTTTAATGCTTGGTAAATGGTCCTAAAACGATAGAAATATCGTTTTTTTATTTCAAGTCGAAATGTGCCATGATTTTGTATCTTGCAGCACTCTATCTTGTCGTAAAAAAATACACAATAATTCCATTTCATGTGCTTAATATTAATTATTTGTGAATTCACTAAATCGTTTAGTTTAAGCACCTCAAATAATATTTTACCCGACCGAAAATTCCTTGCATTCCTTATAAATCACACATCATGTATTAGTTTTTGTTTGAGAAAGTATTGATGTTTGTTATTTTCTAAAGTTAAAAACTATGAAATTTACAATTTTATTTGTTTACCTCGTTAAAACTAGTAAATCATCTCTGAAATTCCGAAAAAAGTTATTAAGTGTGTATTTATCGTTGTTTTATCACCACATCACAAAGATTTGGATATGTTGCATGTGGCTCCTTAACCCTAAAAAATCATAAAATTTGCATATTTTGTGTACTGGAAACTCTAAAAAGTTGCAAAGTATGTGTTTTTGTACTATTTTGATACTCCGTTTCAGAAAAAATACTCATTGTGAAAAATAACCCCATTTGGTAATTTTTTTAAGGTAATTACGAGTCTATTTTTGTGGAAATCGCCATGCTCTCCAATAAATTATTTTTATTAATTACTCTTAATTTATTTATTCCTAAAAATATATTAGAGTAGTTTTTAGTGTTCTAAGGTCAAAAATATTTTATCCTATTTTTCCGTTGTGATTTGTACCTAGTTTGAGCATTTCATTATCTTAGCATACTCGTAAATCCTAGGTTTCACAACATATATTTTCTCTATTTTTTAATTTAAACAGGAATTAAAAATACAAAAAATACACCACCACTCTATGAACTTCACGTTCATATGACACTCTATGAACTTTGTTGATTGTTGTGTGATTGTCTTATACTAGGGAATCTACTCTACGAACTTCACGTTCATAATCTTCTTCAGGCTTTGCTCAACATCTTTCTACTTCGATTCTTTTGATTTGCATTTCATATTTAATTTATATTTGAAAGGTTTTATTTAGAATATTGTTATTATATTTCTTCTTGGATAAGAGACATTATGTGTGAAGGCTTTTTTTTTCCCAAATGGAAGATAAACCCTTGTAAGGTTGCGTACCTTGAGGCGTACTTTGAGAAAACTTTATTCTTGTGTATAAGATAAATTGTGGTAAGCTATATAGTTTGTAATGCTAAGACTATACAAGAAGTATTTTACATAGTAAGAGTTTGCAAACGCTGGGGAGGCCAAGCTCATGCACACGATGTAGCCTTTATGTAAGTTGAACTTGTATATTTTCTTAATGTAATGTGGAATGCTTTTATGGTGGTTGTTTATGAACAATTAAGCTATCTAAAAATTAGGATTAATTGAATAGTATTTGGATAGGTTTTAATGTCATCAAAGCTTTAGAATTTAGATTTAACCTAGGTTAAATCTATGTCAGATTGGGTAGGGGTGTATTCTCAACTCTAATTTGGTTTCTAGGTTAGGGTTAGGTGAGGTTAAGATTTAGGGTTAGGAGGAAGTCGTGGTTTGATTAAACTAAGGGGCAAGATAGAGGGGTTTCATTAGGATTTTGGATGTAAGGATAGGCTTTCTTCCTCGTAAGTTAGCATGCCGATATGAGTCACTCATTAGCCTTATTTGATATTAATTCAATATTGTGTATCTTATGGAGATGTGCATGCTTTAGGTTTCAAATGCGACTAAATGCAAAGGAATTAATGCTTGATTTCACTCAACTTCAATGCGTTAAATTAATAAGTGAATGTTTGGTCAAAACAAACCACACATGTTCTGGGAGGCGAGAGTGAGTAGAAGATTCCTTGATACTAGTTTGGGTTGCCAATGGCGATTAGAGATGGACTACCTCTTAAATAAGGACAACTCTCTTCAAGCTACTGAATGTGATGGGGTCTACTAGGTTCACCTCTTCTTGTGAGGTAAAGGAGCATTCTTGGATGTAGTTGTCCTTGCTTAAGAGGTCGAGGTGTGTGGGGGGCTACATTGACCCTTTATGTTCACTTCTTACGACCTTAAAACCCTTCTACAAATGGATTTAGAAGGGTGTGATCATACTTGGCCATGTCATATAGAGGTTAATGAAACTTCTTTTGCATATCAGTTACACATGCTTGATATTTAAAGATTATCAAGGGGGTGGAAACGTATAATCAGACCGACTAATTAGCATGCATATCATAATCATAACAAATGGACAACAAGTAAAATATATTCCAATCAAGACAAACAATCAATTACAAGATGTACAAAGGTATTTTTACAAGAAAGCCTAATCCCACAAAATCCTCAATCGGAGTCTTGTAGAATCAAGGTTTCAGAACACCTAATCATTCAATCCCATCGAATATCAAACCACTTTATACAAAGGCATCTCCCTCTAAATTGCAATCTTGTAATACTAGAGCCCACTAATATCTAAGCTACTCTTCTTTAACCGAAAGGGAGGATTCCATATCACAAGTACCCCATAAAAGTAATACTTGGAAATAAATCCTCATTACGTCATTTTGATAAGTAATGCAATATGAGGTCAAATCAAAACAATCTTACAGATCTTGAATGTAGAGAGTCGGATGCTTGAAGCTTGAGTGAGTAGAATTCTTATCTTATAAAGAACGGAGTTGAACACAAGTGAGAAATTCTATTCTTTAACACTAGAAAGGCATTGAGTCCCCTCTCTCTTGTAAGGACTAAAAGTCACCATAACTCTTGAAAGACAAATGTTAATTTGACTTGAATCCTAACAACTTGCTGGGCTGCTGATATGGTTGATCCGTGTCCTTGCTTCTGATTGGCTGAGAGTTGTTGGGTCAAGATTGTTGACATGACTGATATGTGTCCTGCCTTCTGATTGACTGAGAGCTGTTGGGTAAGGATTGTTGACATGTCTGATATGTGTTATGTCTTCTGATTGGTTGAGAGTTGTTGGGCTAGAATTGCTGACATGTCTGATCTGTGTCATGTCTTCTGATTGGCTGGGAGTTGTTGAGATAGATTGCAGGATACAAATGGTATTCTTCTGTCGTGGTATAAAAGGGGCCTTAGGGCCACAGATACTGCAATCCTTATTCTGATCATTGATGAACCTCAGTTTCATCATCTTTATTTCACATAATTAACCCCCTTGCTTAAAAGTTTGTCAATAATTCCCTGTTAATATCTCATAATTAACAGAGTCCTAAATAAATTAAAAACCACAAAAAAATGACAAAACAAAATTCGTGGTATTTTTAGACTTAAAAATACTCTCAAAAATATTTCGGGCCCTTGTTTGATCTCTTTTCGAGTTTTGGTCAACATGAAACTTGTAGATCTCATCAAGATCTACAACTTTCATGTTTTGAGTTTTCTCAAATTCGGCCAATAGGGCCCTCAAAAATAAGAAAAAAAACTCTGAATAATCTGATTGGGCCACGTGGCCCATTCTGGGGGCGCCACGTGGCCCGGCCTCTTTGTCTTATCCGCCTCATCTTCCAGCCGTTGGATCTTCTCCTGAGATCCAACGACTCCCGCTGTGTCCACGTACCCGCTTTATCCTAGCCCTCAGATCTTCCCCCCCGCTTCATCCGCACCATCCGTTAGCGCCGCGCCCACAGCTTGACACGTGGCACGCTGTGCGCCCTTCGATCGCGCCCTGGATCTCGCATCTAAGCCGCTCAACCCGCTCATTGTCCTCAGTCGTTCGATCACCTCCCACTCACCATCTTTACCGTCCATTAGCGCCGAGTCCTTAGCGCGCCACGTGGCAGCGCCTGATCTCTCCGATCATATCGCCTCGATCTAGTCTGGCCCGTTACTTAGCGCCTAAATGTCAACCATTGGATCTCAAGATCCAACGGCCGACAGACCGTCGTCAACCTCCAGCCCACTCCTCTCTCTCCCACGTTCCTGCTCGACGACCACTCGCCCTTCTCATTTTCACAGCCACTCCCGTGGACCTCTTCCTTCGCCAACCGCTCCATGGTCCTCCCCAGTCATCCACGACCATCGCGCACTACTCCACTACCCACAACTCCCTTCCAGTCGCCCCACAGCTGACCGCAAACCCACGTCGGCCACCATTATCTCCGCCACTTCTCCCTTCAAATACACCTCCTCCCCCACTATTCACGGTTGTCCACCTGTACGAGGGAAACCTCCCAGCGAGTCCCCGCCCCCCGGTGACAGCGAGGGGGCGGTCAGGAGGGCGAAGACGAAGGTACGCCCCGGTGACGACCCCTGGCCATGGTAGGCCAGGCCTGCGGAGCCTCGTCTCCGCCAAGCTGCTCCCCGTAGCCGGGGGAGTCCAGCGATGACCCCGAGGTCCTCCGATGACCTCGAGCACAGGCCCCGCTCCGCCAATCGCCAGGTAAGTTCCCTCTTCTCCGTTTGTCTTTTTTCTTCAATTTCTCTGGTTTAATTAGGCATTTCCGACCACCTTCACCCCCCATTAACCCCCCTTCAAGCTTCGCTACGCTTCCCTCTTCCACGCGCCCATCTCCGACATCATCCTTCTCGTCTTCCATACCCGAACACCGCCGACCCAACTCATCTCCGACCACCGGAGATGGAGCACCGGTTCCTCGCCTTCCCTCACCCGCACGGAACCCCATTTCGCCCGCCCTCGCCTTCTTTCGCTTCGGCTATGTGGTCTAACCTTGCAGGATCATCAAACGAGCAATGGCCGGAGCCTCGCCGGGCCTATCTTCGTGACGGTCGTCCTCGACGTGGGAGTCCTGGCGACCCAAGCTGAGATGTCAGGCGCATCCCTCGAGCTCACAGCTTCCTCGACGATCTTTCCGTGAGCTCGAGGGAGGTTCACAGTGTCCAGATGAGAGCGGCGGAGCCTGGAGCATCTCGCCGGAGCTCGAACTCCGCCGCCAACCTTCAGCAGCAGAAGGAGGAGCAGTGACCGTTGGATGCTCCGCCCCGGAGTTCATCCAACGGCCACCATGCAGCCACGTCATCATTCAGATCCTCCTCCAGAGGCCGTTGGATGATCGATGATCCAACGGCCTTCTAGCATCCACGTCGCCCTGAGGTACGGTTATCAGCAGCCCTTGGATAATCACGATCCAAGGGACGACAGTTGGCCACGTGGCGTAGCCAGAACCTCCACCGAGCCTGCACCGAGCCTCGGACCGTCCGAGCCTACGCCGAAGCACCTCCCGAACCTCTGCCGAATCCGAGCCTCCTCCCGAGCCTGGGTAGCACGTGCAGCGCACGTGCTATTTGGGAATTTTGCAGACACGCCCTCTGACTTCTCCAGATTTGCAGAAAGGTCCAGTCCTCACATGCGAGCCACGTGCATCAGGGGTTATTTGCACTTATACCCTTGCAGGTTTATATAATTGCAAATATACCCCTGTGCGTGGGGTTCATTTACAGGGAAGGCCTCGAATTTATTTCTTTTGCATTTTAGTCCTTCCCAGGGACCTTTTTGTAGTTATCTTTTTATGTTTTCTTTCATTTATGCCCTTGCTTTCTTTGTTGAATATCTTGAGCTACGTATGTCCAATCGAGTTGATTTCAGTTTCGTTTTAAAGCTGGTTTGATGATCTTTCAAATGGCATGCTTGATTACTGTTTTGGACACAATGATTTTGTTATGTATTATTTTATAGCGATGTGTCTATTTGAGCTCAACATGATGCCTTTCTTAATATTATTCATCACATCTGCCTTTTTTTAAGGAACTCGAAATTGACTCGTATTTACTTTTGCTCATTATTTTCTATCTAGGGCATATCTCCATTTGCATCGTATTGCATTCATTTGCATGATAAAAAAATGTTTAAAAAAATGCATGTTTATTTTAATTGCATTGTCTTTGCATATTTTGACCTATAGATCTTTAACTCAACACCTAATTAAACACACTTAAGTCCGATTAATACGAGAGAGGCTCGTGTCCCTGAGTTCGACCTTGGTATCTTGCCAAGTAAAAATAATTAACGATCACCTCATTTCGATTCATTATGGCATATATCTAAATGAGGTGATCGCTTTGATGACCCGAAACCGGCCCGACTACGATGATGATTCCATGTGCTAAAAACACTCTATTAAAGGGCCGATTTTGTGGTTTTTAATTTATTTAGGACTCTGTTAATTATGAGATATTAACAGGGAATTATTGACAAACTTTTAAGCAAGGGGGTTAATTATGTGAAATAAAGATGATGAAACTGAGGTTCATCACCCCCCTATACTTAAACTATGCTCGTCCTCGAGCATCAAAAAGAATGACTAAGTTGGATTAACCCCCTTGTGCATGTGAATACAGGATCCAAGCTGATCAAGTCGACTCGGCTTCAGAGATCCAAAATTCTAGAGTTCAACCCAGCCTTAATCAAGAGGCTTCCAATTCCTCTATTTCTCTAGACTCTCTCTGATGTACATATAAACTAAAGGATATGAAATTTAGTGTTGACTGCAATTCTGAGAGTAGAGTCAATTCGTCACCCAAAATCTTGGTCCGAGAAAATCTCCTAAGGACCCAATCCTCAGCACTAGGGAATAAATCAAATCTTGCATTCAGTCTACCGTCTCTTTAGTTGTCAGACTTAGAAAATGTGGATGGCAGGATAGAAAATGGAGGGCATGGGATTGTGTCAATTCTTCTCTCCCTCTCATTGGAACAAGGATTCTCTCTAGTGCCTTTTTACGCAACACATTTTTTTGGTGTTGATCAGTGCGTCTGTCAAGAGAGGTTGGAGCCGTCTGCACTTGTTTTCCTGGGAGTACACCGGGGTGTGTCTCTTTTGAGTACCTATCGTACCTTCGACACCCAGACTTGTAGCATTTACGATGCAGAGCCCTTTTTTGGTGCTAGCCCGACTCCTGGTCCTAATAGCGGTGGTCCAAGTGGACACTTTGAAAAGTTTGGGAGCGCTCGCCTTTGGTGGAAGCTCTTTGATTTGTAACTTTGTGGAATGAGAGCTTTTCTTTGAATTTCATTGACTTGTATAATTGGTGGCTAGCTCCACTGCTTTTACCAAGAGTTGGCGCACACTGATCAACAATTTTTTTATTTATTTTTCACACCCAGGCACTTAGGTCAATATCAAGAGATTAGTATAAGAATCAAGTTCTCATACTGGCTAATATTGCTGACACTCAGGTTTCATGAAGCCTCCAAAGATTTTATCCCATCCTCGAGCATCCTTAGATCAAATCCAAATTCGACTTCCTCATCCCAATTCCTCAGGTGAAAAATCAACTCATCTCATCGAGAACTGCAGTCGTGCATGTGATGTGCTGATCATATTCTTTATGTCTGAGACTAAGCATGGAATATAGCATGCAAATCTAGAAACTTAGGGAAATATGGATGATTAAGTCTAAGACCCTGATGGCTAAGGCTGGTTAACCTAAAAATCTCAAAGACTTTTAAAAGCTAAGTCTTCTTGACCAAATCAGATCCCGGGTGAAAGTGAAAATGTAGAGGACTAATCCAACTTTTTCATTCAAAAACAAGACACTTTTTTTTTGAACTCTAAGAGATATTAGATCTTTCTAAGCTCAATTGAGCATCCGCAATTCAGCCAGTATGGATGTAAGTACAGGCCGAAGCCCGTTGCTTGAGGACGGGGCCTTGCGCGATGTCCTCTAAACCATCCAATCTGCTAAGGGCGAACCCTCACTGAATGCGGCTGACTTAATTGGGTTTAGTAGTCACCAATGACTCTTAAAGGATTTTTAGGAGTTTTCTGATTTTTATGGATTTTAATACAAGAGTTAAAACACAAGTTAGACTCAGCTTTCCTTTGAAAGAGATGGCGATTTTTCGAAACCATGTCACACAAAATAAAAAGGTTTTCAAAAACATTTTCAAAAATCATTTTCGAAAATATTTCTATAAAATAATGTAACATAATATCGAAAAACCGTGAAATCCTTTGAGTTCTCTTAGTCCAATGATTTTTACCTTAGCCAAAAAGTTTTTAATTTTTCAAAATTTTCAGATTATAGCTAAAGTAAATAGCCTATTCTTAAACTTTGCTATGTCCTCATAGCACTAGATGTTACAAGTACATAAGTCCATTTAAATATAGAAGAATATACAGGAGCTAAGAGGGGCTCCCCCTATACTTAGGTTAGAAATAACCTAAGTATAAAGGCAAGAAAAGAGGAGTGGAGAGAATCACGGGGACTTGGGTCCCCCCTATACTTAGGCTGAGATTAGCCTAAGTACAAAGATGATGATTGATGTTGGAAGAGACCCAAGGTGAACGAAGAAGAAGGATGGATATACAAGTGAGCGGTTTTGAATCTTGTAGATGAAATGGAATGACCGGTTTTGGGGTTGTGCGTCACATCAAACAAGGCTCAATCAAGCAAGCAAACCCTTATTTTCACCAACTCACACATGAAACCAACCAAAGTTGGTTTATTATCTTGTCTATTTTATTGGTGATAAAACATTTGATTTTTACGCAAAGAAAAGATGTGAAATGAAAATCATTGCGTAAGCGAGGGTATTGCTCTCCCAAAACCGAATTTTACTCCATTTTTGGTTGACTTGCAATTACAGTCCCAATTTTATTTTAGGTTATCACTGAATTATGGTTAGCACATCAATCAGAAAATCATCGTCTACCGTTCATTCCATTTTCCATTAATCCTAAGTGATCAATCTAGGAAATGAAAGCCGTGAAAAACATGTATTCGATGAAGAAAAACACGATCTAGGCTAAGCGAGAAATCATGCAGTGATTTGACGATAAAAGCCGCGAAAAAACTGAGGCCGTTTTGAAAACTCAAGTCCAACATGTATGCAAGTCGAAAAAGCCGCACCTAATCATGCATCTATTAGCGGTGATTAATCTTCATTAATTTTATCTAAGTGATGCGAGATTAAGTGCGTCTATAAAAATCAGTGTGTCCTACCTACGATCAAGCACGTAAAAATATTGAAAAATTGAAAAGAGCTCGGAGAGCCGCGTGCCTATCCTAGGTCGACACTCAAGTGGGGACGATCCCCACACAACCACGATCGTTCGATTACAAATGCGAGTCTTCGATCGAAGACCGCTGTAAAAGACGAATTATTAAAAATATAATGCAACAAAAAAATGCGAAAATTTTTTTTTTCTTTTCTTCCTCCTTTGCTCCAAGCATGCTCCTGCGGCTCCTCGCAGCGGGGAACGTCCTGCTCCTCGCCTCCTCGATCCATCAAGGGCCCTGCCACAAAAGCAATCGTTAGATATCATAAAGGGAAGAAAAATTTTATATGCAAAATTTGCGGTTAATTGACCTATAAAAAAGAACACTAAATTAAACACACAAAAATCAAAAAAATAAAAGAAATGAGCCGTGTCCCCGGCAACGGCGCCATTTGACGAGCCGCAAAATCGGCCCTTTAATAGAGTGTTTTTAGCACATGGAATCATCGTCGTAGTCGGGCCGGTTTCGGGTCGTCAAAGCGATCACCTCATTTAGATATATGCCATAATGAATCGAAATGAGGTGATCGTTAATTATTTTTACTTGGCAAGATACCAAGGTCGAACTCAGGGACACGAGCCTCTCTCGTATTAATCGGACTTAAGTGTGTTTAATTAGGTGTTGAGTTAAAGATCTATAGGTCAAAATATGCAAAGACAATGCAATTAAAATAAACATGCATTTTTTTAAACATTTTTTTATCATGCAAATGAATGCAATACGATGCAAATGGAGATATGCCCTAGATAGAAAATAATGAGCAAAAGTAAATACGAGTCAATTTTGAGTTCCTTAAAAAAAGGCAGATGTGATGAATAATATTAAGAAAGGCATCATGTTGAGCTCAAATAGACACATCGCTATAAAATAATACATAACAAAATCATTGTGTCCAAAACAGTAATCAAGCATGCCATTTGAAAGATCATCAAACCAGCTTTAAAACGAAACTGAAATCAACTCGATTGGACATACGTAGCTCAAGATATTCAACAAAGAAAGCAAGGGCATAAATTAAAGAAAACATAAAAAGATAACTACAAAAAGGTCCCTGAGAAGGACTAAAATGCAAAAGAAATAAATTCGAGGCCTTCCCTGTAAATGAACCCCACGCACAGGGGTATATTTGCAATTATATAAACCCGCAAGGGTATAAGTGCAAATAACCCCTGATGCACGTGGCTCGCATGTGAGGACTGGACCTTTCTGCAAATCTGGAGAAGTCAGAGGGTGTCTCTGCAAAATTCCCAAATAGCACGTGCGCTGCACGTGCTACCCAGGCTCGGGAGGAGGCTCGGATTCGGCAGAGGTTCGGGAGGTGCTTCGGCGTAGGCTCGGACGGTCCGAGGCTCGGTGCAGGCTCGGTGGAGGTTGTGGCTACGCCACGTGGCCGACTGTCGGCCCTTGGATCGTGATTATCCAAGGGCTGTTGATAACCGTACCTCGGGGCGACGTGGATGCTAGAAGGCTATTGGATCATCGATCATCCAACGGCCTCTGGAGGAGGATCTGAATGATGACGTGGCTGCATGGTGGCCGTTGGATGAACTCCGGGGCGGAGCATCCAACGGTCACTGCTCCTCCTTCTGCTGCCGAAGGTTGGCGGCGGAGTTCGAGCTCCGGCGAGATGCTCCAGGCTCCGCCGCTCTCATCTGGACACTGTGAACCTCCCTCGAGCTCACGGAAAGATCGTCGAGGAAGCTGTGAGCTCGAGGGATGCGCCTGACATCTCAGCTTGGGTCGCCAGGACTCCCATGTCGAGGACGACCGTCACGAAGATAGGCCCGGCGAGGCTCCGGCCATTGCTCATTTGATGATCCTGCAAGGTTAGACCACATAGCCGAAGCGAAAGAAGGCGAGGGCGAGCGAAATGGGGTTCCGTGCGGGTGAGGGAAGGCGAGGAACCGGTGCTCCATCTCCGGTGGTCGGAGATGAGTTGGGTCGGCGGTGTTCGGGTATGGAAGACGAGAAGGATGATGTCGGAGATGGGCGCGTGGAAGAGGGAAGCGTAGCGAAGCTTGAAGGGGGGTTAATGGGGGTGAAGGTGGTCGAAAATGCCTAATTAAACCAGAGAAATTGAAGAAAAAAGACAAACGGAGAAGAGGGAACTTACCTGGCGATTGGCGGAGCGGGGCCTGTGCTCGAGGTCATCGGAGGACCTCGGGGTCATCGCTGGACTCCCCCGGCTACGGGGAGCAGCTTGGCGGAGACGAGGCTCCGCAGGCCTGGCCTACCATGGCCAGGGGTCGTCACCGGGGCGTACCTTCGTCTTCGCGCTCCTGGCCGCCCCCTCGCTGTCACCGGGGGGCGGGGACTCGCTGGGAGGTTTCCCTCGTACAGGTGGACAACCGTGAATAGTGGGGGAGGAGGTGTATTTGAAGGGAGAAGTGGCAGAGATAATGGTGGCCGACGTGGGTTTGCGGTCAGCTGTGGGGCGACTGGAAGGGAGTTGTGGGTAGTGGAGTAGTGCGCGATGGTCGTGGATGACTGGGGAGGACCATGGAGCGGTTGGCGAAGGAAGTGGTCCACGGGAGTGGCTGTGAAAATGAGAAGGGCGAGTGGTCGTCGAGCAGGAACGTGGGAGAGAGAGGAGTGGGCTGGAGGTTGACGACGGTCTGTCGGCCGTTGGATCTTGAGATCCAACGGTTGACATTTAGGCGCTAAGTAACGGGCCAGATTAGATCGAGGCGATATGATCGGAGAGATCAGGCGCTGCCACGTGGCGCGCTAAGGACTCGGCGCTGATGGACGGTAAAGATGGTGAGTGGGAGGTGATCGAACGATTGAGGACAATGAGCGGGTTGAGCGGCTTAGATGCGAGATCCAGGGCGCGATCGAAGGGCGCACAGCGCGCCACATGTCAAGCTGTGGGCGCGGCGCTAACGGATGGTGCGGATGAAGCGGGGGGGAAGATCTGAGGGCTAGGATAAAGCGGGTACGTGGACACAGCGGGAGTCGTTGGATCTCAGGAGAAGATCCAACGGCTGGAAGATGAGGCGGATAAGACAAAGAGGCCGGGCCACGTGGCGCCCCCAGAATGGGCCACGTGGCCCAATCAGATTATTTAGAGGTTTTTTTCTTATTTTTGAGGGCCCTATTGGCCGAATTTGAGAAAACTCAAAACATGAAAGTTGTAGATCTTGATGAGATCTACAAGTTTCATGTTGACCAAAACTCGAAAAGAGATCAAACAAGGGCCCGGAATATTTTTGAGGGTATTTTTAAGTCTAAAAATACCACGAATTTTGTTTTGTCATTTTTTTGTGGTTTTTAATTTATTTAGGACTCTGTTAATTATGAGATATTAACAGGGAATTATTGACAAACTTTTAAGCAAGGGGGTTAATTATGTGAAATAAAGATGATGAAACTGAGGTTCATCAATCATGCTTCTCATCCCATATCTGTACCTTCTCAATACCCTCTGTATTACATTTTTCTCCCAATAGTGAAACCGATCGCCGTCGCTCAAGGACGTAGTCCATTTACGGGTGAACCTTGTCAATCCTTGTGTTCGTGTCTTGCTTGTTTGATCGTGTTTGTGTTTGTTTGCTTCCGTGATTCGCAACAAACTGGTATCAGAGCTTCGGGTTCCGTTAGGATCATCCAGCAAGATGGCATCACACAATCTGAAGATCGAAAAGTTCAAGGGGAAGAATGGATTCGGTCTATGACAAATCAAGATGCGCGTCCTTCTGAAGAAGCAGGGTATCTGGGCACCATTAGATCAAGAGCGGATGAAGGCACTCGAGCCGTCCGAGTAGATGGTGCAGGAAGAGAAGGCGCACTCGACGATCATGCTATGTTTGACGGACGAGATTATCACGGAGGTTTCTGATGAGGATTTCGCGGTCGGTCTATAGTTGAGATTGGAAAGTCTATACATAATGAAGTCTCTAACTAACAAATTGCTCTTGAAGCAATGCCTGTTCTCTCTCTCCGCAAGCATGAAGGTGGAGTCATGCAAGTTGCTAAAGCTAGGGTCGTTGTCATCAAGGGCAACAAGCATAAGATCCTACATATGTTGCTAGGATCTACAGTTCATGTGAGTAAGTTCAAGTGTTGTTTGGACTTGCTCAATATCGACGGTTGGCAGTAGCCCAAGGAGGGGCTGGCGGAGGCGCGGTGAAGCTTGGCGAAGCTTCTTTGAGGAGAAATTTCAAGGTGAATATTGTTTATAATTCCTTGATTCCTGTTATCTGAATTTCAAGTGGCGAATTATAGTAGCGGTTAATTCTGCTATATGAGAATTAAACCCCGATGGAGTCTGGCAGTGGTTAATTCTGCTAGTGGAGAATTCAACTCATGATAGAGTATATTAGTGGTTAATTCTGCTATATGAGAATTCAACCCCGGTGGAGTATAGCAGTGGTTAATTCTGCTAGTGGAGAATTCAACTCATGGTGGAGTAATAGTAGTGGTTCATTCTACTATATGAGGATTCAATTCAAGGTTGAGATTGTTAATTTGACTTGAATCCTAACAACTTGTTGGGCTGCTGATATGGTTGATCTGTGTCCTTGCTTCTGATTGGTTGAGAGTTGTTGGGTCAAGATTGCTGACATGACTGATCTGTGTCCTGCCTTCTGATTGGTTGAGAGCTATTGGGTCAGGATTGCTGACATGTCTAATCTGTGTCCTGTCTTCTGATTGGCTGAGAGCTGTTGGGCCAGGATTGCTGACATGTCTGATCTGTGTCCTGTCTTTTAATTGGCTGGGAGTTGTTGGGATGGATTGCTGAATACAAATGGTATTTTCTGTTGTGGTATAAAAGGGGCCTTAAGGCCACATATACTGCAATCCTCATTCTGATCCTGTTTATCATCTCATATATGTACCTTCTCAGTACCCTATGTATTGCATTTTTCTCCCAATAGTGAAACCGATTGCCGCTGCCCAAGGACGTAGCTCATTTATGGGTGAACCTTGTAAATCCTTGTATTTGTGTCTTTCTTGTTTGATCATGTTTGTGTTTGTTTGCTTCCGCGATTCGCAACAACAAAATATCTCTTCATGTTAGAAACTTCCACCATGATTAATTGATAGAAATAAAATTGGGATTATTAAAAATAACAGGTTTGTTCGATTGAAAAATAAAGGATTTTTATCAATGGGGTTTTGTCACTTGTTCCCCTCCGAGATATCGCAATTTCAGTTATGCGGCTATCTTTTTGGTAATATCAGTTGTGCCACTCAGTTCTTTCTCTGTTATCATTTGTGCCCTTCCGTCAGATTGACCGTCAATGAGTTGACTTAACCATGATTTTTTCAAACCTTGGTGCAGTTAAGAGGGGTATTATTGTCCAGACTCCTCTTCTTCCTCCTCTTCCCCCATCCTCTTCTTCCTCCTCCAACCTCATCCCCCTCCCTCTTCGCCCGGAACTCCTCCCCTGGCCCTCGGCCTTGAGCTCCGTCCCAACCTCCCTTTGCCCTGACCTCCCCTCGCCCCTGCCCCGAGCTCCGCCCCAACCTCCCTCCGCTCTGACCTCCCCCTGCCCCCGCTCCGAGCTCCGCCCCAGCCTCCCTTCGCCTGGACCCCCTCCCTCCGCCCCGACCTCCCCCGACCCCCTACCCCGAGCTCCGGCCCAGCCTCCCTCCACCCCAACCTCCCCCCGCCCCCTGCCCCGAGCTCCCCATCATAACGATTCCAGGCATCAGCTTTGGCCCAAGCGGCAAGGGGGCGACCTGGGCGTGGGGGCGGTGGGGGTGGAAGGGGGGACTCGGACTGGGGTGGAGGGGCGGCACGGGGTGGGGGGAGGTCGGGGCAGCAGGGAGGTCGGGGCGGAGGGGCGGCATGGGGTGGGGGGAGGTCGGGGCAGGGGGCGGGATGGAGGTCGGGGGGGGAGGGGGGGGGAGGGAGGCCGGGGCGGAGGGAGGCTGGAGCGGAGGAAGAGGGCAGGCCGGGGGTGGGGGAGGAGTTCCGGGCGGAGAGAGAGGAGTAGGAGGTTGGAGGAGGAGGAAGAGGATGAGGGAAGAGGAGAAAGAAGAAGAGGATGAGGAAGAGGGTGTAAAATGACCATTGAATCCTTTTTTTTAATTAATTCCGCTTATGTCATCAAAGTTAACGTTCGTTTGCACTATGGATGGACGGTCACTAACCCGAGGGGCACAAGTGATAGATTAGCAAGAAGTGAGGGGCACAACTAATATTACCAAAAAGATAGGGACATAACTGAAATTGCGATATCTCGGAGGGGTACAAGTGATAAAAACCCTTTATCAATTGTGTCCTTCTTAACGTCTAAATATCGGTTATGCTCACTCTCTTTGTTAGGAATATCAAACATGTCCCTATTTTCTTAAAGCAATAGCAATTATATCCCCTCGAGTTAGTTGCTATCCATTCCCGTATTAACGAACATTAACTTAGGTCTAGAATCTCCAAAGGGCATCGGTATGAAAAACTCAAAAAAATATCTCCCTGGAGGCTCCACAAGTCCCCCAAAGAACCTTCCTCCAGCTCATGGGGCCTCTCCGTTGTCGTCGTCGTCAAGGCCACACTTCACAACGAGCAACCTGCTGACGAGAAGCACACAGATTCACCAAGGCCCCACCTCTTCGTCACTCAAGACCTACCACCATCGCCCATTGCATGAGCTCTCCACTTCCAGTTCAGATAAGATTCCTAGAGCCGTCCGCACGTGAGACAGCTTCATCTCCTGATCGTTGAACCCATCAGCTCCAGGATCGTAAAGGTTGGATTTTTAAACGAAATGGTGAGGACCAATCGAGCAATGGAGGTGGATTTGACCCTCCCTCTGTTGTCTTGGTGGGTGCACGTTATGCTGCTCTACTGTAAAGAGAGAGACAGAAAGAGAAGTCTTTCGTCCTCGTCCACCGCCTCCTCCTCCAAGGACACCTCCTCTCCGACTTCGGTGATTCCTCTGGCTCCTTGAACCTCTCCGCCTTAGTCTGCACCTTCGCCTGTTACCTCGATGAACACCTCGAATAAGTGTTGGGTGTGGCTTCAATTGGTCAAGACAGCAAGCATTGAGGATCTGTGTAGGAAGCATGGTAAGATCAATGGGATTTGGGGCTAACGGCAGTCAAATTTGGGTGCTGGATTGAGTGTACTATAGAGGTTTGGGTGTTTGGTTTAGGAGTACTGATGGGTCATAGTAGAGGGAAGAGATCGACTGCCCGTGAATGATGGAATAGTTTACTTGGAGTCCATAATGGGTGAAAGATCACAATCTCTCTAGATACAAGTGTAAAATTGCATGGCCATAATAGTAAGAAAAACTTATTTAACTAAGCTTTAGTTTGATAAAAAAAATGTTCAGTTTATTTACAGTAAAACTAACGGAATGATACAAATGATAACAATACAAGAATATAGGGCACAATTGATAATCCAAACAGGGAGTGACATAAATGAAATTAAAAAATTAATAGGAGCATAAGTGATAAAAATCCAAACATAAATGTTTTAAAATGCAAAAATCCAATGAATATGTTATGGAAATACGAGAACTGGAGTGTTCGCTCGCTGGATATAAACGCTATACATATGCATGGTATTTACAATGTAACTGATTTTCTCTTCAGTGGACCGAAGAAAGATACTAATTACACTTAACCTTTTTCTTTATTCTTAAGTCACTAATCCTACTTTAATTGTTAGTATGAATAATAGGAATGCAACCATGTTATTAGGACGACCACAAACCTAAGCACATTCTTCTCCCACCTATTGCACGTGATTGAGTGGCTACTCCAAATTTAATTCCATACTAAGGCTACACAAGTTTGGTTTCAAAAGCGTTTCTACTCAATTCGAGGCTACACATGTATGTATCCAACACTCAATCTACCAAAGCCCTCATATTCATGACTCCCTTGTATTATTATCTTTATATCAGTTCAAGTGCTTAAGTGAATATCTCAACTTAACTGCAATGCCACTTAATGGTTCATTTTGAATCCTTTAATTAAATACGATGGAAGATTAGCCCGTAACTTAAAGAAATTATGTTCCAAGTGGTATGGCTTTGAGGTACATATATAATTTAGGAACAAGGGTCCTCTTTGTATCAGTATCCCAGTACATTAAGTTCATGTCTTTGCTTCTTGCATTGCATTTGGATGGATGCATGGGTGAAGATATCTAACTAAGCACAATGTATATGCAATTACACAATTTCCGCGTCTTGGAGGATCACAAAGCATCTCTAAAATTTCACGAAGTATCACAATTCATATTAGCGTGAAACATGGTTATGCATATCACATGGTTCGTAACCACATTAATATTGATTAATTAAGAAGTAATAAGTAAACATACATCTTGTTCTCAAGACATTCACAAGCAATAATCATTTTAAAGATTCAATAACACAAAGCATTCAACTAGACGTATTTTAAACTTTACCCACTCTTACAACTTTATTGATTATTTGATCATCCTAAACATGCATCTTATGGCTCATCACTAGCATTTATAAAAGATGACTAATCGACCATGTATCAAGCTCACATCAGGCACTAAGGTGATATTCCCATGAAGGCTATCCCAACCTTTTGTAAACATATACAATTAAAAAAATGTTCCTTAATTGGAGTTTGAACCCTTCCAATCATCCTTCCCAAATTCACTTTGATATCTGACTACAATCTTGTATTAATTTATCTTATTTCTCATACTCACGATTATCGAGGTAGTTTATACACACATAATCAAAGTTTCCGACTATGTGTTATAGACCATAAAGATATATTTAATGTACTCTATCCACATTGATAACACAAAGATGCTTTTAAGAATCATTTGAGATATTAACATCAACTACGAACCTACAAGGTATTTGAGGTAATTACACTATTTGGAATCCACTGTGTAAATCAACTCGTAATTTTCCTTAACTATCTATAAAAGAATCATCTTATGACGTTTCCTGAGAAGTTTCGTAATTAGCACAAAGTATCAGGGAACCCAATAAATACCTTTCCTTTGGACGTAGGTAGAAATTTAGTTAATTTGTTCCAATTATTTGTATTGAATCTTGACATGTGTTTATTATCTGTTATAGTTTTTGATGCAAAGCAGTAACCATTCCTCGAATAACAACAGTGATTGTGCGATACTCATGGACATGAGAAGATATCTAAACATTCAAATAATAATAGAATATACATCATGGTATGCGCATCGTTACCAGAGAGGGCTGATCCTATGAGAGTCAAAATCGGTGAGAGCATGAGAGCAGTGATTCTGAACCCTAGATTCAACTAGGAGAGAGAAAACCATGAGAGAGAAGACAAGATCTAGTGGTCTAGAATCACTGCTCTCATGCTCTCACAGTTTTTTGCTCTCATGGGATCATTCCTCTGTTATCAAATTCTAAAACACTAGATTAAATTGAATTTGAACATCCCCATATTTTTAACTATATTTGATCATGTACAGCTATTGATATCGATCTTAGAAAACAAAAATGTGACGGAGAAGTGGCTGTTAAATTGAGGGTTGAATGTCCTCGTGTATTTGCGCTATCAAATATGCTAATGTTTGCCTTAAAGGTTTGATTTCCATCTAGAGTGCTTTGTAAAAGATAATGATTGCATCTCATCGAGATCATCATGGTAGTCATCTTTCAATGCTAATTGTTATTGTGGACGAACACATTTAAAGACGATGCTGAGAAACAGATGAACATAACGAAGAAGCAAATGGACAAGATGGAGAAGCAGATGGACAAATCACGTGAACAGATGGATTGCATAGAGAAGCAACTTAGCAGAATTGAGCATCAACCTTTCTGTTTAACTATTGTTGTAATTGCAATGGCAATACTAGTTTCACTTGTCAATGTTATGTGATTATTACTAGTCTGTTCAAATCTTGTTTTTGTTACGAAGTTGATGTTCTAAATACACTGAAATTTTGTTGTTTGGTGTGAAATGAATCAATAGTGAGGACTTTTTAGTAGCAGTATGGTACACATCACAGAATCAGTTGGTGTAAAACATGCAATATAAGATTGGAAACAACGGTTGAAAAATGTCCAAATAATCTCCCGTAATCGATACATTCATAGTATAAAGAAATTGGAGGGCAATACATAACTGTTCATAATCACAGATCCTATTACGCAAAGGTGGAAGGCCAGCTAAAGATCCTTACAAGTTGAACATAAGAAATAACTTTAAACACATCATGAATATGTGATTTGATCACAACCATACATCATCATCAACATCTATGTACATGAATACTGCATATAGAAACTAGTTTTGATCCCAACCATCAATAACTATATTGGGTTGAGATGAAATGTCCATATCAAGCTGCCAATATCGAGTGTTGTCATCAACCATTTTCTACTTGTAGTTGAACTTACACCAGATCCACATTCCTCCATCTAATACAACCACAAGAAAAATTGCATAGCTGCTATAAATTGGACTCGAGAACATGAATGCAGGAAGTTGCCACCAATTTTCGCTCACAAGGATTCTAACTGTGAGGTTGAACTGTATAAGAATGCGATGGCGAAAACTAAGTGCAATGTTCAATCCGGAAATGTTCGTTGCATCTTCATATACAATTTTAGTAATTTTCATTTTGAGAACATCAGAAACATTCCCTCCCTTGATCAAATCTTTTATTATCAGTTGTGGACATCATATGTTTTTTTTCTTTCATGCTACAACGACGCCATCTGATGAAGTGCTAAATGCGTGAATTAAAATCGATCCGTTGTAGTACGAGCATTTAGCTTCTCATACATAACCGAGAAGAATCTCAGTGACAAGGTTCTCGGCTTTAATTTTTAACCTAGGAAGTACAGGGTCAAACTCAAGGACACAAGCCATAATATGATCATTTAGGTATTTAAATAGGTTAAGCGATTGATAATTAATCTAGGTCAAAACATACAAACAATGCGAGCAAGCAATGAAAGGTAAATGCACATCGCAAATACATGCATGAGATGAAATGTGATTTTTAAATAATTAATGCATGCTAGAAAATATCAAAATGAACAGAATGGTAACGCTCTAACATATGAAAATGTATTCACAAATATGCTTTAGAATAAATCATAAAACTTAGGCAATTATAGAAATTTTTTCTAAATTTAATTGATCAATGCACAGTAGAGTAATATTTCATTTAATAAGCATGGATGCACAATATAGACTTTCACAAATTAATCCTTCACTTATTATCTAATCAGAAAATAAATCATATCAGATCAAAGACAATTAAACGAGGATCAAAATGCCACTAAAATCATCTCAATAAGACAAACAATGCTCAAGTTATTCATCATTTAATCCAGGAGCATAATTATGATAAAACATAATATGAAACATGACAAATAGGTCCCTGTAGGGACTAAAATGGAAATATGAGAAATTGACGATGAATTTTATGAAATACCCCCTAGTGGGGTATTTTTGCAAATAAGGGCAACCGGTAAGGCATCAAAGCAATTTTCCCAGTGATGAATCTATGATTCATCACCCTTAAAATTGAAAATAGTGTCTTGTCCCGAGTAATTAGCTGCATATTTTCCCTTATTTAAAATGAGTTTGATGAATTTTGAGTTCATACGGAGCGGGAATTTGACCGGGAAGTTGGACTTTACGACTTTTTGTCATTGGGATCTAGGAGCATTTATTTGAGGTGAAATTTATTTTATATATTTTTTATTTTTATATACATTTTTATGAACAAGTCAGAAAAAGAATTAGCCAAAAAGGAGTTGAAAGGAAATTATTAAAAATACACGAAGTTTTGGGCTATTACAGGTGAAAAACTCCTTTAATATTGCATAATTAGCATTCATGCATGCCTAAGTAATATCTGCATTTTAGCATTCATATTTGCATTAAATAAGAAGCCCAATTCACTTGTAAATATTCACCTATTTGTATTTATTTTATACTCACTCCAAAACCAATAAAATCAACTCTATGCTGCACATGTTACTGACTAATAATACAAGGAAAATACCAAAAATTTCTAACTTGTAAAATTAACCAATAAAACCCCAAATCCAGTTGGAGACCTCAGACCTTAGAATGCACATATCTCTCTCTTACAACCTCTGATCTAGGTCTACTCACTTGTAATTTAATACACATTCAGATACCTTCAAAATGAGACCAATTTCATTTAAATCGGAGCTCGTATGCAAAACATGGGTTTCGGGACCCCATTGTACACTATGTGTTTATATTTGTACCCTTATATTTTAGTACTTTATTTGACCTCATTTCCATTTTTGGTCAACATGAAACTTGTAGATCTCATCGAGATCTACAACTTTTATATTTTGAGTTTTTCCAAATTCGGCCATTTTCTCTTCCTTATTTCACATTTTCTTTCAGCCATTTAGATCCGGCCACGTGGCGCCCTCTGATTGCGCCACGTGGCCCGCTTCATTGCGCACCACGCGGCCTCTTCCCCCTACCGTCCGATTGCTTCCCTTCTCTCCAGATCTGTGCCATTCACTCTCGCATCCAGTCTCCACCCTCCGATCATCTCAAGATCATATCTCCCCCGTCTGCTAGCACCTCGCCCTCAGCAAGCCACGTGTTGCTTTGTGAACCCTCTGATCTTCTCCAGGCACCTTCATCCCCACCACACACTCCCGCACTATCCTAAGCCCTTCGATCAGGTTCTCAGATCACATCATCACCGTTCGTGAGCGATGTTCTCTCAGTGTGCCACATGTGACTCACCTAGCCGTACGATCAAGATCGAAAGGACTTCATCCCAGCCGTTCACTTCCGCTCAATCCATCACCCTTCGATCATACCTCTCCGATCTGATCCAGGCCATTCCTTAGCACCTCAATCTGGGCTATTGGATCACGAGATCCAACGATCCAGAGATCGTCTTCCACCTCGGGTCGCCTTCCTCGCGCACGTCGCCCACTTCGCCTACTCGCCGCTCCCTTCCTATTTTCTCTGCCACCACAACCACTATCTCCACTCACTGACCGCTTGAAGCCCCCACTCCCTTCATCTTCGCCTTCTCCTTATTCCATGTATCCTTCGCCATCCACGGGAGACCATTACCCGTGGTCGGTTCCACCTCATCCCGATTATGAAGTCAGAACTTCGATTGACTTCTCTACTTCTTCGTGTTTCTCACCCACTCCATATTCTAACACTCCAGATCCACTTCCATCTTGGGCTGACTATCCGTATTCTCGAGAGCTTGCTGGAATTAAGAAACCGAATGAAGAACAAGCCACTGCTGATACAGATGATTGGCAAAATTATATCCCCTACAATTGTTGCTGTATGCTCGGTTTCTGACTTCCACAAGCTCATTCAGATCCATTTCTCTCTATTTCCGCCCTAGGTGTGTGTTCCAATTGACCTTTTTAATTTTCCATTATGATTTGTGCACTAACTCTACGGGCAAATGGCACGGCTTCCCAAATACCATCCTGAATGGGGAGGTTCCTAACGGTGTCTTGTAAGCTGTCCTATAAGCTCATAGGACTTGATCCAAGATCTGAGACCAGTCCTTCCTGTCTGGGTGGACAAGCTTCTGCAATATGGTTTTCAACTCCCTATTCGACTCCTCAGCCATGCCATTGGTCTGTGGGTGGTAAGGACTAGTGACACGGTGTTCGACGCCGTAATCCTTCAAGAGCTTCTTCAGATCTATGTTTACAAAGTGGCTACCACCATCTGATATCAACATTTTGAGGATCCCGAACCTAGAGATGATGTGATCTCTAATGAATTTACAAACAGTCTTGTTGTCTGCGGCTCAGGTTGGGATAGCCTCCACCCACCTTGACAGATAGTCTACCGCCAGAAGGATATATTCGAATCCGTGGCTAATAGGGAATGGGCCCATGAAGTCGATGCCCCAGGTGTCAAAGACATCACAAATGATGACAGGATGCAACGACATCTCATCTTTGAAACCAACGGTTCCTCCCATTCGCTGGCATACTGGGCACGACTTCACATAGGTGATCGCATCGCGAAATAGAGTCGGCCAGTATAAGCCACACTGAAGTACCTTCCATGCGGTCCTCTTCCCGGAGTGGTGTCCTCCTGCCTCCAAATTGTGGCATAAAGAAAGGACACTCTGATATTCCTCCTGAGGAATATACCATCTCCAGACACAATCCGGTCCTTCAAAGAAAATGATCGGATCCTCCCAGTGGTAATGTCTCGAATCCGACTTCAGTCAGCCTATGTGGCTCTTGGGCCAATTTTCGGGAACTTTCTTGGAGACAAGATAGTTCACGATATTGGCATACCATGGGAGTGAGTCGACAACAAAAATCGACTCATCAGGGAAGGAGTCTCAAATCAGCGTATCCTCAGAAGCATTAAGATCCTCGAGACAGGAGAGGTGATCAGCTACCACGTTCTTCTTTCTAGGTTTATCACGAATATCCAAATCAAACTCTTGGATAAGCAGAATCCACCTGAGAAGACGTGCCTTTGCATCCTTCTTTTCCATTAAGTATCGTAGCGCTATATGGTCTGTGAACACACCTACCTTGGATCCAATTAAGTGAGATCTGAATTTATCCAAGGCAAACACTACCGCAAGCATCTCCTTTTCTGTAACTGTATAGTTACGCTGACCAGTATCAAACACTTTGCTTGCGTAGTATATGACGAACGGGACGCCATCCCTCCTCTATCCTAACACAGCCCCAACAGCAAAGTCTGAGGCATCCATCATGATCTCAAAAGGCAGAGAACAATCTGGGGCTTGTAGGATCGGGGCATCCATGATCATTCCTTATAGTTGCTTAAAGGCTTTAAGACATTTGTGATCGACAATGAACTCCATGTCCTTGCCTAAAAGCTCAGTTAGCGGTCGGGAAATCTTAGAGAAATCCTTGATAAATCTTTGATAAAATCCAACATGCCCGAGGAAAGACCGCAACTGTTTCACGTTGGTTGGTGGCTGGAGTCGTCTGATCACGTCCACCTTAGCAGGGTCAACCTCCATTCCTCTTTTGGAGATGACATGCCCCAACACAATACCCTCCATCACTATGAAGTGACTTTTCTCCCAGGAGAGCACCAGATTGACCTCACAACATCGCTTGAGGACTCGATCCAGATTCCTAAGAGAGGAATCGAAGGAATCACCGAGGACCGAGAAGTCATCCATGAAGACTTCCAGGAATTCGCCGACCATCTCGGCGAATATAGAAATCATGAATCTTTGAAAAGTACCAGGAGCATTGCATAACCCAAAGGACATGCACCTGAAAGCATAGGTACCAAAGAGGCATGTAAACGTGGTCTTTTCCTGGTCCTCACGAGCTATGACTACTTGATTGTAGCTCGAGAATCCTTATAAAAAGCAGAAGAATTCTTTCCCTACTAATCTCTCTAAGATATGATAAATGAATGGTAGGGAAAATGATCCTTCTTCGTCGCAGCATTCAGGCGTCTGTAATCCACACAGACGCGCCACGATGTGGGTACTCGTGTCACGATCTCCTCTCCGTCTTCATTGGTGGTCATATGAATTCCCGACTTTTTCGAGACAACGTGGATTGGAGCCACCCATTTGGAGTTGGAGATGGGATAAATAAAACCCGTGTCGTACTATTTCTCTATCTCCTTCTTCACTACCTCTCGTAAATTTAGATTCAACCGACGTTGGAATTCATAAAAGGGTTTAGCCTCATTCTCCGAGTAGATATGGTACGAACACAGAGCGGGATTTATCCCGTGGAGATCGGAGAAGCTCCAGCCTATCGCCTTGCAGTTTTTCTCCAGGATCTCTAGCAAGCGAGATTCCCGCTCCTTGGTCAATCGCGAGCTGATGATGACCGGATACTTCTTCTCCTATCCTGCAAGGAACGCATACTTAAGCGTTGTGGGTAAAGGTTTGAGCTCAGGTAATGTGTGATCATCAAGCAAGTCTGGCTCAATCGAATCTGACTTTGTGCTGGTAGTGGCTGGATCTGTCCATGAAATTGCTGCTACCAACTCGTTCATCTCTGGAGTCAGATCGTCAAAGGTTTCCAAGCAATCGAGAAAAGCCATGTCTGACTCATCATCCTCATCTTCTGATTGTCCTAAAGAGGGAAGGACTGACAGGCCCAGCCGGGCCTCTAAGTCATTAAAGATGTAGGGGGATGCATATTCTGCGCTGCACTTTTTTCTAAGGACCTCGCAAACTAACTCATGCACAAGATCTTCTTCAGAGGAGAGGGACTCATCGGTGCTAGCTGGGTTCTGTCCCCATGGCCCAACGATGTCTACATGAATACAATCTGCTTCGGATAAAGATGACTTGGTGCTGGATTCTGAATCCGATCTCTGCCATCTGGTCTGCTTCATCTCAAGTTCCTCGTCTCCGCCTGGAGTTTCGAACTGGATTTTCCCAATCTTGTAATCAAACAAGGCCCCTGCTGTCCTGAGGAAGGGCCTTCCTAATATGATCTGGGAGTCTCTCCAATTGCGAGGGGTCTCCATATCTAGGATGGTAAAGTCCACCATGTACTCCTGACCCTCGACTTTGATGACAACGTTCCTTAATTCTCCTTAGGACCTCTTGGTTGATTTGTCTGCAAACTGAAGTAAGGCCCTGGATTTTCTAAGAGGTCTGAGATTAAGCTGCTCATAGAGGGTTGTAGGCATCAAGTTAATTGAGGATCCGTTGTCAAGGAGAGTGCGTGCAAACGCAGTGTCATCAACATGACTCACC
Organism: Ottelia alismoides; assembly: GCA_037367405.1. NCBI lineage: Eukaryota > Viridiplantae > Streptophyta > Magnoliopsida > Alismatales > Hydrocharitaceae > Ottelia > Ottelia alismoides. The sequence continues at coordinate 328,673 of JAZKJV010002872.1, forward strand.
AAATAATGTGCACCCATGTCTCTTCGTTTCCTCGGAAATGCATTCTTTATTGCGCAAGTAGTGGCTACTAACAGAACGTGTTTGTCAACACGACTTTTGGTCCTCCTAATGGCCCTAATAGGTGTGCATCTCACCTTAAGGTATTTCTAGAATGTAGATGTCATATCCACATACTTGTTAAAAGGGCTTGTGACCTTGATGTATTTATTGCAAAACTTTGTCATCTCAGGGTCATCTTTTTGTATTTTTTGTTTTTTCTTCTTTCCTCCCTTAAGAGCTCGAGGGAAAGGGATTATTGATGCTAACTCAGATTCTGAAACTGAAAGATTTTCATTGAAAATAGGAAGTGAGTTCTGTACATGACTCGGACTCTGACTCTGACTCTGAATCTGACTAAAAGAAAAATTCGGCTGCAAAATCGGTGATGAGTCTTCTGCGACTGCTGGGATATCCTCCTCAGATGGAGGTGCGGGCTCTTCATCGGTCTTGCCGGACTCACTGCTAGTGTGGTTCTCCTGCTTCTTGGAGGGATTAGAAGTTTCTTCTTTTGCCGGTGGTGGTGGTGCTCCTCTGCCTCCAAGTTCTTCTCAGGTAGAGACTTGGTGGCGTCTTCCTCTTGGTCCTTGCTCTCTTGAGGGACATATGATTGACATTATCGTATGAAAGGATCTCATGTTCAGATAAAGAGTTATCTGAATAGTATACCTGATCTCGTGGTCGATTCTGGCCTTGATTCAAGCTATTTGGGTTGTCCTGAACCTGGGCGGGAATTGGGGTCTTTGGCGCCATCTGTTGGTCCTGGGTATGGGAGACACGATTCAAATCGATTCTCATGTCTAGGTAGTCATTCTGAATCTGTTGGACCCTATCAGTCAGGGTCTGGATCGCCAAGGTGAGGGACTCCAATTCGCTAGTGGGCTGAGCTTGTTGGTGCTGACTCGAGGATGAGTTCCTATATTGGCCATGTAGGCCATGCCGGTACTGTTGTTGATGGGAAGAGGGTGGAGGGCCCTGCTGGCCTGAGTGGAACGTGCGCTGCTGCTGGTGTTGCTGAGGCTGGTACCCTTGTCCGGGTCGGGACTGTACGAAGCGTGGTATGGGGACGGAGCTGTTTTCCTGGTAAGCTAGGGAAGGTCGGTGTGGCTGACCGTTCCCCATCCCCGACTGTTTGCCGATGGGGTCATGGTTGTACCACAGCCTGTTGATCTCGAACACTTGTGGAGGCTCCTCGTATCCTGTCTCCACTTGTAGGGGTGTGTGCTGGTCTTGTTGAGTGTATGTCTGCTCCTCTGCCCAGCTACTCTAAGGCCTCAGTGCCTATTCCTGTACAAGATGAACTCGGTGTACAAGTACAGGTGGTGCAGAAAGGGCAGGTAGCCAAATCTTGGCTACCTTCTCAATCAGTTCCTCCACTTGTTTTGGCAATCGTGAGAGTGCCTCAAGGTCAGTGACCCTCTTGTGAATCTGCTCGACCATGGTTAATTTGTCAGCTATTATCCCCATGTTGGGGATGAGGACATCCGTCAGATCTGCTACAGTCCTCCTAGTTGTCTCGTTGGATAGGCTTGAAGGAGACAACTGATAGGCCCTGGTGGCCTGAGATCTGCCTGTTTCCGCCATCTGCTCTAGGATCTTCCATACAACATCTTAATTTTTGTTCAGATAGCTTCCTCCACAGGCGGCACTCACTAACCCCTACATTTTCGGGGTCATGCCACAGAACAAGGTTTGGACTAAGATCGCTTTTGTAATGCTGTGGCATGGGCATTTCTGCGTTAAATCATTAAATCTGTCCCGGGCTTCATGGAATGGTTCATTGGGTCCCTGGGAGAAACTAGCGATCTTGGTTTTCATCTGGTTAGTCCTACTGAGTGGGTAGAACTTATTCAAGAACAAATCCTTGAACTGCATCCAGGTCGTACATCTCACCCTGAGATTTTTAAACCAATGTGCGACCTTATCTCCTAAGGCAAATGGGGTGGCCTTCAGCCTGATGTAATCTTGCCCAACCCTAGGGTGACTAAGGTTGTTGCAAACCAGCTCGAAGTCTCTAAGGAAAGCTGAAATCCAAGTGGACGGGCCCATTCATTGTTCGTGTTGTGCATCATAGTAGATGTGTTGAGATCTCAGATCTCACAGATGATGCACATACATTCCTAGTCAATGGACAATTGTTGAAGCACTTCGTCGAACCCAATGAACAGTTAGTCCACGTTGAGGAGATTGTATTCATGCGTGAGACAGATTCAGTAGATACACATAGAGTTGCTCATGAGACCTTGCAACAGTGAACACTCGCCATCAACAAAATCTATAAAGATTCAGACCGCGATCTTTGTATATACCCATCATTCCTGTACATTCTACCCCTCCCTCCCACGACTCTAATTACTCAACCCAACTTCATACATTTTCATCTACGACTATACTTAGGATGACCAGATCCTAAGTATAGGGGGGGAGAGTCACCTGAGTCCATTCACTGTACATCCTCCATATCACATCGGTCCTCGTACCACTCCTGTCCTATACTTAGGCTGACCTGAGCCTAAGTATAGGGAGGACTGATGCCCATCTTGTATATATTAATCCACTTCCCCTCTCGACCTCATTCGCCATGTTTTTGATCTTCTTCTACACTTAGGCTGCCAGAGCCTAAGTATAGGGGGCATGACGACTTCTATACATTACTGTCCTTTTGGATCTCCTACACTTAGCATGAGCTATGCCTTCTTCCTCGCTTTTCGTGCTCTGAGGACATAGCACACACTAAGTATAAGAGGGCATGTATATATTACATATATACTTTACTCATAGCTCGTACTTTCACGTAGTTTTGTATATACTATGCAATAATTACAAGATGGGTAAAAAATGGAGAAATATTTTGTAAAATACATGTATACTTTGTATAACACTTGTATAATATGTATAATACTTATAAAACTCTTGTAAATTGTTGTAACACAGGAGGTATACCAAAGTTTTGAAAAAAATATGGAAAAATCAAAATCAAAGGCTTCTTATTTACTCTTGTGCATCATCTCTTAAAAAGAAAGAAAAAAAGAGTCTTGCATTTCACTCATCTACATAGCATGACATCTGCACCTCATCTGCATATCTTGCATATGCAAGGTGAAAAGCTAGTGGGTTCTGAACCAAGTTATGAATAGATGTTGAGGAGGGACTTGATTTGACCTTAATCCACCTAATTTCAGAGGAACCTTATAGGAACTGGAGTTAAGATTTCTCAGGTCAAGTGATTTAATTCTTTGAGTCCGCAAGTTAATGTTCACTTGTCATCTTGATTAGTCTAAGTAGAATATCCTGTGTATACGCATGATTCTTTTAGATAATGACCTAACTAGGACAAGCACTATGTACGTAGCTCTTCATTGATGAGGTGGTGAGGAGGTAGAATCCTTTAGCCTGGAGTAGCACACGGGTGGAAACATCTGTCCTCTTCTAGGGAGGGTAGTGCATCTGAACCTAGTCTGGTGGCGTTGACGTCTAAAGACAGGATGATGTGGGTTGCAATAATGCTTCAAAAGAGGGATAGTCTACAGGCTCAAGAGGAAAAACTCCTGATGTACATGCTGCACCTTGTATGTAGTTCGATTTTTTTTGCAAAAACTCCAAAAAAAATAAGACAGGTCAAAGTGAAAATAAAATACCTGTCGGAGTATGTATATTAGTAAGAAGTTTGCAGTTGGATGACTTGGCTACACTGGTCAGGCATCCCCGGATAGGTAGCTACACTGGCTAACGTCTATTCTTTTCTCCACCCCCTCCTCTTGAGCTGGTCGCACTTGAACTTAGAAGGGAATACCCTGCTCCTCGAGGAAAGAGTTACTGTACCGGGGAATTAGAGTTACCTTGTTAGAGGAGGCTGGTTCTGAGCCATTTCTGATTTGGAGAGCTATTTTACACTTACACAGTACAAGTAAAAATCATAGTCATTAGAAATTTGTATTTGAGGATTTGTTCTGACCTGAATATTAAGGAGTCTTAAGTAGGAGACTTGTGGAACTTGAAATCTGTTAGGTCTTAAAATCAGATCCCAATAAGGTTTCGCCACACAATTAATCCAAAGGTCGAGTCAAGCTCCAATATTCACCTATTTATATGTATTTTATACTAACTCTAAATCCAATAAAATCAACTCTATAGTGTATATATTATTGACACTAATAAAGAAAAAATATCAAAAAAAACTAACTTGTAAAATTGACCAATAAAATCCAAATCCAAGTTTGAAACTAGGAGCCTTAAAATGCACATATCTCTCTCATACAGTGTCTGATTTAGGTCTACTCACTTTTAAAGTAATATACATTCAAAGACCTTCAAAACAAGACCAATTTCATTAAAATCGGAGATCATATGTGAAACTTGGGTTTTGGGCCCCTATTGTATATTGTACATATTGACCAAAATACCCTTGCATTTTATCCTTTTATTTTCCAGGCATGCATGCGTGATGCGTGTGCGGTCCTAGGCTCGGACTGCATTGCGTGGCTTGGGCCACGTGGAGGCATTTGGTGCTTTGGCTGCCGACTCGGCTACTCCACGGCTGCAGGTTTGGAAGGCATCGACATAGTCTCCTAATAACCATCAGATCACGCCCAAATGGGACAGATCCAACGACGACTGTACCTCCAATGCTCTTCTTCTTATTCTTCCGCCTTGGGCATCTGCGAAGAGGCGGGGCTCCGGTAAGCCCCTCCTTCCTCCTCCATGCTCCAGGAGGATGTTTGCTGATCAGCGAGAGCCCAGAGAAGACCCGCGTAGGTGTTGTGAAGTCAGTGAAGGCACGACTCTATTTCGATGTCGAGACGATGGCTGAACCATGAAGGTGGAGCTCCAGGTTGGACCACCTTCGAGGATTCTGACCATTGAAGGTTTTTATGGACCTGCAAGCATTAGTGCAAAATAGCCGAAGCCATTTGAAGCGTGTGTGTGCGACATTGAGTGGAGTGGAGGCTGATAGGGGCATAGAAGGTGACAGCCTACAGTGTGTTCCTCCGCCATGATCGGAGGAAGATGGATCGAGGGGAAGGTTGCGAAGGAATGAGAATCACAGAGGACAATACCTTCCACGAGGATCGAGGATCCATGGGGAAGGTCAAGAACACTTTGTTTCGAAGAAGTGGGAATATATACATCTGGAAATAATTGAAGAAAACAGATGGAAATTTAATATAACCTGAATCTTGGAGATGAAGGATGGAATGTAGGCTTGGTCTGAGGCCATCATGGACCTTGGGATTTTGCTCAGAGTGTCCAGCCATGACACGAGCTTGAGCAACTGCCATTAGACGTTGTAGCTTGGCCATTCCGGCCAAGGGTCGAACCAAAAGTAACTTGCCATGATTGCTCAACGTCGACTCCATCTTCCTGTAACGAAGAGGAGGAGCGGCCGGGGAGACTTTCATTCAAGGTTTTATGCTTGCCTATGGTGGTCGGTGGTGGAGTATTTGAAGCAGGAACTAGCGGTTTGAAGACAAGTTCCAACCGCCGCCATTGCGATGGCAGTTAGGTTACAAGGAAGTTAGGGTGTCCACGTGCATTATGGAAGTTAGGAGGGGGTTTGGTGCTGGAAGTTTGCTAAGGCAACGGTTGAAGACGGAGGAAAAATTGCGAGAAGTTAGGTGGTTGGGATGAGGGCGTAAATGTAAAATAAAGATTAATCAGAAAGAAATAAATAGAAGATGAATCAGAAAAAGTTATGAACATAAAAGTTGTAGATCTCGAGTCAAAGAGATTAGAGGTCATTAATTATAAATAAAAATTAAATATGAATAAAAACCATATAAAATAATTTTCTTTGATTTTCTTTTTCTTTTTTTGTATTTTTATTTTATTATATGTTCTTTTATTTATACACAATATTAATATAATTTTTATTTGATTTTAGTAGGAAATGAATACATAAAATATTATACCATAGTAGAGTTATAATAATATATAATAATTAGTGCTAATTATTTACAACACAGCAATAGTAATATGTGTCAATTAGGCAATGAATCTTGTGATTAACTTACGCAAGAGAGATAAATATAGTCAACTAGGCTGATAAATATGGGATTTATTAGCTGCCCAAACTGGGCTTTCTTTCCTCCGCCCAGTTGAGAGACACTGCACCCTCGCACGGTCAGGTGTAAGGGTCACCGTCATCGGCACAATTTAACTGTTGATCACCATTAATTCATAAATATTTAGCTTTTCAGATCTAGATCTTTTAGTCAACGATCTTATTCAAAATTCTGATATCTGTCAACTATATAGATGTACTTAATTACAGATCCATCTTATTTTAATCTCTGATGTTAGATTTTTAGATCTAGAGTGATTCTTACATTGTTCGGGATTTTACATGGGACACTTAGGCATATTCACAATTAAGGTTTATTTGGTTGATGAGCCAGATGCGGAGTTAAAGTATGTAATCCCTGGTGAGACCAAATATTATGTGATATATTCCTTCTATTGGACATTCTACATTAGCTAATGTAATATGGGTTCTAAAATGTGTCTATATTTTGAAGATTAAAAAAGAACTTTGCATTACACTGGTCTAGACTTGCAAACTGAGTAGTAGAGAAAAGAGGGCTTGGTGCCTCACCCTATATCATCTTATAGCCATAAAAGGATCTTCAATCTCAATGGTGCCTTTACTGCACGAATCAATCTAAGCATTTTTTAATTCAAATCTACTAGTTAATTTATTAGATGTTTGCTAATGATACAGTTTCCCTTTAAGCTAGTGTTGGATCATAATAAGGATACACGCCACAAGGTACTCCATCATCTTTAATATGCTAAAAGTAATCAAAACAATGAAAATATAATGAGAATTGAAAGTTTCTGGCTATTTATCAAAGTGCAAGAGCATGCAATGTGAAAAGAATTTGTTATAAAAGTGGACTCTTATTCAAAATCTAAACTTTTAAAAAAATCTACTAGGGCCATCAAGGCCATGACCCCTTAACAGTGAACAATAATTTTTGCCCTAGATGGGGTATTGAAATTTTAAATTAAAATCTATGGAAAAGATACCCCCAATTCCCAACATATAATACTCAAGAAAAGTCATCAAAATATGTAATTTATTTTTAAGAATCTATATTAGAAGGCTCTATTTCTCTTTATGCTGGAAGAAAAGCTAAAAAAATCATAATATCTTCTAGCTAAATTTTATAACAATTCATACTCAGCCCATAATCTTTTGCAATTTGCATTAACAATACATCTTTGCTTTTCTTCATGGAGGGAAAATAAATTTTAATCTAAATTTAGGTACCCCAGACTTGAAATTCCTTATCAAACCATTCAACATGTAAACATGCATCAATAAAACACCAGTATTCTGTTTAATCAATCAATACCACATACTAAAACAAATATTATACAAAGTTATGAGGGAGGAAATATAAGCTTTATTGCTTATAATGCAACTTGTATATTAACAAGCTATATCCAAAAATGTCAATAGACCGATCACAGATTCCGGCATACTCAATTTAACTATCAAAAATCACCTACAGGATCCAATTTGTATAGAACAAAGAAAATGGAAGCTAAGGATAGTACCTTGATCTGTAAAGTGGAAATCAATTAACATGCAGGAGTTTTGATTAGGAGTGGCAACAATTTGATCCACTGGAAACGTGCAACAATTTATAAGGAAAAAGAGTAGTAACCTTTCATGGAGGAAGGGTGCAGTAGGAAGAAGATTGGAAAAGAGAAATACCTCTAGTAGGGGAGGCTGAAGAGGAAAACAAAGAGAAAGGCTGGAGAAGCAGCTCCAGTGGCCTCCGCTGATGTCCAAACCAGAATTTTCAACCGAAATTTGCAGAGAGGGATTCCTTACGGCGGAAATGTAGGAGGGGTTTAGATTAGGAGGTTTTGGTGCTATTAATAAGGGAGGTGAGTCCCTTATTTATTGCTTAATGGATTAGAAAGAAAGTCCTAGTGGAAAGAGGTTTGGGGAGGTAACTGGAGGCTGCCGGATTTTTCCAGCAGTCTGCTATTGTTTTTTTTAATTAATTAATTATTTTTTAAAACCAAATTCTCTCCTTATTTGACATACTTAAAATTAATTGTATGCGCACATCGAGCCTATGATTTCGACACGCAATATCTCGATTTGATCGTCTCTGAACGATGATCAATACGAGTATAATATTGATATATTTTAGATCGAGTTTGTATGCTGGAAATTTTCGAGATACGATTTTCATTTATGGTTAAATTTTATGAAATTAAAATATCAAACGATCTTCGATTGATGAACGGTCGATTCCATTGGTCTTATTTCATCGAATCGTATTTAATAACAATCTTGGCTTGTTTTGCGGTTTCTAATTTTGTGTTGCGGTTTTTTCGGGCACACATTACGATGCGATTGATTTTTGGTCAATTTTGACCGAACGACTTTTAATTCATGATCAATTGATCGATTTAAGTTATTTCATATTGATGGACAATTTTATTGATTTAAGTGGACCCGAATGCTACAAATATAAAAACCTCAAATGGAGTCTCGTCCTCGAGACTCGAGTCAAGGTTCCTATGTGTCTTGTTTGGGTTCCATGTGGTCATAAAACCTCAAAGGGTTTGGAAACCATAAAAATCTCAAAGGAAAAACAATCTATATTTTTAACATGTATCTAATTACAGATGTTTGTTTTGATGATTACCTGAGAAAAGTTGTGGGTATCGTGCTCGCATGTCAGTTTCGATCTCCCACGTCGCCTCCTCGATACCGTGACGGTGCCACACCACCTTGACCAATAGAATCTCTTTGCTGCAAAGCTTCTTCACAGCACTGTCAAGTATCTGCACTAGTCTCTCCTCATAAGTTAAGTCTGGCTCCACGTCTAAATTCGTGCAGCTGATGACGTATCGAGGGTCATGCACATACTTCCTCAAGTTGGATACATGAAATACATCGTGGATACATGAAAGTTGTGGAGGAAGAGCTACTCGGTAAGCCACTTTCCCCACTCTAGTCCGAATCTCAAATGGACCAACGTATCGTGGTGCCAATTTGCCACGAATGCCAAATCTCTGTATTCCCTTCATGGGAGATAATCGGAGAAATGTCCAATTTCTCACCTGTAATTTACAGGAATGTAATTAGTATGAGGTTAAATTAAATTTGTAAAAGGAATAAGATAAGAGGATTAGATACCTGAAACTCCAAATCTCTCCTCCGACGATCTGCATAGCTCTTTTGGCGGCTCTGCGTCGTCAGAAGCCTTCATCTCACAAGATCAACAATTCTCACAGTCTCCTCAAAGAGATCTACGGATAGAGAGACTAATCACCTGCCTCATGCCAACTGAGAGGTGTGAGGCATCTAAGACCGTATAGGACTTCAAATGGTGCCATGCCGATACTGGAATGATAGTTGTTGTTGTATGTGAATTCAACCAAAGGTAGACGGTCCTTCCAGGACCCTTTCCACTCTAAAGTGCATGCACGTAGTAAATCCTCAAGCATCTGTATGGTGCGCTCACTCTACCCGTCGTTCTGTAGATGGTACGTGGAACTCAACTTCAGTTCTGTCTGTAGTGCTGACATGAACTGATGCCAATAATGTGGTGTAAATCTCGAGTCGTTGTCAGATACCACCTCACATGGTGTACCATAAATTTGATGATATTCTGCACATATAGCCTGGCCAATCTGTATGGAGTGTAAGTCATGCCGACATGTATGAAATGGGTTGACTTGGTCAACCTGTCAACCACAACCCAAATAGAATCATGGCCACATGGTGTCTTCGGCAAACCTGTGACAAAATCCATAGAGATACTCTCCCATTTCCACTCGGGAATGGGGAGAGACTGCAGCAATCTTGGTAGTCTCCTGTGCTCGGCCTTGACCATCTGACAGGTCACGCATCTACTAACATGTTGCGCCACATCGCGCTTCATTCCATCCCAGCAGAAATGTCGATGCAAATAACGATGCATCTTGGTGCTACCTAGATGAGTAGACAATCGTGAACTACGTGCCTGATGAAACCCAATTTCATCATCTTAATTTCCAATTATTAACACCCTTGCTTAGCTTTGTGTCAATAAAACCCAGATAATGTCCTGTAATTATCAGAGTCTTGAATAAATTAAAAAAAACCACAAAAAATCACAAAATTAAAAACCGTGGTATTTCTAGCCTTAAAATACCCTTAAAAATATTTTCGAGTCTTCATTTGATCTCATCTCCAGTTTTGATCAACATGAAACTTGTAGATCTCATCAAGATCTACAACTTTCATGTTTTTAGTTTTCTCAAATTCGGCCATTATCACCCTCAAAAATCAATTTTACTTTTGTAAAAATTTGATTGGGCCACGTGGGCCGTTCTGGGAGAGCCACGTGGCCGCTTATCCTTGCAGCATCCGCCCACACCCCCTGGCCGTTGGATTTCATCTTGAATCCAACGGCCCAGATCTTTCCACGCCCGCTCTTAGTCCATCACCGTCAGATCTCCCGCAGGACTTGATCACCGCCCTCCGTTCGTGCCGCGCTCATATCACAACACGTGGCGCACCCTCCACCCTCCGTCATATCGCCCAAGATCTCATCTGAGCCATCCAAACTCACATCCACTCTCAACCGCCCGATCAATCCCTAGATCTCATCACAACCTTCCGCTAGCGCCTCGCCCAGAACTCGCCACTTGGCGCTTTGTGCACCTTCCGATCTTGCCTTCATCTCGTTGATCATCGCCGTCTATTGTCGCTTCGATAACCACCATCCGATTACATCCAGATCTGATCTGAATCGCCTGTTAGCACCGCTCCCGCAGCTTGACACGTGGCGACTTCATCGACCTTCGATCGCTTCGCCTGGATCAAATCATACCCGCTCCTTAGCGCCTCAATTCAGATCGTTGGATCCCCAGATCCAACGTCTGAGCTTCATCGTCAACCTCCAGGCGCTCCTCTTCCCCACGTTCACCACCTCATGCACCCAGCTTGCCCCTTCCCATTATCTCCACCTCCTCCGACCACCTCTCCTCTTGCCAACCGTCCCACTACGTTCTCCATTCCACCGTGATCCTCGTGCATGTCTCCACTACTCTCGTTGAACTCCCAGCCACTCTGTAGCACTCAACCCAACCATGATCTCCATCACCGGAACCGCCAATTTCGAACCTTCAAATACGCCGCCCCCTCCTCCATATTCATTGTCCGCCTTTACGTAGGGGCATGGCCCAGCCCTCTGCCACCTCCCGGTGACAGAGGGAGGTTGCTGGATCGAGCGAAGACGATTGTGCCCCCGGTGAGACCCACCGCCTATCACGACGGTGTTGCGGAGACTCAAATCCCCGCTCGAGCTCGCTGGGACGGCCGCCCAGCACGTGCGAAGACCCCGAGGTCCTCAAAAGACCTCAAGCCCAGGCCTCCACTCCGCCCGATCTTCGGTAAGTCTTCTCCGACCTCCTTTGTGTTTTCTTTGAATTTTGCTTAATTAATTAGGTCGTTTCCTTTATCTCCGACCTCCATTGATCATAGCTATAGATCCACCTCAAATCACCCTTTCACGCGCACGCTTCCGACGCATTCTTCTTCCTCCAGACCCTCAACCACCTCCGACCCATCTCCTCCACCACTCACGGCGGAGGAGCTCCGAGCTCCCACGTTCTCCGCCCCACACGAGCTACCATTCCACTCACGCACACACATTTTTGCTTCGGCTATTGCGCTAATGTTGCAGGTCATAAAAATCCGTCAATGGTCGGAGGCTCATCGGAGCCAATTTTGTCCACTGCACCACCGTCAACAGAGCTTCGATGGGCTGATCCAAGAGGCCCGGTGCCCTCCCCGAGCTCCAAGCGACCTCGACACACTTCCAAGGAGCTTTGGGGAGGTCGCCAGCAGCTGAGAACGAGCGGCAGAGGAGAAGCACCTTCGCCGGAGCTCGGTTTCTGCTGCCAGCCGCTGATGAAGACGGAGGTGCAGATACCGTTGGATGGTCCTCTCTTCAATGACCATCTGACGGTCCAGATGAGCCCACGCAACCACTCCAGGAGCAATTGGATCCTTACGATCCAATGGCCGCTAACCGGCCATGCGTCAACGCCAGGGCTACCCCGAGCCTCGACACCAGACCAACAGGCCTGGGGGTTCCAAGCCTATGCCGAGCCTCATCGTCCCCTAGCCTGGAGGCTCGTGTACCCCGAGCCTAGCCGAAGCACCGCGAACCTCTGCCGAGCCTGAGCTGCCCTCCGAGCTTGGATGGCGTGTGCACAACACGTGCCATCTGGGTAAATTGCATAGAAACCCACCGAAGTTCTTCAAATTGCAAATTGGTCCTGAGGTCACGTGCTGACCATGCGCGCCTGGGTTATTTACATTTAAACTCTCGCAGGTTTTAATATTTGCAGATATGCCCCTGCGAGTATGGAACTTTTACAGGGAGGGCCTCGATGCTTATTTTATTTTCACTTTAGTCCTTCCTAGGGACCCATTTGTATTTATCTTTTCATGTTTCTTTTCAGTTATGCCCTTGCTTTCATTCTTGCATATCTTGAGCTTCGTATGTCCAATTGAGGTCATTTCAGTTTCATTTTAAAGCTGGTTTGATGAACTTTCCAATGGCATGATCATATTTTATGATGGACACATTAATTTTGATGTATTATTTTGATAGTTATGTGTCTCTTGTTACTTAATCTATGCCTTGTTCAAATTGAGTTTGTCATCTCTTTTAAATCTGAAATTAACTGGTTGTTTAGTTGGCTCATCATTTTGAGTTGGGCATATTTGTGATGCATTTCATGGCATTTATCTGCATGATTAAAGTATAAAAAAATGCATGTTTACTTTCGATTTAATGCATTGTTATGTCTCCTTGCATGCTTTGACCTATATGTATTTAACTCAACACTTAATTAGATAGATTAAAATCTGAATAATACGAGAGAGGCTCGTGTCCCTGAGTTCGACCTTGGTTTCTTGTCAAGTAAAATAAAATACACGACCATCTTATTCTTATCGAAATATCAATGTGATAGTCTTTGATGACCCAAATCGTCCCGACTGCGATGACGATTTCAAGTGTTAAAACAACACTCTTAAAGGGTCGATTTCGCAGTTCGTCAGTGCCTCATCGAGAATATCTCTGAGCAACTGCTCATCGTTGGACACAATGACCCATGATGCCTTCCATAAATTAGATTATGTCGCCATAAAATCATCAATCTCATCCTTGACAACACGCATGTATTTGTCTCGAATCCAAGGATCTTTCTTCTGGCCTTCGACAATGCGATCCCACAAACTGTTGAATCGTGGAGGTGCGACAGTATATATGGTTGCACTTTCATGAGGATGCCAATCGGTCAAAGATACAAGCATATCCCACATGTATATCCAGCTTGTCCTACCCTCGGCATGAGCTCTCCTGCTAAGTGTATCTGCCATCACGTTTCCCTTACTGGGATGATAAGAGATTGTGCAGTCATAGTCCTTCAGTAGATCAAGCCACATATTCAGCTCCTTTTGATCAAAGATATATTTCAAGCTCTTGTGCTCTGTAAAAATCTTAAAATTCACCCCACATAAATAGTAACGTCAGATCTTTAAGGCGAAGACAACTGCCGTCAACTCTAAGTCATGGGTAGGGTAATTCCGCTCATGCGGTATCAACTATCGTGATGCATATGCAATCATGTGGCCTCTCTACATCAACATTGCTCCTAAACCTTCTCTAGTTGCATTTGTGTAGACTGCATAGTCCTACGTATCTGAAGGAAGAGCAAAAATGGATGTTGTAGTCAATCTCTCCTTTAGTGTCCTGAAGGCCTGCTTGTATGAAACATCCCAAATGAATGGAACTCCCTTATATGTCAATCGTGTCAAAGGAAGAACAATGCATGAAAATCCGCTGAAAAAGCATCTCTAATGGCCTACTAATCTGAGGAAGCTCTGAATCTGAGTAACTATCTTGGGATGCTCCTAAGACATGACTGCCTCAATCTTCGTAGGATCAACCGCGATACCTGCTCTAGAAATGACATGCCCCAGAAACGAGACATGGGATAACCAGAAGTTGCACTTGCTTAGCTTAGCATATATCTTGTGCTCTCACAATGTGTCCAAAACATTCTTTAGACCATTCGCATGATCCCATTCATGAATATCACCACAAACTTCTCCAAGTATGGATGTAAAATCCTGTTCATCATATCCATGAAAGCTTCATGCGCATTAGTGGGCCCAAACTACATCACCACAAACTCGTAGTTCCCATAACGAGTCCTGAAAGGTGTCTTTGGAATATCTAACTCTCGAATCCTCAGCTGATGATAATCTGAATGAAGATCAATCTTCGAGAACACTGAAGATCCCTGGAGCTAATCGAATAAATCATCGATACACGACAATGGATAACGGTTCTTCACCATTCTCTTGTTTAGCTACCGATAGTCAATGGATAATCTCATGGATCCATCCTTCTTCCTGACGAATAGCACTGGAGCACCCTAAGGTGAAGTGCTCGGCCTCATGAATCACAAGTCAAGTAACTCTTACAACTGCACCTTCAGCTCTCTCAACTCAGCTGGTGCCATGCGGTAAAGAGCCATCAAGATCTATTGTGTGTCTGGTAGCAATGTGATCTCTCTCTCTCTCAAGAGCTAATCCCGGTAATTCCTCAGGAAAACATCTGGATATTCTGATACTACTCAGATGTCCAGTGTCATCGGCTCATGATTAGATACCTCATGAACAAATACTAGGTATGAATCACATCCCTGCTCAACAAGTCTCTGAGCTCGCAACACTAAGATGTACTCTATTTTGGGGTCATATAGTGTACCCTCAAAAGTGATCTCAAGCAAATCTGGAATCTTGAAGACAATCGTCTTCCTAAAGTAATCAACAAGAGCGTGATGATCTGATAACCAATCCATGCCTAGAATCAAGTCAAACTCATCAAGTTGTAGTACTATACAATCTGCGATCATCTCGTGACCACCAATCAATACTAGTAAATGCATGACTATCAATAAAATGATAAACAACTGGCCACCTGGCCCACAGATGTGATATGGAGAAGATAGAGTCTCTGCGACTCTTCCTAATGAAACTAGCAATCTCGATGCAAGGAAGGAATGTGTCACTCCAGAATCAAACAAAACATGGAAAGGTCGGCTCAAGATTGAGACCATACCTTTCACCACAGTTTTTGTTTGAACGAGTCTGCTCCTCGATCACTGCATGTAGCTGTCCCTGTCTAGCTTACTGGAATATGTCACACTCTGTGTTTCTCTCTGCTACTTCCTCCTGAAGTTGGAGTTCCGCCATGGGAACTCCCTGTATGATGTGTGTGTGGTTGTGACGACTGTGGTTGTGGACAAGGCTCACCAGATCTCTGGGGACACTGATGTCGGTAATGTCCCACTCATAGCACAAGTAACATTAGACTGGTCGGGTAGATGGAGTGGTCATGTTTGTGCTCTGAGTCGGTCCTACTGGGGGTATGTATTCTCATTACGATCCAGAGGGTCGAGCAAAATCTGTGCTACATCCGGCAAATTCTCCTCTTAAGGTAGTCGATGGAGATGAGCGAGCACTGCCTGAGAATGCCGAACCCGTAGGTCAGAATCGTATGGTTGATCTCCGATGTTGGAATGGTCGACGTATCGGCCCAAATGATCGTTGTGGTCTAGGCACCGCTCGAGACGAGCTCCCAAAGCATCTCTCTATGATGTCCTCAAACTTTTCCGCTACGTCAGTAGCCTCAGAGATAGAAGTGATATGCAATCCAGTCAACTTCTCCTACACCTCTTCCCTCATGCCTCTGATGAACTTTTCTAGATTTTCATCTGGAAATACGGCAGCTGCTATTGTATGTCGAGATAGCTCGTTATATCGGATGAAGTAATCTCTGGTTATCATCCATCCCTGACGAAGCTCTGCGAAAAGTCAATGATGGAACTCCTTCCACTTCACAGAAAAGAAGTGGGACATGAACCTCATCTCAAAGTCATCCCATATTGGCTCGCGACCCAACCCAGAAACTACCGCATCCTACCATCTCTTTACGAAACCTGTCAGTGAATACTCCATAAAAGATAGCCACACGTCTCATGATGCGTGAATCATCCTCAATACCTTCATGACCCTCTTGAGTTACTGCCACATCTGACGTCCCTTTGCCCTCGAACATGGGCACATTGGCTCGCTGGTAAAATGAGAACACTGACTGATGTCTGTGGATAGCTGAGTATTCATGTGCATCCTCATCTGCAAAGTCTACAGGGTCCTGCTCCCTGTCATAGTCTCCATCCTCTGCTCCATTCTCTGGCATCTCCTCATGTGGATCATCCAAATGAGGCTAATGTACCTCAATTGACTGAGGCTGGTCCTATCTGATTCCATCCTAAGATGGATGGTAGGTGTAATCCAATAGCTCCTCGAACCTCATCTCCATATCGGTCTCTCGGTCCGCAATCTCAGTCTGTTGAGCTAGAATCTGGTCCTACTGACCTCGCATAGTAGCCAGTTGTTGCTGGAGATCGGTGAGAACTGTCATGATGCGCTCCAAACGGTCAGTTATATCCTGAGCAGCTCTGGACGTCATGGCTCTGCATGAGAACCATTTTTAGTCATAAAATTTATTGTTCGCAGATACTATGATATATGCCTTTTCTCTTCTTGGGATATAATATGAAAACTAATAACATTGTTAACATCGGTGTATATTGAATTCGAATGTCATATTTCCCTTCTTGGACTCACGGCAGGTCGGAAGACTGTCACTATTCGAGAACTTAATGCGATCGAAATTGTAATACTGCGAATGCGTGTAGCGGGGTACCACAGCTCTGATATCAAACTGTGACACCCTCGAATCCAGACACTCGTTTATACCGTATTCACAATACAATATTCAGTAAACATCACATTAAGTATATGAAAATACGGGGAAATTTTTTACGTTTGCTATTTGTATATGACATTCAAATCATAGCAACCACAGAACCAATCAACAACAAATGCTATCAATATTTCACTTCATTAATCTCCATGATATACAATATATTGGCAGTTATACATATATCCCAAAATTTACAAAAGAGAAAAAAAGTAATTATACCAACAGGTATATACTCGGATGCCAGGACTCACCATAGCTACTGAGATGCAGGTTGCTTGCCTGCCACATATGAAAGGTAGAAGAGGCATCAACGAGTGCTGGTACTTCCCAAAATCTTATTAAATTAAGCATGCATTTAAAGTGGTTGCAAAAGAAACAAGTAGTAAGGCATGATATTTCATTTTAACAACTACCTGCATAGAGAATGATTTCCAAAAGTTTTGTAGTTATTTATCATGTTCACCTATTATCTAATATTATAATATTTTCATAGTGTAGTTGATGGTCCATGTATATATTACTTCCTTGTTATTTAGAAATCATAATAATGGATTTTTTAACATTGAGATGATGATTGATTTGAATCTTGGTTTCTTGATGATGGAAAGGATAATATTCTAACCTGATTCTCAATTCTATCTATCTTTTTAAGTCATGTGGATAGTCTATTGTCTTGGTCTGTGTATGGACCTCAAACTATGACTCTAAGGTATGAATAATGCCTTAGGGTTGGGGTGCCTCCCTACCCTAAGTTCCCAACACGACCACTAACTTATAGAGATTCTGAATCTAACTTAATTATAGTCAATTCTAGCCAACATAACTTATCATTGATTTCATCTCTTAACCAAGATACATTAGCACTCATTCAACTTTGATTGTTACTCCTCCAATCTTCAACTGCAGCTATTCCATATGTAACCTTAAGAATTCAGATGTAGTATCGTCAAGTCTATTGGCGGAAAAATAACCACAAATCAAGCGGTGAGGAAGTTTCCTAAGAAATTCTTCCGTCTTGCCCTCTAATTGGAAGTGCGGTCCAATAGAGGGAAATGTCTACTCCAAAACTACATCTTAGAAGCGGATGAAAGAGACTCTTCGAAAAATTCACTCTAGAAATCAGTTCGACTAGTATGGGCTAACAAGCTCATGCGAAAAACTAAAATCAAAGATCCCCCACATGTGTATCCTAAAACAGAGGGTTAATGGAATTGGTCAAAAGTCAGGATCCCAACGAGGCGTAAAAATAATGCGTGCTCGCGTAAAAAACTGTAACAAGGATTGGGATCCTAGACACGCGCACTAAGCAAACACATTCCAAACTGGGCTTCCTTTCCTCCATCTAGTTGAGGGTCACCGCATCCTCACACGGTCAGGTGTAAGGATCATCGTGATCGGCACAACTTAATTGCTGATAATCATTAATTCATAAATATTTACTTGATTCATTTGCTAGACTATTCAATCCTTTCTCAATCTCTTTTATGATTTAACTTTCAGATTTTGGTCATTTAGTCAACGATCTTGTTGAAAATTCTAATATCCATCAACTATATAGATGTACTTAATTACGAATCCATGTTATTTTAATCTATGATGACAAGCTTTTTAGATCTAGATTGATTCTTACATTGTTCAGGATTGTACAAGGGACACTTAGGCATATTCACAATTACGGGTTATGTGGTTGATGAACCAGATGCAGAGTTGAAGTATGCAATACTTGGTGAGACCAAATATTATGCGATACATGGGGAAAAGGACCCTACACTATCGGGTGCAGGAAACTCCCTACATCTGGTCTAATTTTTCAATATTTTTTGATTTTTTTGAAATGAAATCTTGGGGGATTTAGATCACCATATATCACCATGTTGTCATTCTAAATTCGACTTAATTCGAGACTTCTATCATCTCCATCAAGACTACCAAATTTTACGGTCTCAGAATTCCTGAAATTGACCCCTTTTAGATGAACATATTAGGAATGTTTATTTTGCATGAAACTTGAAACACTTATTCCTTCAACATATTAAGTAAATCCCCCATCTTTTAATTCAAAAAAATAAAAAAAATAATCGAAAAATGAGGTGGGTGCAGGGAGTTTCCTACACCCCAGGGTGCAGGCTCCCTTCCACCCCAATATATATATATATATATATATATATATGGGGTTGGGGAAGCTGCACCCAGGGGTGAAGCTAACTAGCTGCACCCGGCCCTTTTTTTCATTGGTTTTTTGTGTTTTTGAAATGAAACTTAGGGGCATTTAAACCACCATATATCACCATAATATCATATCAATTTCACTTAAATTCGACATTTCTATCATCTCCATCAAGGCTATGACATTTCAACGGTTTCAGAATTATTGAAATTGACTATATCTAGATGGACATGCTAGGAGTGTTTGTTTTGCATGAAATTTGAAAAACATATTCTTGTCAATAAAATAAGTAAATCTCCATAAGTTTTTTCAAAAAAAATAAAAAACCAACAAGAAAAACGGCCAGGTGCAGCTAGTTAGTTGCACCAGCCGGTGCATACTCCCTTTTCCCTATATATATATATATATATATATATATATGGGATTGGGGAAGCTGCACCGGCGGGCGTAGCTAACTAGCTGCACCCGGCTATTTTTTTATTGATTTTTTGTTTTTTTGAAATGAAACCTAGGAGATTTAAATCACCATATATCACCATGATATCATACTAATTTCAACTAAATTCGACATTTCTATCATCTCCATCAAGGCTATGATATTTTAGCGGTTTCGGAATTATTGAAATTGACCATATCTAGATGGGCATGTTAAGAGTGTTTGTTTTGCATGAAATTTGAAACACATATTCTTGCAGTAAATCTCTATAAGTTTTTTTCAAAAAAAATAAAAAACCAATAAGAAAAATGGTCGGGTGTAGCTAGTTAGCTGCACCCGCCGGTGCATACTCCCTTTTCCCTATATATATATGAGGTTAATGGGGCTACCCCCTTGGGGCAGCCAACATGGCTTCCCCCGCGCCATTTGCGACATTTTTTTATTTTTTCCAAAAAATATCGCCATGTGTATTCATCCCTATATCCCTCCTATATGCCATTCGAATTTCGTCAGAAACAGAGAGTCCTACGGCCTCCATCTAGACGGTCATTTTTTTAACGGTAACATGATTTTTTTAAATCGACATCATCTCGATGGAGGCCGTAGGAGTCTCTGTTTCTGACGAAATTCGAATGGTATATAGGAGGGATATATGGATGAATATACATGGTTTTATTTTTTTCAAAAAAAATAAAAGAACACGCCGAAATAGGAGGCGAGGCAGCTACGTTGGCTGCCCCGAGAGGGCAGCCCCATTAAATTATATATATATATATATATATATAAGTTTCTGCCTTTTTAGTGCTGTAAGTATCTCATTAATGGAATAAGCGATGATTTAGTTTTACTTCTAAATACAAGAATCTATTTAAAATCATGGTGGGGTTAATAATAGATAGATACGTCGTAGATAAAACAATATATATGTTGCTTACAACAGTGGAGCTCCTCTTTATTTCACAAGATTTGGATAAATTTATGAATGTCACATTAACTCTAGAAATGGTTATATGACTTGTGGATGGGAGAGGCATACGTATGGTCACCCTCTATTTGCCAATATTTTCATCGGGTATCCAAGCCATTAAATATGGAACGAATCAAAGGACATCTTGATGGAGTGCTGCATCACAAGAAAGAAAGGGCTTATCTTAGTGGGAGGGATGACAGAGAAGGCCGAGAAGATGACATTGAGCAGTGAAGGGTAAGGAAGATGGAAGTTTGAGAGGTATCAAACAAAATATAAACAAAACTAGTTAAAAAGTATACTCAACTTAGCATCGTTAGTGATGAATTTTTTCACGAGTGTTGGCGTAAAATGCAACTAGTTGATGGATGCAAATTCTGAGATTAATGAGAAAAATGTGCTATATTAAAAGATAAGGATAGAAATACAAAAAGTTCTCTATTTTATAAGGTTGGATAATCTCGACCACTCATTCCCATGCTAGACTTTTTGATTTTTAATTATTATTTTTGGGCTAGTGGATGCTTTGTCTAGACTTGTTTGGCAATTTGTTCTTGGAAAGGGAGTGTGGAGAATAAGAAAATAAGGAAAGGAAGAGTCAATGCATGAGCTTATCGTAGCTGTGGAGTTGGTCTCTCTTGGCCCCATAAACTGAAAACTCTGTGTATTTTTCTAAAGTTGTTTCGACCGTGTCAATGCCCCTTTCTTGATGGAGGACGGATTCTCTGCTGTAACAGTTCATGCTGTAACGCAGAGGATTCATTAGATGAAGATCGAACGACATTCATAGAGAGTCGAGATGATCGGAACGCATTCCAAGGTCATCTGATCCTCATCCAACAGATCCCTTGTATTACAATAGGTGTTGTAAGAGCAGAGATGATGAAGTCGGCAGTGGACTTTGATATGTGGCCATAAAATATATTGCCTTTTTCCACGATGATAATGATAAATCGTTTCTTTGCCTTTACTTTCCACTAACGAGTATTATAATAGTTATGATATTTGGGAGCTGTGATTAATTTTTTATTGAAGACTAATCAAATCGAAATCGTGCCCTTCTCCAACTATAGAATGTTTCTAATTCTCGAATGAATCGCAGTAGTTTTGTGGTGATCCCATTTAACTGATTTTTTTAAAAAAAACATTTTTTCGTGCTAAAATTTTCAAACTTGGCTTGTGGGTCTTCCATCTATCCCAAATCAATTTTGAAAAATTGATAACATCATCAATCAATTAAATTGGATAAAGTTGTTGGTGAGATAAAAGTGGTTGAACAAACTTTGACCAGAGTCGATAATGAAATGATATATATGTGTGTGTACATTTCAGGTCATTTTAGGTATATAAATAAGTTTAGGACCCATATAGGGATCGGTTCCATATTAGAGTCTTAACATGATAAAGAGAGCCATAAACTTTGAGAATAGTGGCATATGCTGACGTTGTTAAATTTTGATGTTGAGTGACCAAATTATCCTCTCGCAAAATTTTCCTAATTTGAATACATGTTAAGTGACTAAAGACTACTTCAGATCAATATGCCTTCATGATGAAGTTCTCATATGATGATTATGTCATTTTATTGATTTATATTGATGATATACTTATTGTTGGTAGTAATTCCTTGAGAATTTCAACTTTGAAGGAGTAGGGCAAGTCCTTTGCCATGAAGGACTTGGGGATATGCAAATCAGATTTTGGATAAAGATTATGACAAAAAATCCAAGAAACTTGATTATCTCAAGAGAAGTACATTAAAAGAGTATTTCAGATATTCAACATTGATAAGGCCAAGCCAATGAGTACCTTTTTGGAGCAAACTTAAAGTTAAGCATCAAACACAACAAAAGGAAAGAAGATGAAAAGAAGGATTTAGAGTCGAATCCTTATGCATTGGTCACGTGTAACCTGGTGTATGATATGCTATTTATATTAGACTCTATATTTGCTTAATTTATTGAATTTACCAGCAGGTTTATCTCAAATACAAGAAAATAGCATTGGAATGCAGTTACATGGATACTTAAATATCTTTGCAGCACTAAAACACATGCCTTTGTTTTAAAATAGAGGTTGTTTCTTCAAAGCGGTAAAGATATTTTTTAGAGCTACAAAGACTTTGATATGACAAGTGATTTTGATGGTCGATAATCTATATGTTGTTATTTGATGATATATGTGTGTAGTGCTATCTAATGGCAATCAAGGTTGCAACAATGTGTGGCATTGTCTATTACATAGATTGAATTTATAGCTGTTATAGAAGCAAGTAAAGAAGCCTTGTGGAAGAAAAAGTTAATGCAGAAAATAAATTCCATTCAAGCTAAGTTTATTCTTTATTATGACAGTCAAAGCTTGATCTTTTAGAAAAGAATTCTACTTTTCCGGTCAAAATACACACCGATGTTAGATATATATCATTTGGTATATGATATGGTGTAAGTAAAGCAACTTGTACTTGATAACATCCATACATATGATAATGTTGTTGATATTTAGACAAAGACATTACCGAATGGAGAGATATTGTCCCCTTGCATATTTGACACATTCCCCATATCGTCAGTGGAGGGAGATACTTGTTGGATACATTCTCTTCTATATGAGAATTTATCCCTATTTGGAACAACCATGGTTCTAATATGGTTCTAATGGAGATTTGAATTGACAATAGTCATATATTTAATTTACAATCATCAAATCAATGATTAATAGATGAATTTCACGATTTCTTTATTTGACTGATTGCTAAAAAATTTTCTAATTACCATTTGGAAGATTATATTATGGATGCACAAAGATCTCCATGAACTATAAATACCAATACAAGCTCTCAAAGCACAAGAAAGAAATTAAATAAAACTAAAGAGAGGGAGAATAAAGAAGGTCTTTGATACCGATGGAGTACTTTTGATCATTAGGGCATGTTTGGTTGCAGGGTTGGGCAGGGTTGGGCAGGGTTGGGTTGGGCTGGGTTGGGGTGGGTGAATAGTAATCTGTGAGGAAGAAGTACTATTATGAATAGTAACCAGGGTTGGGCCAACCCTGACCAACCCTGCAACCAAACATGCTATAGAGTTCCTAGACTATGGTATTTTTCTCTATACTATGGAAGTAAAGTTATCAGCTTGGTGATAATTATCCTCTCCATTTTACCCATTATTTGGTAATGTATATAATCATATTGATTATATTGTTTGATTATGAGTTGTTATTAATCCCACGATTTTTATCTCCATATTGGAGTCTATCATGCTTTTTTTTACATCATGTTATTGGTTTATCCTGACTTGAATTTTATATGTGGTTATAGTTACTTTGGTTTAACATACCATGCAAGTTCTGCTAACTTATGTTTTGGGATTTTCTCACTTGTGCTCCTCTGAGATATTGCAATCACTACAACAAAATTGAGCTATAGTGACATTTTCTTCAAAATCTGTCACTAATTAGCCATTGTTAAATATATAACGACGATATTATTTGTTGAGAAATGAGTTTTCGTACTCGAAATTAGCAACAAGTATCATATCTGTCATTATATCATTAGTAACGGTTCATATAACGATGCTTATTCATTGTATTTTTCAAAATATTATCTAATTGTCGCTAATTTTTTAGTTCAAAATTTAGCGACGATTAATTAGAAGTTTGAAAAATAGCAACGAATAAATACAGTTATGATAAAACAACATATATGATATTCGTTGCTAATTTTGAGTACGAAAAATCATTTCGCAACGAATAATATCGTCTTTATAGCTCGATTTTATTGTAGTGAATACCCGTTATACTCCTATCTTTTTTGAAATATCAGTTGTTCCCCAGACTTTTTCCACACTTATCACTTGTGCTCCTTTAGTTTAGCCCTCAATGAGTTGAACTAAACCATGATTTATTCGAACCATGGTCTGATTAAGAGGGGTATAGTTGTCCAATCCTCCTCCACCCCATCCTCATGTTCCACCCATCCTCTCCGTCCTCCGCCCCCACCACCTATAGTCCCCTCCTCCTTTGGCCCCCTCCTTCGCCGTTCATGCTCCTCCTTCCGTCACCTCTCCTCTGATCCCTCTCCTTCCTGCTCCTTCCTCATATTTTCTTCCAGTTTTTGATCTGATCTCCAAGTGGTGGATTGGGTCTCTAAATACTATTTATGATTTGCAAATAATGAAAACGAATTAGGTCGTAGCTCCTCTATCTTTGGTGGTTATTGAGCAATGAAGACCTAAAGATAAATCAAACGGCTCGAGGTCAAGGGAGGGGTTGATGGAGGTGGTGGGTGGAGGGGGGTGACAATGAGGTCAGGGGGGTGGCTGGAGAGGGCAAAGGAGATGGGGGGAGATGATGGAGGTCGGGGGAGGGGCAACACTAGAGGTTTAGGGGGGGGGCGGAGGAGGTGGGGGGAAGTGCTGGAGGTCGAGGGAGGGGTGATGGAGGTGGGAGCGAAGCTGGAGATCGGGGGTGGATGGGGGGAGGCAATGGAAGTGCGGGAAGGGAGTGAAGGATGCTGGGGGAGGCACTAGAGGTTGAGGGAGGGGGCATTGGAGGTCGGGGGAGATGCTGGGGATCAAGTCAAGGGGTAGAGGTGGGGTTGGAGGACATGTGGGTGGCGTTGGAAGTCGAGGGAGGGGTCAGAGGAGACATGGACTGGTATTGGAGGTCAGGGGAGGGGCATAGGAGGTGGGGGTGGTGTTGGAGATTGAGGGAGGATGCATAAAGGCTTACGTAGGAGCAGAGGTAAGTATTGGAGGTTGAGGGAGGGGGCGATGGAGGTAGGGGTCGACACTGGAGATTGTAGGAGGAGGCAAGAGGGCTTGCGTCTGAGCAGAGGCCGGAGGAGGTGTCAGAGGAAGTGGGGTCAGTGGTAGGTGAGAAAGAGGAAGGTTTATGGAGGAGGAGGAGGAGGAGTAAAAAGGCATATCTACCCAAGTTCATTAATATATTACCTTTATAACCCAGAAATTAACACTCGTTAGAGCTGCAGATGGACGACAACTAATCCGAGGGGCATAAGTGACAACTATGGAAGAAGTCGGGGGCACAATTAATATTCCAAAAAAAAGAAGGGTATAACTGATAATGCAATATCTCAGAGGGTCGCAGACTCGTAAGTGATAAAAACCTTTATGTTTTTCCTCAATTTAAATTATATCAGTAATCATTTACTAACACATTCTTGAAAAAAACATATAGTAAGTTAGAATATGATACGATAGGACATGTGTTGGAACAATTAGACACGACAACAAAATCGACATATGACAATGAATAGTTTGATTATTTATTGTCCTATCTTCCAAGATTAAATATATACCAATAAATATTATTCATTGTAAAATTAGCTCAAGTTCTTCTAAGTAGCAATATATGTCATATTCAGTACTAAATGATGATACAACAACGATTTATCTGTTGATTTATTCATTAAAATTTATATGAATCCCTACTAATTTAACAATCAATGGATAACCAATTTTATATGATTCATTGCTAAGAATAAAAGCAATGAATATAGTATTCATTGTGAATTCAAAGAATCAAGTAGTGAATAATATTTCTTATTGTAAATTTAACTACAGAAGATACGATAACAAATATTAATTTTTTGTAGTCTTAAGCCAGTTTTGTTTTAATGAGACATGTGATGATAATTTCTCACGAACGCTTCATTACTTTTACTGCAGGAGATTAATAGATGATTAGAATTCTTGTGCATGATGCTATACACATATTTAGCATTAGGTTCATGAAAAATTATATTTCTTATTTGCATGTGAAGGACTTGATAGTGTACAAGATCAAGTTTACACTTGTTGGAGTTGTAACGATGAATATGTTCTTTTCGCTAATTGATTACTGTCCATCTAAGTATCCATAATGAGCTTGAAGTACGATTTAGTGATCTGCTACAATTCTAAGGGTGCGTTCGTTTAGGGGGTTACCCTCCACTTTGGATTGGTAACCCCCTAAAACCCCCATTTTTAACCCACTAATGGGGCCCACTCCCTTCCCATCAAAAAAAATATATTATACCACCATATCATCTAAAAATCATAAAATACTCAACTGTACTCACTATTCCAAACTTCAATACAATCACATCACAACAATCACCCACTTTTTCAAATTTCAATACAATCATATCATAATAACTACCAACTTTTTCAAATTCCAATATAATCACATCACACAAACCCTCCCAACCCTAACTCAAATACAAAACCGGGTTATCCACCCCTGGATAACCCACGAACCAAACGTACCCTAAATGTTTCTAGATTTATGGTGATCTACCCCAACTAATTAAGTGAGATGAAAGAAACTAATTGGTGTCGGTTCAATACAAGACATCTATCTAATTATGGTTTAGGAGTTTCAAGCAAGGTTTTTAAAACACTTGACTAGATATTGAGCCGACATTTCTAGAAAATTGATCTAAAACAACCGATAATTTGAATATTCTTTGACATGATCCGATGTTAAATATATACCGATGAATATTATTCATTACAAAGTTAATTTTTCTTCTTGAATTAAGGGTTAATATAGCATCGATTTATTCATTCACATATGTGTTAAAATTTATATTAAATCGTTGCTGAATTTAACAACGATTATAAGAGAGGTCAATGGATAATCATTGCTACATGATTCATTGCTATGAATATAACAATGAATAAAAATATTCGTTGAAAAGTTAAAAATTGAAGTAACGGATAATATTCATTGTTATATATTTAACTATGGATGATATGAATGAACAAAATATTCGTTACCTTAAGTCAAATTTGTTGTAGCACGACTAGTCATCGATTTGGCTAATCTGATCTGAGCGTTGGTTCAAACAAGTCGGATCAATTATGATGTCAACATAACATCAACATTCCCATGGACTCGGATTAAAAGATGGAGCACAATTAGTTTATTAGCCAGGCCTATCGATCAAATCGATTTTTTGAGCCAAGAAAATATTCAGTAGTTTCGAGTAAGGTTTTAAAAACCGAACCGGACATCATACCGAGAATATATCGGTTTTTGATTTTTATGGTCGAACCAATGGGACCGATCGGTCAAACCGGTGATGACATCAGCAGTTCAAGGAAACCGGAAAAGACCGAACCGTTGTAATGTTGGTTTGGTTCATATGGTTCAACTGGGTCGAACCGGATTGGACCGGTAGATCATGCAAATAAATACAAAAAATGCTACATCATATCCTTATAGAATTTGTTTACTCTTGTCCATCCAAGTTTTTACAGTAATACTTATACCCCTATTTTCAATACAATTACATGTGTCCCATATATTTTTACAAAATCAATAGTAGTGGTCTTTTATTAGTACATTTATACTCCCATTTTACACCAAAATAAGGATGATATTATGAATTTTTAAGAAAATATAGGAGCAGAAGTAAATTTTCTTAAAAGTTTGGTATAAATGTTCTTAAAAAAAGTCAAAGTGCATAATAATCATAATTTGTAAAATTTATATAAATACATATATGTGATGTAAAAAATTAATAATTTTAAAATTATTTAAACTCTAATTAACGATAAGTGTTGTCAATTTATTGCTTCTCATAATATGACTATGATAATGTCTTCTTCGTTTGTTATTGTTATAAGCGGACAACCTCATATACAATGTGAGAAGAGAGAGGCAATGCTCATATGGAATGAAGAGACAAGCGATAATGAGCCATTGGCACATGTGAAGGAGAAGAGATAAAAATGTACTATAATACGGGTTAGAATGAGACTAGATTATGAACATTTCTGAAGAAGTTTGTATTTTGTTGATTTATTGGATTTTTTTGTCAAAAATCAATGGTTGAACTGGTGGTTTGGTTTAATTGGTTCAACCGGATTTAAGCGGTCTAACCGGATTTTGACCGGTTTTGACTGGTTTTTATTTTCTGAATAAAAACCGGATTGGTTTCGAGAACGGTGATGATATGATACTATAGGAATATAGATATACGTAACTAGGTACGTACGTTGCATGGGGGAAAAGGGCGTGGGCGTCATGTTCTCCTCCTGAGATGAGAAGAAAGGGGCGTGGGGTTTCTGCTGTGCTGCTGCTCGTTCGCACACACCACTACATGCAGCCGCTCAGCTCTTCCCTTGGAAGTAATGTGCTGAGGGAATCTTGACTTGTGGCAGTCCGTCTCCTCTCCTCTGCACGTCTTTCAAAACTTGGACGCTTCCTCCTTGGCACCTATCATCTGCACCCCTTTAACTATCTCCCTTGATCTCTTCTCCATATCAGCAACAGTTTCCCAGGGATCTTTAGATAATCTGCTATAGCTTATTGTACTTGAAAAGTTTTTATTATTGTATTTTCCTCTTCTTCTTATCCAGAGAAGGCACTCGCTAAAAAAATTGAGTTAGAGTGATGGTTTTTTCAAAATCCATCACTAAATTGATCGTTGTTAAATATATAGCGAGGATATTATTCATCGCGAAATGATTTTTCGTACTCGAAGTTAGCGACGAATATCATATATATATCGCTATATCATTAGCAACGGTCTACATAACGACATTTATTCGTTGCTATTTTTCAAACTTCTACGTAATCATCGTTAAATTTTGAACTGAAAAATAACGACGATTAGTTGATATTGTGAAAAATAGCAACGAATAAGCGTCGCTATATAGACCGTTGCTAATGATATAACGACAGATATGATATTCGCCGCTAATTTTGAGTTCGGAAACTCATTTCGCAACGAATAATATTGTCGTTATATATTTAACAACGACTAATTTAGTGACGGATTTTGAAAAAAAGCGTCACTATAATTCAATTTTGTTGTAGTGACTTTGGGACGCCAAATTTTTCAGAAGATGTATTGATCGGCGAATAGTTCAGTGATCGGTGAACCGTTTGTCGATTTATGTCCTGACAGAGAAATCTCAAAATCAGGCTGGTTATTTGAGTGATGGGATGCCTTGTGAGGAAATCACTCTTTTACCCTTATCGTTTCTCTCTCTCTCTCTCATGATTGGTGAGGGCATGAAAGAGGTAGGCCCCTCTCAACATCTGCAAGTCAAAGAGACACAAACACCACCATTACCATAACCATAATGGAGCCTTCTCTATCTTCAAACCCCACATTCCCTCTCCCTTCTTTTATAAGGTTAGGTGTCCACCCTGTTTTTCCACTCCCTGTTTTCTTCTTTAGTTAATTTTTTGGTCAATCCAAAAAAGAAATCAAAAGTTTGGGATAAATATAAAAAAATCGTGACAAAAAAATACAATGTTGTTTTTAAGAACGTGAATTTCAAACATTATAAACCTAGCATAATTTCTTTTTTAAGGGATTTTTACCCGGCAGACCCTATAAATATTGCCAATTGCCTCTACGACCTTTTGCATAACGTAATTACCTCATCGACCCTGTAAATTATCCCAAGAACCCTCACGAGCTTCAAATAGAGTAACCGCATGGTTCATGTGGCAAGAGTTGACAAGTTTACGAGGTCGAGGGGGGAATTATGTTGTTTCAACGGTTGTGAGGTAATTGGCAAAGTTTATAAGGTCTATCGGATAAAAAACCTTTTTTTTAATAAAAAATGGTAAAAATGACCTTATGGGAATGATGTATGTAGTCCAACTTTTTCGCAAAAGAATGTCTCGTTAGTTGTATGCCATTTTTTTATTCACTAGAGTTATTATCATCACATGTGGAGTGATTGTGTGTAGGTTATCACAAAAACAATAACGAAGATGTATGGTTAATTAAACACTGCAACTGAAATGTTTTTAGATATCTTCGTAAAATGTTAGTTTTGTCATTTTCACTGGAAATCGGGATCGTTGGCAAAAAATGCTATAATATTGAAATCAAGGTTTTAAAATATTATTTTCTATTAGCCAGCCATGTTAAAAGGGGGAATAAGAAAAGATAACATGCATTGTGTCCCATTGTTTCAGATTTTTCTTAACTACATGATAACTACTCTCCATCTTTATTTCATAACTACTCATGAAATAATTATTCCACTTCTAATACATAATAAAAAAAAGTTACTATTTATCTCCCATTGAGGATGCATTTTCCAGAATAGCTAACACGTGTTCCACAATAACGTTCACTTATTTCACATTGTCAAAAGTTTCAAACGAACAAAGAATAATAAGGCATCCTCTTATTCCACATACCTTATTTCCTAAGTAAATGCAAACCTATATGATTTTTTTGTGCATGCTTAACTTTTACTGGTCGAAATTATAGGAGCATCTATGCAAATATGAATTTTACTTGGGTATACATTTAATCAACTAAAATCATATAAATCAAGATTTATGCACTAAGATATCTATAAACTTTGCCAATCACAACCAAATCTATATAAACTTCATATCTACGCCACGATCCATTCTAATTTACTAACTATTATACCATAATGCTTGTGGCTAACTTCAATCTATTTTATAGTTAAATTGAATGGAATTACTCAAAATGATATATATACCTTTTATGTTTAATTAGTAACAAAATAGTTAATATCCTTTTTCTTCCCTCTTCTTCCCTCGAAACCCACAAAATCAAGAAGACAACCACTTGTTACTATGTCATTGGAGGTGGATCGAGCATCCATTGGGTGGCACGGAGACAACAACATGCTCGTTGCCTATAGAGCGGAGAAGTGGAAATGCACCATCACTGCTTTGACTCTAAGGGCATGTTTGGTTACCAGGGTACATCGGGGTATCCTTGCATACCCCTAGATCCAACCCTGCATTCCTGGGTTGGGATTACTTGTATTGACCCTACAATTTCTTTGGTACAATGCTTTTAATCATATTCAAGTATACTTATTAACATAAAAAATATATTATAATCATTAAAAAAATTAATATAACACATAATCAATGGTACATCACCTCACAATTATCATTCCAACCCTCCTAACCCTCCAAGCAATTACTATTCACATAAGGATACCCCAACCCAGCCTAACCCAATAACTAAACAAGCCCTAAGGATGCAATAGGAGCATCTGGAAACACGATTGAGGATGGATGGGGTGGGTGAGGAGTGACACACTTGAGGCGTATGGTCACCACATAAAAAGAAATGTGGGGGATTTGAAGACCGAGCCTCTAATGAGCACGTGGTTGTTCACTGGAGATCAGAGCGATGATGAAATGGACCTTGGGTGCTGAGGTTAGTAGAGCAAGGCTAGTGCAAATGCCATCCACCCACGAAGGCGATTGATGGCAACTGTTGTGGGGAGAGCGAAGGCTGTGATGTTAGGTGCGGAGGTGACAACCATGGCGATCAGGGGGCGATGTTGAGGAAGAGAGATGAATGGATCACAGCCAGGAAACATCTCAGATGCGGTGAGAATAGGCGACGGTCGGCAAACTACCATTCCCTATACTATCCGAGGGGACATGTCGCAAATCATTTGTGCGCTTTGGTTCATGGAGGGGGGCGGTTTCTTGTGCACGTCCCATTCCGTATGACATGAGGGGAATGTCGCAGTGGTGGTCTCCCCCTCTGGTGTCTGCATCCCCTATCGAATATCCCGAAAATCTAAAAATTTTAGAGGGGATGATCACTAGGGTCATCCCGTCTTGGCATGTAGCCCAAGGTTTTAAAATTCGATATTAGATATCGCATCGGTACCATGTCGAAAGGTGAAATTTCATCTAAATTTCGATCATATTTCATCCAAATCGAGCAACATTTGTGAAGGAAGGCATCCATATCAACAATTCACTTGAAATTTCGTTCCCATGTCGAAAACAAATTTTTGATGAAGTTTAGTGAAATCTGAAACCATGGCACTGTAGCCCACTGATGCCATTTGGGTGCTAGAAGCATCCTAAAGGGATGATTTTGATTGCCCCCATTGCATTTCTCAGTTTGTCCCAAGAGAAGAGGCGTCAAAGTTCATCCATCTAGAGGGACATTCCCATTGAGTGTCCCATCTAAGTGCATAACTCATTGGTGTCATTTGTTGCTAGAAGCACCTAGAGGAGACAATCCCCTCGAAGCTTCTATCTTCGTCCCAAGAGAAGAGGGGATTGCCATAATCTAGCCAAAAGGGATGGTCGCCATCTGAGAAGATCGGGTACAATCATTACAATCGTCCACTCCGAGCGTGTTAAATGAAAATATCTACTCAAAATCAAAGGGGACAATCGTGATTCTTACTTCTCTATTGAATGAAGGGGACGACCACGATTGTCCCTTAGGTTGGATTATTGATATGGTTAGATTAATTCAAATACATTAACTCAATAAAAGTTAAATTGATGACAATGACCGTGGATTATTGATGTGGTTAGACTAAACTAAATATATTAATTCAATAATACTTAAATTGACGGCAAGAATCGTGGTGTAAAATGGTGAAAGATTATAAGGGTTGTTATCATTTGATTAATAAAAGTTGGGGAAACTTCACGTGAAATGCTATACAACGCGAATTTCCTCTCTTTTAAGTTCTCATGATCTTTAGATAATATATAACAAATCATTAAAATATAATACTACGGATTTCCATTTAATCATCAAATTAACAATACCATAGCTGATCTAGTGAGGTTTTAGTTTAGGTTCGATAAGGTGAGACCATTGGTTTGAGTCGATAGAACATCATCTAACATCAACATCCTTGTTGATCAGTCAATTTTTAAAAATCCGGGATCAATGAAATGAATAAAGATTCTGAAATAACCCTTTTATCTCGATCACATTATTTTTTTTTAATTTATAGCTCAGAAACCCTCGCCGATCCATAAATGATATGCATGTCAAAGTGAAAAGGCATGAAGAAGATTTTCAAGTTTAGCATTAAAATATGATGCAAATAATAGACACGATGACTGTGGACAAATGACTTCCACGTAGAAAAGTTGGATATACATGCAGATATATGTATTATATTATCTTACTTTTAAAAATTTCGAATGAAGACGTGGAGATGAATAATAAATTGTATTACAATACCCTTAATCATCATATACAAATAAAAAAGATGCAAAAAATACATATCAGATATAGATAATATAAAAAATAATTTATAGATTAAGTTGTATATTCATGCATTATAGGTTTTATCAATGAAACACATACACGGAATATATTTATTTCGTAATAATCTATATTATATAAAGAAGGTATACATTTGTGTTTATTTATAAATTACAAATAAATTACAACATGTAAATGGACGTAAGGAAATAAACGATTGAGTTGTGTTTGTATTTATTGAACTGATCCAATTGCTAGAATTATTGGTTTCTGAATTTTCGAGGATTAGTGATGTTGATATGTATTGAATCCTAACAATCTGTTCTGCTCAACTCAGTCTCGCACCATTCACAAGAAGGATGTGCACACCTCGTCGCCGTACCATATCATACTAGCATAGAGTTTTCGTTGCCGAATCAACGAGCCGACATGGGAGGAGAGGGGGGGGGGGGTATAAAAGCATTATCCCTGCCTTGAAATAGAAATTCTATTTGGGTAATTTGATACGCTTGTCTATGGGTCCTGTTTGTACTGACTACAATATATAAACTCCCTAGGATTAGGGGTTCTCTGCATCATATATATTTTCTCTTTCTCCACATAATAGGGTGCATTCGGTTCATGAATAAACAAGAATAAGGGATAGGAATAGGTTGGAATAATTAAGGGAAGGATAAGAATATGGTGGAATAAGGATAGGAATAAGGGTTGAATAAGGTCGAATATGAGTATAAACAGATGTGCAGGGGGGAATAACCGTACATGGGATGAGAGGGGGAGGGAAGAGAATAACACCTTATTCTTAGAGCTATTCCTTAAACAAGCACCCCCATAGTGAAAACGACTGCCGTAGTATAAGGACGTAGCCCAATTACAGGTGAATCTTGTAAATCAATGTGCATGTGATTTGCTTCTCTGTATTTGTGTTTGTTTGCTTCTGCTACTCGCAACAAGTGATATGGACCAACACACTGGTGGATTACACCAATATCTCAAGGATTTTGGGTCCAAAAGATAATCCGATCCGATTTTTTAAACCTCGATGAAAAACACTAGTAAGTGGTATATTTTGAGAATTTATCTTTGTGAAGTATCTTTGGACGACAACCATCAAAGGTGGGTGAAATACATGACAACTTGGCAATGAATGTGTTTTCAAAAATTTTTTTGCTTTCATTTCAACGTATGATGTAGACAGCTGTCCTTTTCTTAGGGACCCAAAGGAAGTAATATTCAACATCATTTTTTTCCTTCCCTCCAAATATTTGCCTTAATATGATCTTGACTCCGAAGATTCTCTTCTCTTGAATTCCCTCCTCTCCTTCCAAACAAAGGGAAGGGGAAAAGGACACAGAAGGCCGTATGGGTCACAAGTCATAACCAACATCTAATTGCAATTAAAAAGAGGAGAAGGAGTGGGTGGAAATGAGTCAATATGGCAGAGTTAGTGTGGAGGTGATGATGAAGAAGAAGATGGACCATACACATAATTTAAACTCCAAATTGACCCACCCAATACACTAGTTTTAATTAACACCTTAATTGACCCATCAAAGACCAACACCCAACATATCCTTTTAGCAAACCAAGAAATAAAGAAAGGGGTAGAACAGAGAAGAAAGGTGATGGAGGAGAGAGAGAGAGAGAGAGGAGGAAACTATTGTATTGTATTGCTGGTGGTGCTGTTACCTGTTCCTCCTCCGCCTCTCACTTTCAACTCCATTGAGATCTCCCCCCTTTTTTTCTTTTTTTTAATCTTGTTGCATCCCCTCCTCCTGAACCATTTCGAAAAACCCACCTTAGCCCTTTTCTCTCTCTAGAACTGGAACAATGGTGATGACATGGTCTCTCTTTCTCTATCTAGAACAAGGTCCAAAGGCAGTAGTAGTAGTAGTCCATTAATATAATCAATCAGACCAGAACAAAAAACCCATTTCCCTCTTTCCCTTGCTTTTACTCCACCACAGGGGCTCCACACCAAGCTTTCATCTCTCCCTCTTCTTCCCTTCAAAGTCCAGTTCTTTCCTCCTCTTGTTGTTGTTCTTCCAGTCTTTTTTGACGAGAAAACATCATCTTTATATTATCCACTCTTTGTTCGTATTTCTCTCGCTCTCTCTCTCTCTCTCTTGAAAGAAAGAAACTTCCTTTCTTGTCTTGGCGGCGACTGGATACTTCCGATTTTGTGGGTTGTCTCGGTCTTTTGGGCTGCTGGTGACGTTTCCCCCGTTTGTGTATCTTATTTTTGTCGAAGTCTTTGTTGGGTATCTCCATTCTTGAGGGGGCTTAGATCTGCTGGACACTGGTGGCTTCATGGGAGGTCAGATGGGGTCTTTTCTTGGAAAGGTCAGATGAAGGTTTTGCATTTTCTGTGGTTTCTGCCGTCCTGATTTGTAGTTTGTTTGGGATTTATGTAGTTAGTTTGAAGGGGAGGAACCCGTGCTTTGTGGGTTCCCATGATTTTGCCTTGAAACTGCAATATATGATGCGAAGTCGCCAGAGAGCACATTACAGGGTTGAGGGCTTTCTTGGGTGGCTGAGGTTCTTGTCCGTTCTGAGCTTGTTCCTCCTGTACCTGCTCATGGTGCAGAACCTGAGGGATCCACCATCCCGGAAAAGTTCTCCTGAAGCACCCTTGTAGAGATTCAAATGCGGTTGTAGTTGTAGCAGCAGCATGGGGAATAACACTTCTCGCGTTGTCGGGTGTTTTGCGCCATTCAGCAATGACAAAGAAGGGGTTGATTTGGAGTTCCTGGAGCCACTGGATGAAGGGCTGGGGCATTCCTTCTGTTATGTCCGACCCATGATTGGTGACTCCCCGGCCTTATCTCCATCGAATTCGGAGCGGTTCTTGGTGGATTCCAGTGCATTTGATGTAGATATGAACAATGGGTCATTCAGAAAGGAACCTGTTGAGGATGTTCCATCAGGTTTACCGAGACCCACCAAGAATTTCCCCGAAACCACATTTAAGACGATATCCGGTGCTTCGGTCAGTGCCAATGCTTCCACTCTCCGAACAGGGAACCCGGACTTATTGGTCCTAGGTGATTCCCACGAACCGGCTGCATCATTCGAGAGCACGTCTTCATTCTCCTCAATTCCATTGCAGCCAGTCCCTCGTGGTTCCGGACCTCTGAATGGATTCATGTCGGGGCCTCTAGAGAGAGGCTTCACCTCAGGACCATTGGAAAGAGGGGGAGGTTATATGTCAGGTCCTTTGGACAGGGGATCCTTCATGTCCGGGCCTCTGGATACCGACAGGAATAATTTCTCGGCTCCTCTCGGATATAGCAGGAGGACCAATCTTGGACGTCTCATGCACATTATGGGTCGACCGATGAGAAGTGCATTTTCCAAGACCTTTTCCAAGCATCCTTCCAGCTCTAGTTGGATGCATCGATTCCTCATGCGATCAATGTCACAGTTTGCTTGGCATCCCAAAGATGCAAGGTCTAGAACCGGAATTCCACGGAACTCCTCCGACTTAGGGACTTCTGAAAGTGAATATGGTATTTCACAGAACTTGCAATGGGCACATGGAAAGGCCGGTGAAGACAGGGTCCATGTTGTGCTATCCGAAGACCAAGGTTGGCTGTTTATTGGGATTTATGATGGTTTCAGTGGGCCTGATGCCCCTGATTTTCTCATGAAGAATCTTTATAAAGCCATAGATAAAGAACTAGAAGGCTTGCTCTGGGATTATGAACGAAAAGACGGAAATGAGTCAACTACCATTGACTGTCTTGATAGAGATGATGTTAAGAGGCCGACCACTTCTCCCAAAGAAGAGTATATGGTGGCACAACCCTCCCATGACGGAAGGCTGTATACCAATGAATCCATTGCCTCCCACTTGAATAAATGTGAAACTGCGGGGAAAACTGAGCACGAAGCTTGTGAAAGTGAGGCAGTAGAATATATGGGATGTGGTGATAAATCAAAAGATATCAAGGAAGTATACAAAGTTCCAAAGGGAGAAAAATGTACGGGTCATGAACATGATGAAATGGAAGCAAGACAGAATTGTGTTGCAGATTCAATCGAGAACAATACCAGCACAGCTGAACCGGCCTTCCTTGCAGAAAATAATCGTCTTATGCAGTCCTCAAGTAGAGGAAGAAGGAGCTTGCGGCTTTTCGAACTTCTTCAAATGGAATTGATGCTCGACTTAGATAAGGATAAGACAGGTGTTAAAAGTAGAAGGATGACCTCCTGCGGTTTGCGGACAAGTGCAACCGAGGAGGAGCAGTACATCGGAGAAAGCTTAAGATTGTCTCATCTTGTATCATGCTCCTCTGGTATATATTCTGGTGCAGAACTTGATAAAGGAGATAGAGGAAGTGATGGGGTTTTGATTCAGGATTTGAACGATCCGAAATCACGAACTGTTGCTTCTTTTCCTGCTGGACATAAACAGATGATGAAGCGCTCAGTGATTGGATCCAAGTTGAGAGGACTGTACATGAAGCAGAAGTCGTTGCGAAAAAAGTTATTTCCTTGGAATTATGATTGGCACAGAGAACGGGGCCAAATCAATGATGATCAAAGAACAAGCTATTCGGGTGCTGCAATTAGGAGGTGCAGATCAGGGCCTGTGGATCATGATGAGGTACTGTCTGCAATGTCACGAGCTCTTGAAACTACTGAGAAAGCCTACATGGAAATGGTGGAGAAGACTCTTGATAAGAACCCTGAGCTTGCATTGATGGGCTCATGTGTTCTAGTGATGTTGATGAAGAATCAAGATGTATATGTCATGAATCTCGGTGATAGCCGTGCAATATTGGCACAAGAGAGGCAAACCGATTGCCACAATAACTATATATCTAAAGATGATTCAAGAGCACGCAACAGATCCAAGGAGCCTCTTGTTCGCATTGAACTGGACAGGATATCAGAGGAATCCCCCACGTGCAATCCAAACAACAAACTGGGAAGCTTCAACAAGAACAAAGAGGTTTCCCTATGCAGACTAAAGTTGAGGGCTCTTCAGCTGTCCACTGATCATAGTACTAGTGTTGAAGAGGTCAGTAGTGCATATTAGTTTCTCATATGTTTAGAACAATGATTACTGTTCTTTAAATGCACTTATTTATCCGATTTCCCATTGCTGATTATTATTTTACTGACATCATTACTTTATCTTGATAGTTTTCGCTAGAAAATTGTTGTTTTCTATGGAAGCACGTTCTAAACCGAATTTTTGCTTACTAATGCAGTAATGTATTGATTCTGAGAAAAGATAATATGGCATGCACAATTTATTTTTCAAAGGTGTCAATCGCTTAATATCATCTTTTTTTATTATCATCATTTTTGTTACATAGTAAGTGCAGCAGTTGCTATATTATAGATGAGATACCTAGTCTATATTGTTTGCCGATGATATTGTGTCAGTTCATGAGACTAGAAATGTAGTAAATGAGAAGCTTGAGGTTTGGACACATGCCTTAGAGACTAAAGGATTTCGTTTAAATAGGGCTGAGACTGAATATATGGAGTACACTTTTGATGAAAGCAATGATGAATGAATTGTGGTGAATACTGAAGAAGATAACATCCAGAAGAAAGATTCTTTTGGATATTTTGCAACACGATGGGGAAATCGACGGAGATGTTTCTCATAAAATAAATGCAGGTTGGCTAAAGCGGAGGAGCCTCTGTTGTGCTATGGGATTAGAAAATTCCCCTTGAAAATTAAAGAAAAATATTACAAAACAGCCATGAGATCAGCTTTGCTTTATGGATTTGAGTGTTGTCTTGTAAACCATGTAAATGAGAGAATGATAGTAGCAAATATAAAATTCCTATAGTGGATGTGTGGTCATTTACAAAAAAGGTCGGATTTGAAATGATGTGATCAGATTGAAAGTTGATGTAGCTTCGATAGATGATAAGATGCGCAAGAACCGCTTAAGGTGGGCTGATCATTTTCAATGGAGGTCGGTCGGTGCACCAGTTAGAAGTTGTGAGAGTTGGGATGTTGAGCTGACTAAGAGAAGGCAAGGAAGACCCAAGAAGTGTTGGAAGGAGACCATCTGAAGGGATCTTAGTTACTTGGATTTAAATCCGAGAATGACCCAAAATAGATCTTAATGGAGACTAAAAATTCATGTAGCCGACCCTATTTAATGTCAAATAATGCTTTGTTATTGTCGTTGTAGCATCAAGTGTGTCAGTTACTAACAAATTTGAATTCTTTTTTGGTCGCAGGATGTTATCTTGATTTCATCGTTCATGTTACTCTGAAACACCTTACTTGTGGGAAAAGGCTTTGTTGTTGTTGTGGTACTCTGAAACAATTTCTATAGTAAAGTTATTGTATGGTTATACGTTTTTATTACGACGAAAAAAAAATTCTTGCTTGAATGAAATAAAAAGCAAAATGACGTGTGCTATAATTTTTAGGGTAAATTACAGTTTGGGTCTCCATCTATGGGTCAGATCCCAGAATAGGTCCCGATCTTTAAATTGTAACGATTCGGGTCCCAGGGCCATTAATGTAAGGAACTTTTTGGGACTAATGACCAGTATGCCCTTGTTTAAAAGTTGGAACCCAACCCCCATTCCCTTCCCAACAAGGGCATATTCGTCATGAACCCCAAAATTTCCATTTCCTAAATAGTCATGGGACCCGAATCGTTGTAATTTTAAGATCGGGACCCATTCTGAGATCGAGCCCATAGACGGGGACCCAAATTGTAATTTACCCTAATTTTTATTGACACTAATCGTGTATGCTCTCTTCTTTTTTATATAATTTGGTGCATATAATGTAGCAGAGCAGGAATATGCATGAATATGCCTGATGGTACTGTAATATTACTTGCTTCTTTTTATCTACCTCGTTGGATGGTTTTATACTATTGGTTTTTGGTCTTCCTGGGGGTTTTGTAGAGTAGGCTTTGTTCAAACTAGTTTTCTAGATTGCAATTGAGTGAATAGAATGACTCAAACCAACTCATTATCTTCGGTTTAATCTAGAAGTACCTAACCTAAGTTGTTCGGCAATAGTCAGATACCCTTCTTCACAAAAAAACTCGTTATCTTCAGTTATTTGGTATTCATTACTGCTAACTTGACCTTGAAAAGTTATCTCAACTTACCCTTATCTATCGGGGCGAACACCATCGAGTGTCTCCCCCTACCTTTTAGACTTCAAAAAAAAACTTACCCTTATCTACCAAAAGCTTTTTTGGAGTAATGTATCCCTGTTCCCTGTTCCAACATAAGTTAAATACACTCTTCATCATGTTATTTTTATTTATTCCTGAAAATTTCTATTATATAAGCTATTATTATTGTTTATACATTTTTTAGGTGGAAAGTTCCTTAGTGGTTTAATTCCAAAACATTTTTGTCAACTCTATATTAGATATTGAACTCTCCAAAGATCTTTTATCGAATTTCTTTTGGTTACC
This sequence comes from Ottelia alismoides, assembly GCA_037367405.1. Taxonomy (NCBI): domain Eukaryota; kingdom Viridiplantae; phylum Streptophyta; class Magnoliopsida; order Alismatales; family Hydrocharitaceae; genus Ottelia; species Ottelia alismoides. Next base: position 369,568 of record JAZKJV010002872.1, read on the forward strand.
AGGGATTTTTTTCTTTTTCATTATCATGAACATCTCTGCGATGAGAATACTTGTTATAAATGATCTTTACAGAATTCCTTTTGGAGAGTGAATATGCAAGATAACTGATATTTGCATGCGTACTTTGAAATTTGAATGCTTTGAAGATCTTTGAAGATATGCTTAATACCAAAACTTTTTAGATTTAATATCATAATCTTTCTTCCAATATGATTCCTTTTAAGCTTTCATTTGAGATTTATAATTTTCATCTGAAATCATACAGTACATGATTTAACCGATTGTATGCGCAAACTGTGCAGGAGGTTTCGAGAGTAAGGGCTGAGCACACTGATGATCTCCAAGCTGTTGCTAATGACAGGGTGAAAGGACAGTTAAAAGTTACACGGGCATTTGGGGCAGGCTTCCTAAAGAAAGTGAGCGTGCCAAATGGCTTTATTATCTGATTTTTTTATTTTTGTTATACACTTCTTTTGAAACTGTAACAACTATCTGAAAAATGACATTGGCATTTTATAATGCATAATCTGAAATGTGATGGAAAAATGCAATTTTTATCTTATAGAATCATATAGCTTGAGTTGATCATGATATTGATAGCTCTCAAAGAGTAACCATGTGTCGTGTATCAATCTGGATAATTGGGTGGCAAACAGTTATGCATATTTTAACATCGTCAACATAGAAGCATAGATATTGGGCAGAAATAGATAATGGAGATCGTCTTTACGTAAGTAAGAGTGTATTTAAATGATCAATCACGATATAAGGATGTAAAGGAATGGTAGTAAATGGTCTATAAATGGGCTTAGAGAAAGTCAAAATTAGACAGCGGGAACCACCAAGTTTCAGATCCTTCATTTAGTAGAGGCATGCCGTTAAAAAGATGAAATGGCATGTTATATTGTGGAGCCTTATGGTTCTCTTATATAGAGGAACTCTAGAGGCAAAAAGAGGATCCAACAAATTACATAAATGTCCTCGAAGGAGAGAAAACTAGTACGATTAAAAAAAATAAAAAAATACTAACATTTCACCTCAGGTTGGAGCACATACGCTGCTCATGCACAACTAAGAAGGGAGTGAAGAGAGGCGCTTCTTTAGAAATGCTTTGGTAAAGATATCTACTATCGGGTGCTCTGTAGAAATATGATGTGTGTTATGCTAAATGAAGAGGTTGAAGAACACCGGAATTTTACATGGAACCCTACTCCCTTTGGAGCGGGATGAAACCACAGGAGAATGCCTCAAAGGGCTGATATGTCTATTGAGTTTCTCAATTGTTACAAGAGGGTGAGGGGCTTCTTATATAGCCTCACTGAGTCTCCACATCCCACATACGGTCGATGTGGGACTAAACAACTGGATGTGGTTAATGGATCCTAGAGGGGTCCATTTACGCATCTACCACATAAGTGATGCACAACACATATACTCCAAAACTCCCTCTCAAGCTGGAGCATGCAATGCTCAGCTTGGACAATCTGAAAGAAATTCCAAACTCACACTACAAGACACTACAAACAATATCAACTCAACGTAAACACAATTGTCGACTGTTGTCGAGGACATTGATTCTCATGCCGCGCAGGTGAGGAGGAACAAAGGCTGGAGTGCGAGTCAAACTGAATCTCCTCATTGGAGAGCATGTGCTCTGTACTATGCCTGTCAGAGTCACTGCAACTCAAAATGTGTCTCCACCTGGAGAACTCTGGCCTGCTACATCATGTGGACAATTGCTCAATCTCTAAAAGGGTTGAACTGAAAAAGCCGTGGAGACATCATCGTCAGAGTCAATGGTCGCTGGAGAATGGAGTCTGAAAAGTCTCCTCATCGGAGAACTGGGTCTCTCTCATACTGGTTCAGAGAATGGGATCTCTACTCTGGAGTTCCTATGAAACCACATGAAAACCCTAGCCCACATGGCATAGGGAATGAAATCTCTACTCTAGAATCCCTATAAATCACATGAAAACTCTGTGACCAAAAATAAAGATGGAGACCACACAAATAATGATCGCAAACTTGTGCGAATCAAACTGAAGACTCGGAATCTGAACGTTGAGTCTGAAATCTGAACATATGTAGAGTTTGACATCTGGTTGGTCTAGAATATGAAGAGTCTGATATGTGAATCTGACCTGTAACTCTACACAATACCCCCCTTTCTCCTATGCTTGTCAAAAAACAATGACATCAATAAAGTTGGGAGAAGTCATGAAAATGAGGAAGATAAAAAGCCAACGTCACAATTTTCTCGGTTTTTTCTTCTCAAAAAAATTTTTAAATCATTTTTCCCGACTATTTCCCTCTTTTTTTAATAGCCATCTCATTTTTTGAAATAATTCGTTCATCCCTTTTTTCCTGGCTTTTCCTTTTTTTCTTGCGTGCAGCTTTTCTTTTGTACGTAAACATACATTTTTTTAAAATTGAGCCCAATTGGGACTAAAATACAAAGCAGCTCCATCTCCATCTCTCTCTCTCTCTCTCTCTCTCTCTCCTTTTTTTATACTCGGCTGGGCTCATTGGGCCAAAAAATGCTTTTCTAAATGTTCTTCCCTTTTTTTCAATCAACCCAATATTGGGATATTTTCCCCTCTTTTTTTTGAATGCAACAAAACACACCCAATACACGACATGCCCTCTTTTCCCTTTTTTTATTTATTTAGTGTTCCCAGGGAGCCCTCCTCATGAAAGACACCCCCTGATGGGGACCTTGTCGCCGCCGCCGCCGCCGCCATGAACCTGGTGCAGTAGCGAGATGTGGGCGACACCGGTTGGAGATAAGGGGTTTCAACTCTTGCCACCTGGGAGTGGTTCGCACCACCGGAAGTACGCACGATCGAAGGGGCAACACGATGGGGCTCCGCCCCCTGAAGCCATGTTGAGGTGCGAGGAGGGCTCGCGTGCCGCCTGGAAGAAGGTTATGCGACGAAGGTGGTCGATCTCTCGAGCCCCGCGAGACATGGAAGCACACGCGAGGGCTAGGCTCGCGAGAAGGTGGCTCTGCTTGGAGCACATCTAAGGAAGGGGGAGCCTGTCGAGCGGAGATTCACCTCCGCCTGAGGCAATGGAGAGCTGGCAGTGAGATCTATCGCTGAACTGGAGGGTGGCTCCTTCGCACAATGCCACTGGATATGCGGCTGGGATGCCTCCTGCTGCCACCACCTGGAGACGGGGCTCCCTTGGGGATGTACGATGGCGTCGTCGCTTCTTTTGTTGGAGTGCGGTGGCGACTCCTTTGTTGGATGCCTAGGGTTCATCTCCGCCTGGCATCGCTTGACATGCAACAAGGCCATATCACCGCTGCTAGGAGCCTTCAACACGGACGAAAAATAGATCCGAAGAATAATCCGAAGAACAAAACTTGCTGGAATCTCTTGTTGAAATTAGGGTTCAAGAAATGGAACCCTAGAATCGAATATGGAACTTTAACTGATCATATAGATCTTTGAACAATCGATGAATATGCATAATCTTCAAAAATTGAATATACAATAGTAGTCTTCAATAACAAATCACCAAGATAAAATCTTTAGGGTTTTAACAAAAACCCTAGAACCGAACCTTGAAAATAAAGAACATGAAAACTTCGAGAATCGAACCCTCTCTGATACCATGTTAGAAACTACGAATGCGGAAGTGTATCAGAGCTAATAGAATAAAAATATTGAAGAACACCGGAATTTTATGTGGAACCCTACACCCTATGGAGCGGGATCAAACCACGGGAGAACGCCTCAAAGGACTGATGCGTCTATTGACTTTTAACTGTTACAAGAGGGTGATGGGCTTCTTATATAGCCCTCATTGAGTCTCCACATCCCACAGACGGTCGATGTGAGACTAAACAACTGGATGTGGTAAATGGATCATGGAGGGATTCATTTACCCATCTACCACATAAGTGATGCACAATACATATACTCCAACACGATGCATAGTTTATGTTATTCTTGGGGAGGAAGATGGGCATTGCTATTGTCTTTAGCAACTTTAAGTACATACATTGGGCATAAATTAAAATGCAGATCACCTCTAACTAGGTAAGAATGTTTTTAATGATGAATCATGATAGACGTATTTAGCGAAATGGTAGTAAAAGGCTTCTTGAAGGGCTTAGAGAACGTAAAAAATAGACCATGGAGGCCACCAGATTTTTGATCCTTCATTTAGTGTAAGTGCATTGTTAAAAGGATGGAATGATTTGTTTAATTATAGAGCCTTATGTTCATCTTATATAAAGGATGAAACTTTAAACACATAAGGAAAAACATTAAATCACATAAGAGTCCTCAAGGGAGAGAAAACATTTATGAAAAAAATCACTAACACTCTCCTTTAAGATGGATCATATCCATTGATCATGCTCATCTTGTAAGAGACTGAAAAAACTTGTTTCTTTGGAAGCACATTGGTGAAGATATTTGCTAGCTTCCACTCTATAGAAATATGAGGAGTAGTAATCTTCCTTTTTTGTACTACATCACTTTATTGGTAATTGACTTCAATATACTTGGTGCGCTCATGAAAAATGAGCTTAGAGACTGTTGGAGAATGTAATAGAGTGGTATTGGATCTCTCCAGGATCCAATTACCACCACTCATGTTTAGTCCCACATCTATTATCTGTGGGATTCTGATCTGTTTGTGGAGCTATATAAAGAGCCCCACACCCTTTGTACTCGTTGATAAAATTTAATAGAAATATATGACTCTTTGAGGCCTTTCTCAAGTGGTTTCATCCTGCTCCTTAGGGAGTATGGTTCGACTTAAATTTCGATGTTCAATGTTTATTCTTTCTTTATTTCCCTACTATGTTTATCAATTCGCTTCTGCATTCTAGATTTCAACATGGTATCATAGCATGTCAATTCTAGGGTTTATTGTGGAAGATTTATTTCTTATGTTCATATCCCGACCTGTTTAGGGATTTCTTTCTTGGAGATTTTTTTATTTTCCGTTGTGTGCGTTGAGCGATTCTAGGAGGAGGTGGACGATCTTCCCCTCCTTGTGCGTGTACAACAGATGCACCGCCATCTCGATCTCCTCCTCGTGCGCATGCAACCAGTGCGTCCTGTTCAGGTGCACAGTTGCAGGAGATGCACAATCTCCTCCAGCACCTTAGAGATCTCCTCTTTTGTGCACAATTGCATGCGTTCTTCTCTTTCCATTCCCAGGTGGAGCACCACCCTCCAGCGCACCAAAGAGAGGCGATGGGTTCTCCACCTCTAGGTTGACCCTCTCTGTATAGATCTCCTACAATAAGGTGAGATGAAGCCCCTACGGTGGTGCTGAAGCCTCACGACAACTCTTCCTCTGTCAACATCCAAAGCCGGTGACAAAGAATGGGTTTCCCCCATCAAGAACCCTTCTCAAGGATGATGACAATCTCCCCCAAATGACTACGACTCCTCCTTCATGCGGTGATGCAAAGATGTGTGATGGGTTTCTTCGAAGAACCCTAATCGGGGGAGATGGCGTGGTTGGGGGAGGGGGGGCGATACCTGCTGCTTATAAGGTTATGAACCTTATTAATATTATTTTCAGCCTAATGGGCATCTATAGCCTCGGGAAAATGAAAGAAGCCCAAGGGAAAAAGGTTTTTGGGCTGCAACCGAAAAAAGAGAGGTTGATTCAAAAAAGGAAAGTCCGAAAAAAAATCAACGGCTACAAAAGAAAGTTGCATGTTTTGTTTTCTCCCAACTTTATAATACACATTCTTATTCTATCAAGTATGGGAGAAAGGGGGAGTAAGAGAGGGCATATTCTTCTTGAGATGTATCTACATGACTTCTACCCGCCCATGACTGACAAACCATCACTCTAGACTGCTATTTCTATCATCTGTCTTCACCGAGCATCGACTACTTTGTTGGGTGTCCTATCCTTGACTAGTACTCCGCGTTAGACTTCTTCTTCTACTGCGATTCTTCTCCAGGCACGATAGAGATACGTTCCGGTGACCTGCAGGCATGACAGAGATACGTTACGTTGACCTGATATCGCAATGACTCTACATGAATGGTAGATAATACGTTCCGGTGACATGAAAGTCGCAGACCCGTCCTCGAGCGAGGTCTTCATCTAGCAACGAACATATGTTCTTTGATGTTTCGTGTAAAGATGTGATGATACCTTTTCTTTTTGTTTCAAGCCGAAGCTTTCTCAGCTCCAGCTTGAGGGGGAGTGTTGGAGAATGTAATAGAGTTATAATTGGATCTCTTCAGGACCACACACTCATGTTTAGTCCTACATCTATTACCTTTGGGATTCTGGTTTGTTTTTGGAGCTATATAAAGACCTCACACCCTCCGTACTAATTGAGAAAGTTCAATAGAAATATACGACCCTTTGAGGCCTTTCTCCGTGGTTTCATCCCGTTCCTTAGGGAGTAGGGTTCCACGTAAAATCTCGATGTTCAATGTTTATTCTTTCTTTATTTTCCTGCTTTGTTTATGAATTCGCTTCCACATTCTAGATTTCAACAGAGGCAATAAAGGTGTGTAACTTATCATCACAACAAAATGGAATTTAATGTTCAGGAAAACACTATGCGGTATTCAGTCAGAGGGGTCACTGCATAGAGAGTATGCAATATGCGGGAGAGTATGCAGGGAGTATGCGGTTTTATACGGATTGGTATTTTTTATTATTAAAAAATATAAATAGAATTTAATATTATGTTAATATCATCAGTCGGGAGAGTGTGGGGAATATGCGGTTTTATGCGGGAGAGTATGCGGTTTTATGCAGGAAGTATGTGGTTTTATGTTATTATGCGGGTGGGATTATTAGGGTTTAGGTTCGGTAAAAAAAATTTCTATTAGAAAAAACGACCGAGTAAGCAGCCGCATAAGGGGTATACTCGGCCGAGTATGCGGGTCAACCCGCATACATGACCATTTCATCATACTCGGAGCGGCAATGCTACCGAGTATGAGTATACGACCGAGTATGCAGTTTACTTGGCCGCTTTCCTGAACACTGAGGGAATCAACATCTTACTAGAAAGAGCAAGTGCTATAGGAAAGAGACCACTAAACTACTCTCGTAAGTGGTGTAGCGAATAACAGAAGCAATCACATATAAACATGATGAACCAAGAAAGCATGAAGACGCGCAGATTTACAAGGTTTACCCGTAATTGGGCTACACCTTTATATGACAGTAATCGATTTTTCACCATGCGGAGAAAGAAGAATACATAGGATAAACAGATCCCTAATCCTACAGTGTCGGGGTTTATATACACTCATGTACACCTGCCCCCTGACCTCCCCGACTCGTTGACTGGACAACGGGACCCCCATTCTGCTTGGGTATGTTGGCACATGAAGGGGGTGAGGATGGGTTGGGAACATCAGACGGTTCTTCAATTGAGTTCAATAGAACAAATGGTTAGGATGCAAAGCAATCAACAAGTGGTCTGTGCCATAGGCTTGTACTGAACTTCGTCAATTAATCTAGATACAACATTGTGCTTCTTGCTATGCTATTTAAGGAGATTGCCTTCGGATTGAGAAAGGCGGGACAAAGTAGATGTGTAGAGAACAACGACAACGGGAGAAAGAGAGGAAAGCAGACAGGGGAGAAGGGAACGAGATAGGTGAGAGCAAGCAGAAACATAGAGAGCATGCTTAGTTGGAAGGAGCGGGATAAATAAAAGAGGAGGCAACAAAGGGGAGCATATGCGATATGAGTGCTTGGGGAGAAGAGGAATGATGGTTGCAGGATTGACATGGGGCTTGAAAGAGGTAGAAAGCGATAATGGAGATACTGTGAGCTGCTGGTGTCTTGGACGAGTTGGATGCAATGTTGGTAGAAATGTCTTTCCGATGCTGGTATTTTTTGATGTCTTGGATAATGCAGAGGTGACATGCTTCTTTGGAAGGGAGATGGGCCCTAAAGTAGCCGTGAAGGCTGGCGCTATTGGCAGGCAATCATGAGTGATGAGAAAAAAGGAGCAGTGACTTTTCAAGAGTGGGATTTGTCGTTGCCCCCTCGGGATTTAATCTCGATCTTCAAGGAGATGGCGTAGAGGATTAAGAGAGCCTTACCCTAGTGAGTTTATATGCTACTCTCATATAGATGGATCCATATACGCGAATACAAATAGATTCGTCTTGTTGGGGTATGGTATGACAGGAGTTGATGCATACGATGGTTCTTCAACGTGGGTTGGATGGTTAAAATTTAAGGCATATCGATAGTCTCAGATATCAAATGAATTCTTGATGTTTTTCATTAGTGAATTGCAAGAGGAGAGGTATGAGGACGTGACGAAATTTCGTGCGGGGGAATATTGGTTTTAAAAAAAACTCAATCAGGCTATGATCTTTCTTATCTCAAAGAATGATGTTGTGAACGTTGAGGACTGTTGGAGAAAATAAGAGCGCTTATTATTTCTGAGAACCCTAGGCTCTCTTATATAGTAGAGAGGCCTATGGGTAAATTACATAAAGCAGAAAACAGAAAGCGATAATAAGAAAGAGATACATATGGAATATGAAAATACAAATATCTTCACACTTCCCCTCAAGCTGGAGCATAGATGTCAATCATGCTCAACTTGGATGAACACTTCTGAAATGATCCTCTGGGCAGGGTTCGACTCCTCCACTTTATTGGCTCCGGCTCCTATTCCTTCAGCTACTTGGACTCCTCCGGCTATTTCTCTTCTTGGTGATCCTCACGTATCATTGTGGGATGAATCCTTGGGGGTCGATGTCTCTCCAGGCTTTGAGGGTGCCCCAGACGTGGGTGCGACCTCTACCTCTTCGCGGTTCGGAATAAGCTACAGTAGGCGAACTCGGAATCGTCCTCGCCTTGGCTCCCCCTTGGTTTCCTCTTGTGCGACGCTGCGAGACACGATGGCGGAGGCGGCTGGCCTCGCTCCTATCGGGGGAAGATCCACCGGTTGTTAATGAAGATTCTCTCATGGAACGTTCGCGGTCTCGGGGATCTCGACAAGCGGCAGGCATTGGGCTCGCGCCTCTCCGAGTGGCATTGCGATGTTGTATTTATACAAGAATCAAAGCTTTGTGGTGTTGATGAAACCTTGTGGAGATCTTTCGGTGCTCATGCCGTCGATGATTTTCGTTCTGTTGATGCCGTCGGCGCTTCGGGTGGTATTATTCTGGCTTGGCGATCGGGGACTTTCAATTTCTCTTCCATGCGTGTGGGGAGGCATTCCTTGACTGTGGTATTGTCTCGCATCAATTCTAATGTTACCATTGCTTTTTCGGCGATCTATGCTCCTACTTGCCATTTGCTGCGGCGGGAACTTTGGGAGGAATTGAGGGTGATGGCCGTTGACTTTGCAGAGATCCCATGGTTATTGGGAGGGGATTTCAATGTTACTGCTCTATCTTCGGATCGGCCGCGTGGTCGTGGGGGGCGGGACCCTGGCTCGGCTGACTTTATCTCATTCATATCATATTTTGGCTTTGGAGGCGCTGGTGCCTAACGATATTTCCTATACTTGGCGAAACAACGTCTCTCGCTCGAGGATTGACAGGTTCTTGGCTAACGGGAAGATTATGGAACTTTTTCCTTTGTGCTGGGTTGCTTCTCGGCCACGTTCTTTTTCGGATCACAATCCTATTATCTGGGAGTCTGGGGAGGATCTCCACCCCCGGGGGCTCTTTCGGTACGGAAGGAGTTGGCTATTGGAGCCAGGGTTTAAAGATTTGGTCAGGGATCATTGGACCCAGGCCTCCTTTGAGGGCTCCGCTGCCTCTCGCTTGGTTAACAAATTAGCCTCGCTGTGTATGATTTTGGCCGCATTCAAGAAGACTACCCGCCTAGCCCGTGTGGCGGCTAGATCTGCGGCGGAGGAAACTATTGTGCGCCTTGACCGCGTGGAGAACGAGCGCGACTTGACGTCTGACGAACTCCTGGAGCGTGCTAATTCCCTTGACGTTGTAAAAGCGGAGGACAAAAAGCGGTCAATCGAATGGCGGCAACGTTCTCGACTAAGGTGGTTGAAGTAGGGAGACGCTAATACCGCTTACTTCCACCGGGTGGCTAGTCGTAGGAGGCGACTTAATTCCATCCGCTCTATTTCCATGAATGGCTCCCTCCTCACTCGGGACACGGAGATGGGCGAAGCCTTCGTTGATCACTTCAAGAATGCTTTTGGCTCCAGGGTGCCTCGCCGCTAGCGTTGGCTGGGGCGGGGGGCTCCTTCGATCTCTGACTCGGATGCCTCGTCCTTGATCCGGCCGTTCACTTTGGTGGAGCTTAAAGACACGTTGTGGGACCTTAACGCCGACGTCGCACCAGGCCCTGATGGGTTCTCTGTGGCATTTTACCGCGACTTTTGGGAATTGGTGGCTGGCGATGTTTTGGAGGTGGCTCAAGATTTCTTCACCGGCAATCGTGGTTTCGACAGGATTAATAAGGCTTTTATCGTGCTGATCCCCAAGGCTCACCTGGCTAACCGCATTGAGGACTTCCGTCCGATCTCTATCTCTAACGGGATATATTTAATTATTGCCAGGCGACTCGCTCCCCTTCTGACGTCGCTTATCTCGCCTACGCAGGCGGCCTTTATCCGTGGCCGTCATATCTCTGACTGTTTCGCTGTGGCATCGGAGCTTGTGGCGGCGTGGAGGCGGTCCAATGTCAAGGGGATCCTGTGGAAGATTGACTTTGCGAAGGCATATGATTGCCTCGACTGGAGTTTTATTTAGTCGGTCTTGAGGCGGCGGGGCTTTCCGGTGACTTGGATTGCGTGGATGCGGAGGTGCGTTTCCACGGCCTCTCTTTCCTTATTGCTGAACGGTTGCCCTGTGGGGGGCTTCTTCCAGCCGAGAAGGGGGGTGCGGCAGGGGTGTCCTCTCGCACCTTTACTCTTTGTGTTGGCCGCTGATGTCCTCCCTCGTATGATTGATGGCGTGGCTGCGGCGGGCTTGACTCGGGGGTGCTATATTGGGGAGCTCCATGTCCCTTCTATTCAGTTCGCTGACGACACTTTATGCTTTGTTGAGGGGGGGCCCGCAAGAGTGTCCGGTATGGCCACTACTTTGCATTTGTTCAGTGAGGCCTCGGGCCTGGTGATTAATGCGTCCAAATCTAAAGTGGTTCCCTTCGGCATGGCGCTGGATGAGGCTATGGAGTGCGCTCAGATCCTGGGGTCCAACCCCTCCTCTCTCCCTTTTGACTATCTTGGGCTGCCGCTTGCGGTTGGCCGTACACAGATCCGTGATTGGAAGGTTGTGGTGGAAAAGATGGAGAACCGCCTCGCGGGGTGGTGTGCGGTTTTGTTATCCAGGGGCGGGCGGCTGGTCCTTTTAAAAGCGGTGCTTTCCTCTATCCCTATTTATTTTTTCTCGACCGGTGTTATACCCAAGGGAATTCGATTGAGGTTGGAGAGGTGTATGCGTGGGTTCCTGTGGGGGAGCAAGGGGGAGGGGAGGAGGGGGGTTCACCTCATGGGGTGGGAGGTGGTGACTTGGCCCAAGCGGCTGGGGGGCTTGGGGATCAGGCAATTGCAGTTGGTTAATGAAGCACTCCTTCTCAAGTGGGCTGCTCGCGTTTGGGGAAAGGAGGACAACTTTATGATTAATGTCTTGCGGGAATTGATGGGCGCACATTTCATTGGCGGCTTTCGGGGTTATGAGATTCGCCCCCTTTCTCCTTTCTGGCATGGAGTGACGGCTGTTTCTCGGCAAAACCGATCTCTTTTTAGGCCTGTGGTGGGCAACGACAACTTCTTCTGCTTCTGGGCCGACGACTGGTCTGGAAGGGGTGCTTTCAACTCTTTGTTCCCGCGTCTGTTTGCGTTGGTCGATGATAAGGATGCGTCGGTGGCCTCGTGCTGGGATCACGATTGCTGGAGCCCTATCATCTCGGCGAACTTGTCCGATCAGCGCCTGGAAGATTATCTATCATTATTGGCTCTCCTTGTTGATATTCCGCGTCCGTCTGCTGGGCGTGATCACTGGGCTTGGAAGGACGGCTCTTTTACCTCGCGTAAGGCGTATTATGCTCTTCCTCATTCCTTTAATGCTGATGATGATATCTTGGTGCGTGATTGCCGATTCTTGTGGGGCCTCAAGCTGCCTGAGCGCATAGGGATATTTTTTTGGCTTCTTCGTCGTGGCCGGCTTCTGACTCGAGATCGTGGTGCTGTTATCTTTCCGAACGTTGACTCCATGTGCGGTCTTTGTGGGGCGGAGCGGGAGACTATTACTCATTTATTTTTCGAATGTGCCCATGTTTCCGCGCTTTGGGCAGACCTTCCTTGGATTGATGCTGTCTCTGTATCTGCTTTGTGCGCCAGCTTGGTTAACTCTAGGGGGAGGGAGAGAAAGCTTCTCCTTGATCCAATCGCGAGGCTGTGGAGCATTTGGCTTGGGAGGAACGAGGCAATTTTTTCAGCTCAAAGGTTCTACAGGGAGAATATCAGTTTGCGTGCTAAGCGTCTAATGGAGGATTGGTCCCTTGGTTAGTCAATTTCGCTGTCGGGGGGGTTCCGCGGTTTGTGGCTGCCCTCTCGGGTGGGCCGGTTTGTGTACAGTTTTTGCGTTCTCTGTAATTTCTGTTTTCGTTTTCTTATTTTAATATATTGGGGTGATCACCATCGAGTGCCTCCCCCTCTTTTGAGCTTCAAAAAAAATGATCCTCTGGGCAGTGGCTTGGTGAAGATGTCCGCGGTTTGCTCTCCAGAGCTGACATGGGAAGTAGAAATCAGGCCCTTCTGAATCATGTCTCTGGTGTAATGGCAATCTACCTCAATATGTTTTGTTCTCTCATGGAACGCATGATTGTTTGCAACATGGCCTTAAATGTCGGTTTCGGTCACCATTTCGGTATCGACCAAAATAGAATTTCGATGGAATTTCGGTGGAATTTCGATCGAAATTTCGGTCATTTCGATCATTTTTTGTACTAGCACCCCCATATTTCGGTCATTTCGATTGAATTTCGATTTCGATTGGATATCGATATTCCACAGAAATTCGACCGAATTTCGCTGAAATTTGAGGCCATGGTTTGCAATGAATAGAGCAGCCTGGTTATCGCAGTGTAACTCCATAGGTAGAGGAACCTCTACATGTAGATCGCATAGCACTGCTCGAACCCACATCATTTCTGTACTTGCTTGGGCCATAGCCCTATATTCGGATTCGGCACTTGATCTTGCTACAACAGTTTGTTTCTTACTTTTCCAAGAAACGAGAGAAGTGCCAACAAATATTGCAAATCCCGAAGTTGATTTCCTATCCTTAAGACAACCTGCATAATCCGCGTCAGCATATGCAGATACAGAGAGTGTGTCTCCTTTCTTGAATAGCAATCCTGAGCTTGGAGATGATTTTAAATATCTCAATATCATGTGTATTGCATCCATATGTACCTGTCGAGGTTGCTCCATGAATTGACTCACTCGACTCACTGCAAATGCTATATCCAGCCTGGTAATTGTAACATAAATGAGTTTTCCAACCATCTCTCTATATCTCCTCTTATCAACTTCATCTGTATCATCATCGTATAGCTTCATGCTAGGATCCATAGGAGTCGTGGAAGGCCGACATCCAATCATGCTGCAAGCATATCTGTAACATACTTCCTTTGGGTCATCACTAGACCCTGTGCATTCCTAGCAAATTCCAACCCCAAGAAATACCTTAGGGTGCCCAGATCTTTAGTGACAAATTTACTGCCCAGAAAATCTTTCGCCATCTTGATTCCATGCGCATCATCTCCTGTAACAACAATATCATCAACATACACCATGATAGCCACAGTACCTCTAGACGTCTTCTGCACAAACAGTGAATGGTCTGCATTTGACCGCTTGAATCCCTGTCGTTCAATCAGGTCTGAAAGCTTTTGAAACCACGCTCTTGGACTCTGTTTAAGGCCATATATTGCCTTATGGAGTCTACAAACTTGCTGACACTCCCCCTCAGCAGCAAACCCTGGAGGCTGCTGCATATAGACCTCCTCTTGTAGATCTCCATACAAAAATGCATTTTTCACATCTAGCTGGAATAACGGCCAATCACGTGCTACAGCAACTGAAAGAAGGACACGTAAAGTAGAATGTCGAGCAACTGGAGAAAACATGTCCAAGTAATCAACTCCATAGGTCTGAGTAAAATCTTGTGCCACGAGCCTTACCTTGTACCGATCAAGGCTGCCATCTGCGTGATATTTAACGGTAAAGACCCATTTGCAGCTAACAATAGACGCTCCTGAAGGAGGAGGAACAAGTGTCCAAGTGCCACGGGACTGCAATGCGGCCATTTCTTCTTCCATAGCAAGACGCCATCTGCTATCTTGTAGTGCCTCCTGATAATTGCGTGGAATTTCTATTGCAGATAGAGCTGCTGCAAATCTCTGGAAATTGCCTGTAAGGCGATGAAATGAGACCTGTGAAGCAAGGGGGTAGGAAGCACAAGTACGCCTCTGCTTTCTAATAGCTATAGGCATGCCCAAATCTCCATCATCTGCCTCCTGCTGTGTTCCCTGTATCAGGAGATCCTCAGACTCATCGTTAGAAATCAAGTTATTAGGACCAACCTGAGGGCTGCTGGATGACTGGCCATTACCTTGAGCAGAGGAGGACCGACGAGTATAATGCTTTGGTAACGGGGGAACAATGGTCACTGGAGGTGGTAAAGGTGGAGGTGAAGGTATGACAGGTGATGTTGATGGAGATGGCACCGACGGTAACTGACTCACGAGAGGTGGTGGCATGAATACCTCAGTATCATAAGGCAAAGTAGTGAGTCTGTCACCTGTAGGAGAGAAAAACATCACAGATTCAAAGAATGTGACATCCGCGCTAACAAAATATTTTCGACGCAGCGGATCGAAGCAACGATACCCCTTCTGTGTCATGGAGTATCCTACAAACACACATTTGATAGCCCGGGGTGAGATCTTATCAAGACCTGGTCCCAACTGATGGACAAAACCAACACAACCAAAAACACGGGGTGGAAGTGAGAACAACTCCTTCTCAGGAAAAGCTAGAGAGAGAGGAGATTTCTCACCCAAGACAGACGAGGGCATGCACTTTACCAAGTATCAAGCTGTGAGAACAGCATCACCC
Organism: Ottelia alismoides; assembly: GCA_037367405.1. Taxonomy (NCBI): domain Eukaryota; kingdom Viridiplantae; phylum Streptophyta; class Magnoliopsida; order Alismatales; family Hydrocharitaceae; genus Ottelia; species Ottelia alismoides. The sequence goes on from JAZKJV010002872.1 coordinate 384,641, forward strand.
CAGAATGAGCGTGGAGCATGACTCTGAATAAGTAAGGTTCTAGTGATATCCAATAGATATCGATGTTTCCACTCTGCAACACCATTTTGTTGTGACGTGTAAGCACATGAAGTTTGATGAATTATGCTACGAGAGGAAAAGAACAAAGACAGAGTTCTAGTACAAAACTCCAATGCATTGTCAGAACGCACAATCTTGGTGTATGTTATTTGCTGATGATATTGTGTTGATTGACGAGACTAGAGATGGAGTAAATGAGAAGCTTGAGGTTTGGAGACATGCATTGGAGACTAAAGGTTTTCGTATAAGTAGGGCTAAGATGGAATATATGGAATGCACCTTTGATGGAAGCAATAGTGAAGGAATCGAGGTGAAGATTGGTGACGATAACATTCAGAAGAGAGATTCTTTTAGATATCTGGGATCTATTTTGCAACATGATGGGGAAATTGATGGAGATGTTACTAATAGAATAAATGCAGGCTGGCTTAAGTGGAGAGGAGCCTCCGCTGTTCTCTGTGATAAGAAAATTCCTTTAAAAATTAAAGGAAAGTTTTACAAAGCAGCCGTGAGACCTGCTATGCTTTATGGTTCTGAATGTTGGCCTGTGAACCATAGACATGTGCAGAGAATGGCTGTAGCAGAAATGAAAATGCTAAGATGGATGTGTGGACATACACGTAAAGATCGGATTCGGAATGATGCAATCAGAAAGAAAGTTGGTGTAGCTCCGATCGAGGATAAGATGCGAGAAAACCGCTTAAGATGGTTTGGTCATTTGCAAAGAAGGTCAATTGATGCACCGGTTAGGAGATGCGTGTATTGGGATGCTGAGCCGACTAAGAGAGGGCGAGGACGGCCCAAGAAGTGTTGGAAAGAGACTATACGAAGGGATCTTAGTTTTTTGGATATAAGTCCGAGATTAACCCAAGATAGATCTGAATGGAGGCGAAGAATCCATGTAGCCGACCCTACTTAATTGTGGGAAAAGGCTTTGTTGTTGTTGTTGTTGATAAACATTTGAATCACATCTCCTGCTTCAGATTTATTCTTCAATAAGAACACCTAAGACAAGCGAGAAAAATCATCTACGGCAACCAGATAGAATCTGTGTCCCTGGTGGTCAGGAATACGACTTGGACCCCGAATATCAATATGGACTAACTCGAACAAGGAGCCACTGCTCCGACTCTGACGACTCGGGAAAGTAGACCGATGATGCTTTCCCAACTGACACACTTCACATTGGAAGGACGACTTCGGAGAAATGTGGGGCAAAACACGACGCATCTTCTGAAGAGGAAGGTGACCAAACCATAGATGCCAGATATATGGAGAGTCTGATTCTCTAGAATGGAGAGATGCACCAACGTAAGGAGTATTGATCAGACGATAGAGACCATTCTGCTCACAACCATAGCCAATCACGTTTCCCGAGGGCAGGTCTTGAAAAACAAGAGATGATGAGTCAAAAATAGCTCGACAGTTTAAATCCTTTATAATCTGGCTAATGGACAGCAAATTCATAGAGAAATCAGGAGCATATACCACATTCTGCAATCTCAATGAAAGTTAAATTAATCTCCCCCTGTCCTGTGATCGGGGAATGTGTCCCATTGGCTATCACCACCGTTCGTCCTGAAGAAACTGGTCTATATGACGTGAGCTGTTCTTTCTCCCCACAGAGATGATGTGTCGTTCTAGAGTCCATAATCCAGTTTGTAATCATAGATCCATCACAAGATGTGAGAGCATGAGAGCTACCTGACGTATTAGACGTGGCAGGTGAACTGGCAGATGCAGAGACGACCACTTCTGACTGAACTTCAGGAGTTGTATCAGGGGGCATAATATTCCTCAGTCTGGCAACAAGATCATCAAATCGCTGGTCCAATGAGGAAGGTGCAGGAGACTCAACTTGTTCTGCTACCCGAGCTAATGCAGGAAAGCCATGCTTTGAGTAGCATGTGTCTTCGGAGTGGCCAGGTCGACGACAGTAACTGCATGGCTGATGAATCCGGCCCCCACGACCCCGGGGGCCTCGACCACGAAAGATAGAGGAGCCACCTCTGCCCCTGGAGGCTGCCATCGCTGAAGGTGTTTGGCTGGCAGTCGAGCTAGGAACAGTGATTCGACTCAGTCGGCGAAAAGCTTCCTCCATTGGAGGAATAGTAGCGTCAGCTAGAATATGAGATCGGGCAACATCATACTCTGGATCAAGGGCAGCCAGGAATACACCTACCATGGTAGCATTCTTGTACGTCTTCTGCTGTTCTGGAGTGGCTGCCAATGGCATTCCCTTGTAGGGAAGTGTACAGTGAATGAAGAGGGCGCTCATTCTGCTTGACTGTAAAAATATCATGTTGCAGCTGAAGTATCTTGGTCTCGTTCCGCGCTTGTGAATATGTCGCCGCTAGAATATCCCACGTAGCCTTAGCCGTGGGCTGATGTAGTTGGCGATATCTATCGTCAACGTCCCAGATAGCCAAACTTTGGCATACACATCATCTGCCTCCCACGAGGCATGCACCCCAGTCTTCTCCACTGGCTCATCTTCGGTAAGAATATGTTTCTTACCATTCGACTTCATCAGGCTCATGAACTGCATGGCCCAGAGCTCATAATTTGTCCCGTCCAGTTTCACGGTAGGTGCTGGACCTCTGAATGCGCCAGTGGCGGGTACATCAACCCTGTTCTCAGATATCTTGTCGAAAGAAAGACTGTTACAGGTGCGAGAAATCAAAGTTTGTGTGTCTACACAAACATATATGGATTTGGGTGCATGTGTAGACTCATGCACGCCAACCCATCAACCAACTGAGGAAGCCGAGGCGATACTCAAGCGCGGGACAACACGCGATGCACGCGGTGCACGCAAGTCAAACTCGCTGTGCCCGCAGAACACGTGCGCGGTGCACTCGAGGACGTGCGCGCGTTGCGCGCTAGGGCAGGCGCGCTGTGCGCGCAGAGCAAGCGCGCGGTGCGCACGAGGACGTGCGCGCGGTACGCGCGAGGGCAGGCGCGATGTGCGTGGAAGGCTTGTACGGTGGCGCAAGGCGGCGACGCAAGGTAGCAGCACTGGAGAGGCGTCAGAGAGGAGGTGCGGCGCCGGAGAGGGTTGGAGGTGGGGTTAGGGTTTCTTGGGAATCGAGAGCTCCGGTCTAGGACCGCCGCTCTGATACCATGTTGGAGAAAATAAGAGCGCTTATTATTTCTGAGAACCCTAGGCTCTCTTATATAGTAGAGAGGCCTATGGGTAAATTACATAAAGCAGAAAACAGAAAGCGATAATAAGAAAGAGATACATATGGAATATGAAATACAAATATCTTCGCAAGGATTCTAAGCAAATTGCTTTTTCAAATATGATTTATTTGTTTTCTAACTGGCTTAGAAGGATAATGTCATCGGTGGTCAACCCATTGCAGGCAGCTTTTATACACGATGTCTATAGTAGATTCAATTGGTTATGTCTTCTTAGTTACAATGGATTGGAAGAGGAGGCATGCGGGTGGGATGCCGTGGAAGGTGGACTTCTACAATGCCTACGATTGTGTTGATTGGAGGCATCTTTAAAACTTCCTACATAAGAAGGGGTTTCTTGATTTGTTGATTGCCCGGATAAAGAAAAATGGTAATACCTTATCCTTCTGAGTGCTAATCAAAGGGAGGCATTGTGGGGATTTCTTCCAGCCTCAGTAGGCAACCCGACAAGGATGCCTACTGACACCTCTCCCGTTTATCATAGTTGCAGACACGTTTATAATCAATAGTCAATTGGCAACCCGGAGCGATCGCTTTCAAGGATACATGAACCATGAAATCTCATTTTGTTTCTACAATATGCTGATGTCACTTTCCTTGGGGGGGGGTCGTGAGGCTCTTTTAGCTCTGCTCAGAATTGTGTATTAACAGAGACAAATCAACATTTATTCCTTTCGTCATGCGTATAAAGGTGACTGAGAAATGATGGGTTGTTTTAGGCATGCCTAAATGTCAACTGGCGATGTCATGCTTGGGGCTTCCTTTGACAGATTGTCTGCTCAATGCAGAGGATTGGTCTCACATTATGAAAGCAAGCTTGTTGGTTAGAACATTAGATGTTTGCAAGGGGATTGAACCTACTAAAGTTGAGTGTGTCAGCAATTCTATTCTTTTACTTATTGATGCATAGGCTGCCCATGAAGATTCATCAATGACTTAAGAGTTCAATATGAAGATTCTTTTAGGCTAACTTTTGACAAGAGAGGAAATGGGTGAATTTGGTATCCCGGAGCGTGGTTTCTAAACTTATGGTGGAGGGTGGGTTAAGAGTTTATCTACGGAAGATGACCTTGTTAATAAGTGGGTGGTCAAGATATGGGATGAGGATATGATGTGCTAATTACTATGTGGGACCTATGGTATCACTGTCGACCTTAATCTGATCGATCAGAGGGTGACGATGCCTTCTAACTTCTAGAAAGGCATTTGCTCTATGTTATCAGATGTTGCCACTTTCTTGTAGTTATATGGAGGGATTTACACCTTTTAAATTTTGACGGGATGATTGGACAGAACTAGGGTCCTTTACGATAGATTCCCTTGCATGTGGACTTTTGGTTACTGAAAATTCAAATTGCTGACCCTTTTTGATTATCTAGGTGGGTGTGTGGGCACTGGTCTTCTCTGCGAGCTATTTAGAATCATGGAATTTGGAGCTGGAATCTTGTGAGAAACATGTAGCGGAGGCATGAACTTCAAAGGGATGCCACCAACATGCTTAGTAATGAAACTTGTCTTCTTGAACAATAATAACAACAAAACCTTTTCCCATAATTAAATAGGGTCGACTACATGGATTTTCTGCCTCCATTCAGATCTATTTTGGGTCATTCTCATGCTTAAATTCAAAAAATGAAGATCCCTTCGGATAGTCTCATTCCAACACTTCTTGGGTCTTTCTCACCCTCTCTTAACCGGCTCAACATTCCAAATCTCACATTTTGTAACTGGTGCATCAACCAACCTCCTTTGTAAATGGCCAAACCATAATAAGCGGTTTTTTCTCATCTTATCCTCTATCGGAGCTACACCAACTTTCCTTCTGATCGCATCATTCCGAATTGATGCTTTCGTGTATGACCACACATCCACCTCAACATTTTCATTTTTGCTACTGTCATTCTCTGCACATGTCTATGGTTCGCAGGCCAACATTCTGATCCATAGAGTCACAGCAGGGCTCACGAGTGCTTTACAATAGTTTCCTTTGACTTTCAAAAGGATTTTTTATCACAAAGAACAATAGAGGCTCCACTTCACTTTAGCCAACCTACATTTATTCTATGAGTAACATCTCCATCAATCTCCCCATTCTTTTGCAAAATAAATCCCAACTATCTAAAAGAATCTTTCTTCTGAATGTTATTGTTTCCAATTTTCACCTCAAGTCCTTCACCGTTATTTCCATCAAATGTGCACTCTATATATTCAGTCTTACCCCTACTTATACGAAATCTTTTAGGGCTCGTTAGGTTGCCAGTTTACCCCGAGGTAAGCTGACATACCCCCTGCCAAGCTTGCAAAAGTCTGCCCGACTAGTCGAGTCGGGGGGGAGGGGGGTAGCTGACTCGACTAGGTCTAGTCGGCCATTAGTTGGTCAACCCGACTAGTCGGCCGACTTTTACATCTAAGTTTTATATTTTTTTTTTCAGTTTTTTGCTTTTTCTAAAATCAAACTTATTCTAATATGCTTCATGTTATATTTAAAGTCAATTATTTCTTTTGTTTCATTATGAATGTATAGAAAACGTACAAATTTATGTTAATATATAAGCAAACTTATTCTAATGGGATTTTTACCCGGCAGACCCTGTAATCTTTTGCAATTACCGCTACGACCTTCGAAACATCCTAATTCCTCCCTCGACCCTTCAAACTTTCTCCGTCTTACCCCACGGACCTTACCGTTAGATTGACACATCTAAAGTTAACTCATGGAGTTAAAAACGAGTTAATCTAACCAATCCACGATCGGACGGCTAGAATTAATCAAGAGAAAAAAAACCTCCCTTCCTTCTCCTCTACCGGTTTCCCCCAACTGCACCTCCTCTTGCATCTCCTCCCTCGACCGAAGCACGACCGTTACCGCGCCAGCAGCAGCAGCGCGGCGGCGGCGGCCACATTTCCCGCCGCCATGCCGAAGCACTACCGCACCAACCTTCCCTCAATCTCCCTCCCACTCTCCGCTCACCTCTCACGTATTATCCATCTCAGGGAAAGAAAGAAGGAGGGCAATTCCACCAGATTCACCACGAGTTCCAAGGCCGTCCGCTACCTCCAGACCAATCTCACCAATTTCAGAGGTGCGGGGGGTTCGAGCCGCTTGCGGGAGGGCTCCAGGGATGCGGGGGGTTCGAGCGCTGGAGGGGTGGAGGGGAGGCGGCGGAGGTGCGGGGAGGCCCGGGGGGAGGTGCTTCGTGCGGCGGCAGGGGAGTCGCGAGGTGCGGGGGAGTGGGCCCGTGGCTTCGAGCGGCAGGGAAGACCTGGGGGGGTGGGGGTGCGGGGCTTCGTGCGGCAGGCAAGCCGCAGGGGGCGGGGGAGCGGGCGGGGAAGAAGGGGAGCCGCGGGGCTTTCGACCGGCGGCAAGGGTTCGGGGAGGTCCGGGAGGGGGGGGGTGTGCTTTCGAGCTCCGGGGGTGCAGGGGAGCCGGGGGTTGGTTCGGGGAAGAAGGGGAGCTGCAGGGGCTTTCGAGCCGAGGGCTCCAGGGGTGCAGGATGACCGGGGGGTGGGGGTGAGTTGCAGGAGGGCTTCGTGCGGCAGGCAGGGGAGTCGCAGAGGGCTTCTGCGACGGAATCACGGATAGAGGGCAAACACGAGGTGCAAGTGAAGAGCGAGGTCGGAGGGCAAGAACGAGACGGTCGAAATCAGAGGTCGGGGAGGAGGGCGGGGACGATGGAGTTCGATGAGGTGGTGGGTTCTGGGTGGTGGGAAATGAGGAGGGTTGAAAGAGAGTGGCAATTGATGTAAATTCGATAAATAAATCAGGCATAAATTAAAATATTGTAACGGAATCCGGTTACTTTTAACGGGTAAACGGATGGAAGTTAACCACAGGGTTTATAGGATAAGAGTTAGCAAGTTTGCAGGGTCGAGGGAGGAATTATGATGTTTCAAAGGTCGCAGCGGTAATTGCAAAAGATTACAGGGTCTGCCGGGTAAAAATCCCTATTCTAATATACAATAATGTTATATTTAAAGTTAATTACTTCTTTTGTTTCATTACGAAAGTATAGAAAATTACAAATCTATGTATAAAAATGATTTATATATTTAAAATAATTAAAAAAATTCAAAACCGACAAATGGCCGACAAATCCGATTAGTTGCCCGACTGCCGATTAATCCTTAGTCAGTGACCTCGCCGACCGAGTACTGACTACCACTTTCTACAACCTTGCCCCTTGCTCTATCCCTGCATTCCTGGGTTGGAATTAGTTGAATGTACTGCATAATTTCTTTGTTATAAAATTTTTTAACCACGTTCAAATAAAGAATTAACATAAAACATATTATAATCATTAAAAAAGATAACATAACACATAATCAATGTAACATCACATCACATTTTTCATTCAAACCCCCTCCAACCCTCCTAACCATCCAACCATCTACTATTCACATGAAGTTACTCCAACCCAACCCAGTTACCAAACATGCCCTTAGGGTGCGTTTGGTTCGTGGGTTATCCAGGGGAGGATAACCCGGTTTTGTATGTGTGTGTTTGGTTGGTGGGTTAAGGGTTGGGAGGGTTTTGTGATGTGATTGTATTGTAATTTGAAAAAGTTGGTAGTTATTATGATATGATTGTATTGAAATTTGAAAAAGTTGGTGGTTGTGATGTGATTGTATTGAAGTTTGGAATAATGAGAAGTTGAGTATTTTATGATTTTTAGATGATATGATGGTATAATATATAATTTTTTTGATGGGAAGGGAGTGTGCCCGCTAGTGGGTTAAAAGTGTGGGTTTTGGGGGGTTACCCACCCAAAGTGGGGGTAACCCCCCAACCGAACAGGGTCTTAGTCTCTAAGACATGTCTCCAAACATTCAGCTTCTCATTTACTCCATCTCTTGTCTCATCAATCAACACTATATCATCGACGAACAACATACACCAAGGCATATCGTCCTGAATGGGACTAGTCAACTCATCCATAATTAAAGCAAAAATGAATAGACTCAAAGCTGAATGTTGATGCAGATCGATGTTGATGAAATAGTCAATTTTCCCAGACTGGATCCTTACACAAGATGAAGCCTCATCATACATATCCTTTATAAGGTTAATGTATAGGTCATATACTTCTCTCTTCAAAACTCTCCACACTTCGGACTGAATGATAAGTATTCTCTAAGTCAATAAAAATCATACGGAGTTTCTTTTTTTAGCTCTATAAATCTCAATTGTTCTCCTCAACAAGTGGATAACTTCAATAGTTAAGCGACCTGACATGAATCCGAATTGATTTTCAGTTACTTTGGAAACTTAATTCAACCTTCTTTCGATCACATATTCCCAAATTTTCATTGTATGATTCATCAGTACTTCGAACAATTATATATATTTCCTTTATTCTTATAAAGAGGTACCACAATGCTTCTCCTCCATTCTTCAGGCATTTTCTTACTTCGTCAAATAAAAAGTTCTAAGCCTTCTCCCACTACGAGTAGGGTCGGCTACATGGATTCTTGCTCAAATCCAGGTTAAAAGATTCGACTATTTTTTACGCTGGCCGTCGACTACCTAACGCAACCCTTGCAAAAGGCGGATTTGAACCATGGTCTTTTGGGTGGTAGACACACTGCACTACCACCAGACCATTTAAGTAGGTACTGCATCGTCAAATAACATTGAATAAATTTGTGAGCCAACTCAAACTTCGTTCACCTAGAACTCTCCAAACTTCTATAGGAATGTCATCATGTTCTATCCCTTTCCCAGGTTTCATAACCTTTAATGCCTCCTCTGCTTCCTTCCTTTGTATCCGTCTATAGCTTGCACGATTCAGGTAACATCCACTATCAACAAAATCTCCCAAAGTATTCTCTTTATTCCCTTCCCAAATGAAAAGCTTATGGAAATACTGCTTCCATCTAGTCTCAATCTTTTTGAGTAACAAGTACATGTCCTTTCTCATCCTTGATGCATCTCACCAGAGAAAGATCTTTGGTCTTTGTTTCTCTTGCCTTGACCAATATAGAAATATCCTTCTGGCCCTCCTTCGAGTCAGCTTTTTGTACAAAACTTTATAAGCTTTTGACTTAGCTTTACTTACAACCTTCTTTGCTTCCTTCTTCGGCATTTTATAGTTTGTGACAGTTTCCTCTGTTATATCCTTATACAAAACTTTAAAGCAACCTCTTTTAATTTTAAGCTTCTCTTGCACCTCTTCACTTTACCACCAAGCCTCCTTTTGGTCTGAAACTCCTCCTTTAGATTTGCCTAACATCTCTTTGGCTACCCTTCGGATGAAAGATGCTACCGCCTTCCACGTCTCATTTCCACTTCTGTTACAATTCTAAGATAAGTTTTCTAAAACCTTCCCTTGAAGCTTGACTGCTTCAATTAAAGATTCCATCATTTAGTTCTCATAATATGGGAACCATCCTCCTTTTTGCCAACCCTATTATTTGCACATCCATGACTAGCAAGCGATGTTGAGATGTCAAGCTCTCTCTTGGGATTACTTTGCAGTTTCTGCAACCCAACCGATCTCTTCTCATCGTATAGTAATTTATCCATGTTTTAGTCGGGCCACTCGTATAAGTAATAAAATGCTCCTCCCTCTTCTTGAAGACAATGTTTGCTATGAAAAGGTCATAAGCAGTTACAAAATCCAGAATGACCCCTTGTCAATTCTATCCTCGAAGCCATGGCCTCCATGAACACTAACATACCCTAAAGCATCATTTTGCACATGCCTATTAAGATATCCACCTAGGAAAATCATCTCTCTTTGTGGGATTCCTTGCATAATCTTATCCAAATCCTCCCAAAAAGCTTGTTTAATCTTTTTCTCTAAACCAGCTTGCAACACATAAATTGAGATTATATTCATAACTTTTTCTCCCATCACCAATTTTAGCAAAATAATCCAATCCCCATATCTCTGCTTCTCAACCACTATCCTTCAAATCCTTATGGACAACCACTCCAACACCATTTCTACCCCTCTTTACTTGAATACCATAACTTAAAACCTATCTTCTCAATCTCCCTTGCTTTCTCTCTAGCCCATTTTGTCTCTTGTAGACATAGTATCTGAATCTTCCTTCTTTCCATTCATATCTACTATCTCCATCGATTTACCAGTTAAAATGCCAATATTCCAACTACCTATCCTCAACTTCTTTTGCAACCTCTTTTGGACTAACTTCTTTACTCGCATACGTTCATCATGCAAGAAGCCTTGCAAATTTTGGATTGCATTCGGGTGGTGATGTAGCAGACTTAGCTTATGTACTTGCATGCGTTCTTCATGCGAGAACCCTTGCAAATTTTGAAATACATTTGGACAACTTGAAGAAGGTGGCATTAGAACAGATGTAGTACCTATGACTAATCAAACTATAAAATTAATATCCTTATTCGATACTAAAATAACCAAAGAAGGCACATGCCATTGCACGAGGAGACAACTTATCATCGTATGGAAATTCTTGAGATGGAAATTCTTGAGAAAACTAGTACATCCAATTATGCGTGGAAGTAATGGGAGAAGGGTATAAGTAACCCATCTAAGCACAATAAAAGGACCCTGATTCATCAAGTACATGAAAGTGAGTACTACATCTTAGAACTTTTAGGAACCTTCATCTCATTTGGAAAAATGTGAAACATCTCAGGAAGATGTCTAATGTTCATCTCTACAATTCCATTTTTCTACGAAGTATACATGCATGAAGTCTGCTTAAGGCAATAAATAGCCTCATGAAGTCCGTATATTTTTTGATACTCCCCCTTAGCAGCGAACCTAGGTGGCTGATGCATATATACTTCCTTCTACAGATCGTCGTATAAGAAGGAATTCTTGACATCCAGTTGGGAGAGCGACCCGTTTCGTATAACAATAACAGAGAGGAGGATTTGAAGAGTAGAATAATGCACCACGAGGGAGAAAGTGTCATGATAATTCACACCATATGTTTGAGTGAATCCGCGTGCCACACATCCAGTATTGTAGCTATCAACATCATCATATTCTCTCTGCTTCACTGTAAAGAACATTTAATATATTTGAGAGAAGAAAATATGAAATTAAGCTACTGCTATAGAGAACCTTACACCTTTTGGGAATAGGGAATTGAAAAAACAGTAGGATCAATAGAGTATGAAGGCGTGTGCTTTCTAAAGCTGCAATGATAGACTAAAATCCAGAGCCAATTGTCATGGACAATCGAAGATTTGAATCGCCATCCAAGATAATCTCCCTCTTATTAGAGCGCTCCGTCCGCTCTTACTTGAAGTTCCTCGCCTAGAATGCGATGTGGTATGGAATGGAGAATTATGGCAAAATTAGGACATTCGCTCGTTCAATTTTACCCTATAAGATTTTCCGTCCCATTAATTTGAGTCTAACTAAATTAGGGGCAAGTTAATTTTATTTACAGTTAATTGGGTCTGTTAAAGTTTTTATTTCTTTTTAGATAAGAAGATTGCATGTGATCTCCAATCAATTAGTTTAATGGTTAGATCAATTAGTTAGTTGGTTAGAAATATTTAGAATCCAATTAGGATATACTTGGATTTGATTTTAATTCTCTTTCTATTTTTGTAATTGCACCCCTTCTGTATAAAGGTGATGATATCATGGTAGTCCTTTAATTTAATAAGTTGAAGTTGAATTGAAATTGAGATTTATCTTATTTATCTCTCCCCTATCTCTTTTCTCTCTCCACACGATCTTTGCGTTTCTTCTTCCCCAAATCCCTCGCAACCGACACGTGCCCTCTCTTCCTCCACCCTCCAAATTTCTTCCACCAAATAATTTTTCACCGTAGAAATTTTCTATTTGGATTATTGGTATCAGAGCATGGCCTACAAATCATCCTCACATTTGACGACGCATTCAGTCAGGTGTTCATGCAAACATAAATATGAAGAATCTTGTTCAACGGGCCATGCATGGCATGTTGAGGTTAGAAAACACTATCCAATATGCTCCAGGTTGATACGAGTATCTAAGCTTTGTCAAGAGAAATGCGAAATTCGCTGAACATTGAATCTTTGACACGACAACTAGAGGAGACCGTCACTAAAATCACTGCCAAAAAAGATGTCGAGTCACCACCTCCTGTCCCCAAAGCTACTATCCATGAGGTCCTCGAACCTCCTCCCCCTTCCTCAACACTACAACCATTGCCGCCGACTCTGGCTCTAGACCCGCTACCACCTCCCCGTCACCTCCCGCTCCAGCCCCACCACCCTCACGGCCCAGAACCCATCTTCTCTATTGTCTACCCCTATTATTACCACCTCCAACTCTGTCCCAACAATCACATCGCCGCCCCAGTCGTGGCTGCACCACCCATGCCTCCGACACCATTATCGCCTTCCTTACCACATCCCGTGACCCTACCCATTATCCCAGCACCATCACCACCTCCTACCGAACTCCCGCCACCCTATATTACACCAGCCACACCATCTTTCCATGTGCACTTGCCACCACCACCATCATTGGAGTCTCCATCCACGCAAATCCTGACGTCGTTGTTTATACACCCCAACCCCCACGGCACTAACCATGACCTCCACTATCGACCTCACTCCAAATATTGCCAGTATCGACCCCAACGACGCCCTCATGGCTAGGTGTACTGCAAGTGCAACCGTTGTCATCACCCTTCTCGAAGAGGCGCCATCGGTGGAGTTCCATTCCTAGCTGTTGTCATCGCTTGAGTAGGGGAAGGGAAGAAACCCTAGCTGCAGCTAGGGGCCTTCGCTCAATTGGGATTCCAATCTTGTAAGTCAAGGGATCCTAAAGTGTTCTGGAGAAATTATGGCCAAGTCCCCCACTCAAAAATCTTTTATCAAAAGGTTAAGCTAAGAGAAAGAAGTTATCTAAGTGAAGGGGTAGAAATCTTATACTTTCACCCCCCTCTTCGGAGAAATTACATGAATTACTAGATCAAAACAAGATTATTTCAGCATGCATTACAATCAAATATCACGCAACTCATCATGAGACGAGTTTTTCGAAACGGTAGAGCTGATGCAACGCAGAACAGAGAATTATGTCAAAAATTAGGATGTTTGTCCGTTCACTTTTCTTCGATTAGGTTTTCCATCTGATTAATTAGAGTATAATTAAATTAAGGTCAAGTTAATTTTATTTATGATTAATTGATTTCGTTGAAATTTTTTATTTCTATTTAAATAAGGAGATCGCATGTGATCTTCAATTAATTAGTTAAATAGTTAGATCAACCAGTTAGTCTGTTAGAGATAATTAGAGTCCAACTAATGTATGCCAGGATTTGATTTTAATCCTCTTTATATTTTTGTAATCCCACCCCTCCTATATAAAGGGGATGGTAGTCTTTTGTTTTAATATGTTGAAGTTGAATATTTATCTCATTTATCTCTCCCCTCTCTCCTCCATCCACACGATATTCACGGTTCTTCTTTCCCAAATCCCTCGCAACCGACACACCTTCTCTTCCTCCACACTCCAAATTCTTCTCCATCCAAAATTTTCCAGCGTCATAATTTCTATTTGCATCAATTGGTTTCGAAGCTTTTGCCGATTTTCATTTAATAATGATTTTCAGTCCGCTAACGAGTGTCTAATTAAATTAAATTGATACGAATTGCGCCACAGTTATTAACTAAAATTTATGCAAAGTGTGTCATAGTTAATAAATGAGGGACAATATATTACTAAATTTGGTCTAAATGTCTAATAGTTGCCTTGACCGCATCCTACTCGAATTCGCTAACTGTATATTTGGGGTTTTCTTGATTTTCCTCTTAGCCCCGCCTATATATGACGTAACTTGACTACTTTTTTGATATTTATTTTTAAGCTGGTTTTTGATAATCTAATATTTTTTTATCAACTATACCTCAAAACAAAATAACTAGTAAATCATAAAATCCCCTACAATGACGTAATTTGATTTCTCTTTTGACAATATTATCATTATAGTCGGTCCTTTCTTTTCTTCTTGTATTGAAGGTTGTATCCTCTTCTCAGAAAGGAGTTGCCTAAAGAATGAGTTCATCAATTCTAGTGAACTCCTTAACACGAATAAGGTAGGAGCTTTCCTCCACCAACAAAGGTCGATGAACGAGTAATTACTTACGGTTTCCCTGCGGAAATTCCTATAGGAGGCGAGTCTCCCGCAAAGTAGCACTCTCACCCTGTAAAATCTCTTGTTGTACAGAAACGTCGACAATGCCATTGGTGGAAACCAAATGTTCTGGATTTACTCGAGGCGTGTTGGATGATGGGGAAGGCACATTAGAAGGAGGTCTAGTAGTTGGCCTGTGAATGTACACAAGAGACAAACTCCGAGTTACAAGAGGTGTAGTAGGGGCAAGACACGAAGGAGATGGAATGTAAACCTCCTCACCAGACTCAAAAGAAGTCTTCTTGTCGTTTGTGGGAGAAAATTACATAACAAACTTATAGAGTGTGACGTTAACATTGAGATAATACTGTTGTTGATGCAAAAATGATTCGCACGATGAGAAGAAATAAATTTTGTTGGTGGATTCTCGGTGGAAGAATAATTGGAAGGGTTGAGAGGAGAAGCTCGTCGGGAAAACGAGGGGTTTGGAGGAGAGAAACGTGAAGACCACGCGGGGAAGGAGAGCATGGATGGACATATCGATATCGATATCGTGTCGATATCGATATATCGCCGATATATCGATGATATATCGCCGATATATCGATATAGCTAGGAATCTTTCTGAAGAAAATGCTGAAAATCGGATATATCGATATATCGATTTCGATATCGATATCGTGTCGATACTGATATATTGGCGATATATGGCCGATATATCGGGATACGGCCTTCCATGAAGGAGAGAGACGAGAGAGAGAGAGATAATCTCAAATTTAATTAAAATCTGACCCCCTAAAACAATAGCCTTTCATCCCTTTATATAGGACGGATGAGGTTACAGAAATAGAAATTCAACTTCAAATTCAAACTACTTATCCTAATTTGACTCTAACCGACTGACTAAATTTGAAATTCAAATTGAACTAACTACTTTGAGATCACAGGCGATCTCTTTATTTAAATAAAATTACGACGACTCAAAATAAACATAAATAAAATTAACCCCCAATTAGGATAAAACGTAGAAAATGAGGCCCTATTTATCCGTTTCACGCTGCATCAATTCTCCTCCATTTGAAAAATTCGTCTCCCGACGAATTGCTTGAACTAGATGCGTCGTTGAGAATTCGTCCTTGAAATTGTAGCTTGCAATTCCTTCAATTAGATCCTTTTCAACATTACGCTTGTAGTTCTTTCCAATTGGAGGATGTCTCTGCAATTTTCGTACCCCTTCACTTAAATAGAAGTCATAGCATAATATATCCTCCAATTGACCCTTTGGATAAAAACTTTTAAGATGAGGGGTCTTCCTGCAAATATCCCAAAATAATTTCAAATTCCTAATGTGGTGGGATACGAATCCTTTTGAAGAGGAGCCCTGCGTTAGGGTTTTCCTCGTCTTCAAGCAACGTCGACAGCGGCACCGAGGTCGGCGACACAGGCGACGCATGGGTCGGCGGCGGTGGCCTGAACTGGGAAGCTGCAAGCCGGGGTGGATGTCTGAAAAGGGAGGCCATGGTCGGTGGCGATGAGGGTCGTGGCGCGAGCGGAGCCGCGGGTGTCTCCAGTGTCCGTGGCCGAGCGGTAGGGCGGGAGCTTGATCGCCCACATGGGTTGTTGTGGCTCGTAAATGGCGACGTTGTGCGGGGCCGATGGGTAGGGGTCGGCAGCAGTTATCACGGGGAAGGAAGTTGGCAGGTGGCGATGGGGTTGGGGGCTTGCCTGGGAGCGCGGGGGCAGCGGAATGGGGTGCGGGAGGAAGGGAGTTGGTGCGGGGGGGTGGCGATGGGGTTAGGGGCTTGCCAGGGAGCGCGGGGGGGATGCTGGCGACAGGGGGGCTGGGGCTGGGAGGTTTGCTGGGGTGGCGGGGGCGGTGGGAGGGGGTGCTGAGGGTGTGAGGGCTGTGGCGGGCATCGTAGGGGGTGCAATGGTTGCTGAGGGAGCGGGGGCGGGGGCTGGGGGCCGTGCCGCAGGGGGTGTGGGGGTAACGAGAGGGACTGGGGCTAGGGCTGGGGATGCGGGTGCAGCGAGAGGGGGGCCGGGAGCTGCGAGGATGGTGGTGGGGGTCCGCGAGAGGGCCACAGATGGACTGTAGATCGATTTCGGCAGCGTTTGCAAGTCTGAAATCACCCGGACAGCAAGCAGGTCGACGTTTTCCTCCTCCGAAATGGCCGGGACAGCGAGCATATTGTTGAGGACGGCACAGATTTCTTGGCTCTCTTCATCAGGAACTTGGACGAAAGTTTCACCGGCCTTTTTGGCAATGATTTCTTCTAGTTGTCGCGTCAATGACTCGCTGTTCTGTGACACCACAGCTTGCATATCAGCAAAAACTTGGAGCATATTCGATAGTGATTGTCTAACCTCAGCACGCCATGCACGGTCGTTGGAGCGAGATCCTTTGAACTTTTCTCGTGAACGACGAGAGGGATCGCCAGATCGTGAGGACGATCTGTAGGCCATGCTCTGATACCAATTGATGCAAAAATGATTCGCACGATGAGAAGAAATAAATTTTGTTGGTGGATTCTCGGTGGAAGAATAATTGGAAGGGTTGAGAGGAGAAGCTCGTCGGGAAAACGAGGGGTTTGGAGGAGAGAAACATGAAGACCACGTGGGGAAGGAGAGAGACGAGAGAGAGAGAGAGAGAGATAATCTCAAATTTAATTAGAATCTGACCTCCTAAAATAATAGCCTTTCATCCCTTTATATAGGAGGGATGAGGTTACAAAAATAGAAATTCAACTTCAAATTCAAACTACTTATCCTAATTTGACTCTAACCGATTGACTAAATTTGAAATTCAAATTGAACTAACTACTTTGAGATCACAGGCGATCTCTTTTATTTAAATAAAATTACGACAACTCAAAATAAACGTAAATAAAATTAACACCTAAATCCTAATTAATGGATAAAACATAGAAAATGAGGCCCTATTTATCCATTTCACGCTGCATCAGTTGTCTAACAGGATCAAAGCATCGGTGCCACTTTTGGGTTTGAGAGTAGCCAACAAAGATGCACTTGACAACTTTGGGGGATGGCTTATCACAGTCATGAGTTAAGTGATGAATAAATTCCACGGAACCAAATACACGAGTTGTTAGAGAGAAGAGGTCCTTTTCGGAAAATACAATCGAATAAGGAACCTTTTCTCCTAATACGGAGGACGGCATACGATCGAGGAGGTAGCAGACACTGGGGATGGTTTCTCCGTAGTAAGAGCGGGGAAGATAACCCTTTATAAGGAGAGTCATGATAACATCAATGATATGATTGTGTCTGTGCTGGACAACACCGTTTTACTAAGAAGTATATGCACACGAGGACTGATGGGGAATCCCAAGAGACTTAAAGAATTAAGAGTGCTGGGCAGTATGAAACCCCAGGGCATTATTAGAACGAACATACTTAAAAATAGAAAAATATTCTTTATTCCAACAATGAATGTTTGCATAATAGAATCACCCCCGGACTTGTTTTTCAATAGAAAATCCCAAGAAAGTCAGGTAAAATCATCAACAACAAGATAGAAATTATCCCTGGTGATCAAGAACACGATTGGGACACCAAATATCAAAATACAATAATTCAAATAAAAAATTACTACTATGGCTGGGAAACTGTTAACTGGTATGATGATTGTTGGGAAAAATCGAAGAGTTGTTTATTCCTGGGAACTCTAGGCTCTCTTATATAGAGGAAAGACCTATGGGTAAATTATATAAGATGCACATAAAGGAATAAAATAACGGAAAAGTACATAGGATCATAGAAATATCACTACACTCCCCCTCAAGATGGAAATAGATGTCAACCATGCTCAGCTTGGAAGAACACTTCTGAAATGGTCCTCTGAGCAATGCCTTGGTAAGATATCTGCCACTAGCTCTCCTGAACTGACATGGGAGGTAGAAATCAAACCCGTCTGAATCATATCTCTAGTATAATGGCAGTCTGCCTCAATATGTTTCGTTCTTTCATGGAATGCAGGAGTATTCACAATGAATAAGGTAGCGTAATGATCACATTGTAACTGCATGGATAGAGGTCCTTTTATATGCAAATCTGCTAACACTGCTCGAGCCCACATCATTTTTGTGCTTGCTTGTGCCATAGCTCTATACTCAGATTCAACACTTGATTTAGCCACAATCATTTGTTTCTTGCTTTTCCAAGAAACAAGAGAACTGCCAACAAACACAATGAAGTTCGAAGTAGACTATCTATCCGTAGGACACCCTGCATAGTCTGCATCAACACACACAGAAAAAGAAAGAGTTGCTCCTTTTCTAAATAACAATCCTGCACCTGGAGAAGATTTTAGATAACTCAAAATCATGTATATAGCATCCATATATATATATATCAGGACTGTTCCATGATCTGACTCAACCGAATCATTGCAAAAGAGATATCGGGTCTAGTAATAGTAGTATAGAGGGGCTTTCCCACCATCTCTCTATATCTCCTTCTGTCAACCTCATCTGGATCATCATCATATAACTTTATGCTAGGATCCATAGACGTAGTAGAGGGTCGACACTTAATCATGTCTGTCTCAACAAGCATGTCTGTAACATACTTCCTTTAGGTCATCACAAGACCCTGTGCATTCCTAGCAAATTCTAACCTAAGAAATACCTTATGGTGCTAAGATCCTTGGTAACAAATCGACGACCCATAAATTCTTTTACCATCTTGATCCCCTGCACATCATCTCCCGTAACAATTATCATCAATATAGACTATGATGACAACAATACCTCTAGGTGTCCTCGGCACAAAGAGTGAATAGTCTGCATTTGATCTCTTGAACCCCTGCCTTTTAATCAGATCCGAGAGCTTCTGAAACCATGCCCTTGGACTTTGCTTAAGGCCATATATTGCCTTATGGAGTCTATAAACCTGCTGACACTCCTCCTCAGTAGCAAATACCGGAGGCTGCTGCATGTAATCCTCCTCCTGTAGATCTCCATACGAAAATGTATATTTAATATCTAGCTAAAACAAAGGCAAATCACGTACTATTGCAACTGAAAGTAGGGCGCGTAGAGTTGAGTGACTAGCAACTGGAGAGATCATGTCCATATAATCCACGCCATAGTTCTGAGTAAATCCTCGTGCCACTAATCTTGCCTTGTAACGATCAAGGCTCCCATCTGCATGATGTTTAATAGTAAACATCCATTTGCAATTGACAACAGATTCCCCGGGAGTAGACACCAAACTCCAGGTACCACGTGATTGTAAAGCAACCATCTCTTCCTCCATAGCCAAGCGCCAACGACTATCCTTCAAGGCCTCCTGATAATTTCGTGGAATGCCACGGTAGATAGAGCCACTGCAAATCTCTGAAATTCCCCTGTCAGATGATGAAAGGCGACTTCCTGAGAGGCAAGAGGATATGAAGCACAAGTATGCTTCTGCTTCCGAACTGCAAATAGGTATATCCAGGTCATTGGGAACCTCCTCCATCCATGGTCTCTTGCAATGATTCCTGCACAGATATATCTCCAGAGCCATCGTTAGAAATCATGTTATCAGAACAAACCTGGGGCGTGCTGGATGATGGGTGATGACCATAAACAGAAGCAGGCCGACAGATATAGAATTTTGGTAATGGTGGAACAATGAGCACATGCGACTGGGTAGAAGGGGATGTAGGAGGAGGTGGTGGTGGAACAACAAGCACAAGAGGAGGAGATGACGGACACGTAGGAGGGGGTGGCATGAAAACCTCATCATCAGAGTCTGATGAAGCCAACCTGTCACTTGTAGGAGAGTACATTACAGATTCAAAAATGTGACATCAACACTGATGTAGTATATCCTGCGCAATGGATCATAACACCTGTATCCCTTTTAGGTCTTGGAGTACCCAACAAACACACATTTTACAACCCTAGGAGAGAGCTTGTCAAGGCTTGGAGTCAACTGCTGAACAAATGCAACAGAGCCAAACACACGAGGAGTAAGTGAGAACAATTCCTTCTCAGGGAAAGTTATATAGAAAGGAATTTTCTCACCCAAGACAATGGCATGTGATTCACCAGATAACATGTCGTAAGAATTGGATCACCCCAAAATGAGTGTGGGGTATGACTCTGAATGAGAGGAGTTTGAGTGACATCAAGTAGATGACGATGCTTTCTCTCTGCAATACCATTCTGTTGAGAAGTGTAAGCACAAGTTGTTCGATGAATACTTCCATGGGATGAAAAGAAACGTGATAGAGCAAAGGTACATAATTCCAAAGCATTATCAGTTCGCACACATTTCACAAAGGTAGAGAAAACATTCTACACTTCATTAATAAAAGTTTTGATCATATCCCTTGCTTTAGATTTATTTTTCAATAAAAAGACCCATAACAAACGAGAAAAGTCATCAATAGCAACAAGATAAAACCGGTGTCCCTGGTGATCAGGAACACGACTCGGACCCCAATTGTCAACATGAAATAACTCAAAAGGTTAGATACTGCTCCGACTCCGACGATCAAGAAAAACAGACCGATGATGCTTTCCCCACTGACACGCCTCACACTGGAATGAAGAACCTGGTGAAATCTATGGCAAAATAAGACATCTCTTCTGGAGAGGGAGGTTGCCAAAGCGTAGGTGCTAGGTGAAGGGAGAAACTAGTCCTGTTCCATGAGAGGATACACCAGCATAGGGATTTCGGACCATGCGATAAAAACCACCCTGCTCACAGCCACACCCAATCACTCTACCAATAAGAATATCATGAAAACAAGAGACGATGGATCAAAGATAGTTCTACAATGCAAACTGACTAATAGATAATAAATTTATAGAGAAATCAAGAGCATGTAACATATTCTGCAGACACATCGAAGGCGTTAAATGAATCTCCCCCTGTCCGGTGATTGGAGAATGACTCCTATCGGCTATCACAATAGTTCTCCCTGGTGGAACCTGTCTATATGTTGTAAGCTGATCTCTGTCCCCATAAAAATGATGCGTTGCCCCATAATCCATAATCCACTCAGTAATCTCAGATCCGTGACAGGATGTAAAAGCATAAGTACTACCTGAGGTATTATCTGTAGCAGAGGTACTAGCTGATGCAGAGGCTGCTATATCTGAATGGCCTCTTGAAGACGATGAAGAAGCAGGAGGCATGATATTCCGCAGTTTGGCTACGAGGTCATCAAACCTCTGATCTGAAGTAGGAGCAACTGGAGACTCAACCTGCTCCGCTACGTGGGCTGATGCAGGAAAACCATGCTTGGAATATCATGTATCCTCAGTATGACTTGGACGGTGACATCACGAGCTTGGCTGACGAATGCGGCCTCCTCTACCACAAGGTCCGCGTCCACGAAAAGAAGAAGAGCCTCCTCTGCATCGGGAGGCTACCATCGTCGAAGACGTCTGGCTAGTAGTTGTGGACGTAATAGTAATCCTGCTGGGCGTACGGAAAGCTTCCTCCATGGGAGGAATAGTGACATCCCCTAGAATCTGGGAACGAGCGACATCGTATTCAGGGTCAAGGGCTGCTAGGAATACACCAACCATTGTAGCGTTCCTATATGTTTTCTGCTGCTCTGGAATCTCCATGAGAGGCATGAAGCTGTGGAGCTTCTCAAACATCCCACGCAAGGATGCATACATGAATGAGGAGGCCGTCCATTCTGCTTGATAGTAAATATATCATGCTGGAGTTGGAGTATCTTGGTCTCGTTTCTCGCTTGAGAATAGGCTGCTACGAGGATGTCCCACATCGCCTTAGCAGTGGGCTGATGTAACACATCATTGGCGATCTTTATCATCAATATACCAGAGAGCCAAACTTTGGCATATGCATCATCCGCCTCCCGTAAGGCCTTAACACTAGTTTCCTCCATTGGCTCCTCTTCGGTAAGAATCCGTTTCTTGCCGCTAGACTTCATAAGACTCATGAACTGCATAGCCCAGAGCTCATAATTTGTCCTGCCCATTTTGACAATAGGCTATGGACCTCTGAAAGCGCCTGTGGCGGGTACATCGATTTTTTTCTGACATATTGCCGGATGTAGATAACTGGGGTTTTGTAGACCAATGAATGAATGCTTACACAGACATGCATGCATATGTAGACTTATGCACCCAAATCCATCAACCCGAAAATGTGCTCGATACAAGAAAAGAAGGTCGGAGACAAAAGATGGCCGCGATGGCACCGACCGTGGCGCACGGCGGCGACACAACAAGTAGGCGGTGGCCAGAGAGGCGACCACGGCTGGAGAGGCGGCTACGGCCTGGAGTCAGGGCCGCTAACTGCGGCGACAACGACATAGAGAGTAGGGGAGGAGGGGGGCGACAGGTGGAGGTTTAGGGTTAGGGTACGGAGCTTCGGTCTAGGACCGCTGCTCCGATACCATGTTGGGAAAAATCGAAGAGTTGTTTATTCCCGAGAACCCTATGCTCTCTTATATAGAAGAGAGACCTATGGGTAAATTACATAAGATGAACATAAATAAAACAACAGAAAAATACATAGGAACATAGAAATATCTCTACAATGATGCTTCTCGAGATGGCAAGCCTCACATTGGAAAGTGGACTAAGAAGGAATCTGCGTAGGGACTCTACGCTTCTGAGGAGGACGATGTCCGAGCCGAAGGTGCCACATGTACGGAGAGACTAATCTAGTGAGAATAGAAGATCTACCTGCATAAGGAGATTAGACCAATCTGTATCCCTTGCTCATGACCACATCCAATCACCTTGCTCGTAAGTATATCTTGAAACACAAGAGAAGATGGACCAAATATGACACGATAGTTTAGATCCTGGGTAATCTGACTAATGAATAATAAGTTCATAGAAAAGTCAAGTTCCCCAAGGAATTTTCGAGATTCTCATTCAGAAGCAACATCAAAGTCGTAGCTGCCCTTCTTATAGTTGACTCCAAAGTCGTAGTTTCCCTTCTTATAGTTGACTCGTTAATCATATTGAATTTGGGTTGTGCATGTAGCACACTTTGCAGACGCATGTTGAGTGTCAAGCAAATCTCTCCCCGTCCTGTAATAAGAGAATGTCTCCCATCGATAATAACTATAGATTGACCAGGGTGAACTGAACTGTAGGATGCGAAGCTCTTTAGCATCACATAGATGATGAGATGCTTCATAGTCCATGATCCATGCTGAAATGTTTTACCTATGACAAGCGGTAAATAATTAAGCTGTACTTGAGGTACCAGCAGTGCAATGCCAGATGGAGTTGGAGGAGCACTACTACAACCAGTGGAGGAAGCCATAATCTCCCTCAGAAGGGAGAAAATATTATCATACTTCTGATCAACAGAAGTAGCAGCAATCTCAAACTTCTTAGCAGCACGTGCAGATGCATGGAGACCATGCTTTTGATAGCATGTGTCTTTAGAGTGCCCTACTGTTGCAGTATGTGCACTTCGTGCGAGGGCGTTCACCTCCTCTGCCACATACACCACGTCATCTGAACTATGTCGATCCTTTTCTACCATGAGATGCGATCAAAGTAGAGGATGTCCGAGTAGTAGTTGCAGGTGGTACCGTGATCATGCTTAGTTTGCTGTAAGCCTCCTCCATGGGAGGCATGGCCTCAAATTTCAGCGAAATTCGGTCGAATTTCTGTCGAATATCGATATCCAGTCGAAATCGAAATTCGACCAAAATGATCGAAATGGCCGAAATATGGGGGTCCTAGTACAAAAAATAATCGAAATGACCGAAATTTCGGTCGAAATTCCACCGAAATTCCATCGAAATTCTGTTTCAGTCGATACCGAAATGGTGACCGAAACCGATATTTTGGGCCTTGATGGGAGGTATAAAAGCGCCATTGAGGAGCTGGTTGTGGATGACATTATACCGGGGATCAAGAGCCGCGGGAAACATACCCGCCGTCATGGCATTCTTGTATGCCATATGCTGTCTAATACACGCATTCAGAGGCATGAAGCTTCTTGAACATGCCCCTAAGCCATGAATAGAATGCGTAGAGAGGACGACCATCCTGCTTTGCTGTGAAGATGTCATATTAAAGCTGAAGAATCTTTGTCTAATCCCATATTGCCTTGGGAGTAGTCTGATGTAGACTATCATTGGCTTTCTTTGTGGTAATGATTCCAGTGAGCCAAACACACACTATGCATTGTCTTGCTTCCACGAAGCGTGCGCCCTAGTTTTGTTGGCCGGCTCAGATTGCGTCAGAATATAGTCATTGTTGGTTCTCTCTATGATACTCATGAACTGCATAGCACATAGTTCATAGTTGGTTCCATCAATCTTAATGATGGACGCGGGGTCTTTGAAGGACCCGGAAGGGGATAAATCGATCTTCTTCTCTAACATGACGAATGAAGGATACCTGGAATATGCGACTGGGGTGTGGTAGAACGATCTGATTTTATTTACATAATTATGTAAGGAATAGGTTGTGTGTGCATACTCAGAGCACAACCTTTCCTATCAACTTCGGAAGCGCTCTAGAGCAGTCGGGTTGTAATTAAAAGCTTAAAATCACCCTCAACTGCACCAAAATCAGAACACCGGGACCATGCGGTGTCCCAAGACGAATGGGTGGTGCCTGTGGGAGCCACATGGGTGGTGCGAGGCTACGCGAGCAATGCAGAGAAAGGTGGCTCGAGCAACGAGAAGGCCGCTAGGCCACGCGTGTAGTGAGAATGCTGCTGGGAGGCATGCTTAGAGGTGCAAAGATGTGCCATGACGCTGCTGCCGCTTCGTAGAGGCATGGAGGCACGGTTGCAGAGGCGAAGGCACGGAGGCTTGTTGGTGGGATTTGGGTTTCGAGGGCATTGGGGCTTTGGTCTATGACAATCGCTCTGATACCATATGAAAAGAAATGAATGTGATGTTTATTCTATGGTCATAGGGCTCCTTTGTA
Organism: Ottelia alismoides; assembly: GCA_037367405.1. Taxonomy (NCBI): domain Eukaryota; kingdom Viridiplantae; phylum Streptophyta; class Magnoliopsida; order Alismatales; family Hydrocharitaceae; genus Ottelia; species Ottelia alismoides. The sequence continues at coordinate 409,885 of JAZKJV010002872.1, forward strand.
TAGATTAGAATAGAAATCATAAGAACTAAATAAGAAATATATAGATACTATTTCTTATAACATACTTTGAAACCAAGAGTTATTTAACCCCTTGCTCCTGTGTCTTCCCCATCGTCCAACCTACCTCAGGTAGACATTGAGAACTTGTTTTTTTATTGATGATACAATTGATGTTTCTGTTCAACATGGTGATACTGTACAACAAGGTAATGTAGTTCAGCCAGTAGTTACAATTACGCAGAATGGGCTAAATGGTCTTTCTGAGGATTACATTCAACCCATTGCTTTTCGGAAGTGTTGATGCACGCGTGCCACGTATCCTCCCTCCATTCATCTCTCTTGCTCTTCTCTCAGAAGACTACACGAAGTTTGTGGTAGGATTGTTGCTCTTACCATTCCATACACATATCATGAGGTATTACAAGATAGCCAATGGCGATTGGCTATAGAAGAGGAGATGGTGGCATTAAAGTCTAGAGGTACACGAACCTTGGTCCTTGCCCCCACATCTGCATCTGTAATTGGGTGTGAGTGGGTATTCACAGTGAAACATCGATCAAATGGTCGTGTGGATAGCCACAAGGCTTAAATGGTGGCAGAAGGATTATCCCAGACATATGGTGTCGAATACTAGGATACCTTTTCTCATGCATCACACCATTCTACTCTTAGGATTCTTCTCTTTGTTGCAGGTGCCAGAGATTAGTCATTGTTTCAGCTACAACAACAACAAAGCCTTTTCCACAATTACGTAAAAGATCCGACTGTCACGATGCAACTTCTTAAATAATATATTTTTAAAATACTATTTAGGAAGTTGTCTCCGACTATTTTACGTTGGCTGTCGGCTACCTAACACAACCCTCCTCATTTACCCATGCTTGGGACCGGCCATGGCTGAGTTATTGTTTTAACCGGATGTCAAAAACATATTTCTATATGGAGACCTGCAGATTGAAGTGTATATGCATTAACCACTTGGGTTTGCTGCTGAGGGCGAGTGTCAGAAGATATACCAGCTCCATAAGGCCATTTATGGCCTTAAGCAGAGGTTGAGAGCATAATTCTAGAAGCTCTTAGACTTGATAGCGTCACAAGGTTTCACCAGATCTGTTGTTGATCATTCACTATTTGTGTACATGATACCGAGAGGTATTGTCGTGAATATCATTGTTACATGAAATGACATGCATGATATTGATGAGTCAAAGAAAGTATGTGACCGATCTTCTTTGAGAGACCGGCATGGTAGATCGCAGACTTGCCACTATTCCTATGGATCCCATTATAGAACTCCATGATAATGATACTAGGGAAGTCGAGAAGAAGGTATATAGAGCTTGTTGGAAAGCTCATATATGCACCATCACTAAACTAGATATCTTCTTTATTGTACGCTAAGTTAGCCAGTTCATGGTGCAACTATGACATGCACACATGGATGCATTCACGATGATCCTTAGATACCTGAAGTCCTCACTACTATGGACGAGATTGCTCTTCAGCAATAGATCATCCCTTACCAGGTTGTATGGATGCATATTATGTTGGTTGTCCTAAGGACATAAAGTCAACCACTGGTTTTACTGTTTTTTTATGGCTGCCTAGTTTCTTTGAATAGCAAGAAGTATACAATGGTGGCCAGATCAAATACAAAATCTGAGTATAGGGCCATGACTCTTGTCAACATTGAGATCATGTGGGTCAAGTCGGTCCTGACTGACCAAATTATGGAGGTGCCTCTTCCTATGCAGCTCGTATATGACAACCAAGCATCGTTATTCATTACCACAATCCTGCATTCCATGAGTAAGTAAGCACTTTAATGTCGATTGTCATTACACCAGGGACAATGATCCAAAGAGGCTTCATTTTTACTTCTCATGCCAGTTTAACAAAACAGATGATTGATATATTCACTAAAGCACTCACCTGGGGACCATTCCAGAAGTGTTCATCCAAGCTGAGTATGATAGACATCTATGATCCAGATTGAGGGGGAGTACGATAGTAAAAATGTATATATACTATCATGTCAATCTTTTGTTTTATTTTATGTTTAAGCTTGGCATAACATGGCAACCTCCTTTCACCTCTAGGGTTTATCTACATAAAGAGAATCCTAGAGCACATAATAATCATATGCTTATTTCCCGTTCATAAGATGCAACTTTTTTCATCGTTGTAAGTCACCCTATTTATGTTAGAAATTACATGTAGTTTATATACTGTATATGCTGAGTATACCTTGTTGCATATTGTTAGGAAAAATAAGACACTTATTTATTCCTTGAGTCCTACGCTCTCTTATATAGAGGAGAGACCTATGGGCGGATTACATAAAACAGACAAAAGGAAAAGAATATAGATAAGAAAGTACATAAATATAAAATATATCTCTACACTCCTCAAGATGGAGCATAGATATCTATCATGCTCAGCTTGGATGAACACTTTTGAAAAGACCCTCTAAGTAAGGCCTTGGTGAAAATGTCTGCCGTCTGGTCCCCTGAGCTGACATAGGATGTAGAAATGAAGCCCTTCTGAATCATGTCACGTATATAATGGCAATCGACCCTCAATGTGCTTTGTCCTTTCGTGGAATGCATGACTATAAGCAATGAATAAAGCAACCTGATTATCGCATTTTAGTAACATGGGAAGAGGAATATCTATATATAGATCTGTAAGGACTGTTCGAACCCACATCATTTCTGTGCATGCTTGTGCCATAGCCCTATACTCATATTCAACACTAGATCTAGCAACAATAGCTTGCTTCTTGCTTTTCCACGAGACAAGTGAATCTCCATAGCAAATCCTGATGTGGACTTCCTGTCCTTGGGGCACTCTGCATAATCTGCATCTGTGCATGCAGAAATAGTGAGAGTGCCACCTCTTTTAAATAGCAACCTTGCACCTAGAGATGATTTAAGATACCTTAGTATCACCTATATGTCATCCATATGTACCTGACGAGGTTGTTCTATGAACTGGCTCACCTGATTGACAACAAATGAAATATTGGTTTGATAATGGTAACATAAAGAAGCTTTCCCACCAGTTTCCTGTATCTTCTCCTGTCAACCTTATTAGTATCATCATCATCATACAACTTCATGCTTGGATCCATGGGTGTAATAGCATGTCAACATCCAAGCATACCCATGTCACTTAGTAAATCAGTGACATATTTCCTCTGAGTCATCACAAGCCTTGTTGATTTCTGGCAAACTCCAGGCCCAAAAAGTATCTAAGAGCTCCAAGATCCTTGGTAACAAATTCACGACCTAGAAATTCTTTTGCCCTCTTTATTCCCTGTATGTCATTTCCTATAATAAGTATATCATCAACATACACTATAATAGCAATCATACCTCTGGAGGTTCTCTATACGAAAAGAGAATGATCTGCATTCGAACGTTTGAACCCCTGCTTCTCAAACAACTCTGAGAGCTTCTGGAACCAAGCTCTCGGGCTCTACTTAAGGCCATAGAATGCCTTATGAAGTCTACACACCTGTGAACTCTCCCCCTCAGCAGTAAATCCCGACGGCTACTGCATGTAGTCTTCCTCCTGAAGAGTGAAGATCACCATACAAAAAAGCATTCTTGACATCAAGCTGAAACATAGGCTGTAGAAATAGCTTCCACTATTTATAATTGTTTTCTTATTTCTCTCTTTTATGTAGACGTTCATGTAATTTACCCTCAAGGCCTCTCCCTATATAAGAGAGCCTAGGGTTATTCTATGAATCATAACAATGACTTCCTTCTTCTAACATGGTATCAGAGCCACCCTAGGGCTCCATACCCGTCGCCTCTCCCTTCCCCACCCGCCGCCCCTTTCTCCTTCTCTCGTCGAGCCATCTTAGGGCTCCCATCGGCTGCAAGCAGCCCTCGCCAAGCCCCACCAGGGGCCTCCAGCGGCCTCTGCCGCCTCCAGCGGCCTCCGCTGCTCCTCCCGAGCAGCCCCTTGCCGCCGCCAATCCCCCACCAGCGGCCCCTTGCCGCCAGCGGCTCCCTGCCGCCCCCTGCGAGCGGTCCCAGCCGCTTCTCAACGGGCCCCAGCCCCTCCTAGCCGCCCCCTACCGCTTCCCAGCGGGCCCCAGCCCCTCCTAGCGGCCCTTCAACGCCGCCACCAATTCCAGCGACGCTCCAACAGCATCCGTAGGCCCTCTCCTGGCCTATAACAGTCCGTAGCCGGTGTTCTCGAGGCGATTCAGGGCTGTAAGCTTCATTCGAGGCGTGCCCTAGACTTCCTTTCCTTCGGATTTATGGATTTGAGTGCGTAAAGGTCTACATACGTACTCAAATCCAATGCAGTTGGTGTAGACATTCATCAACGTGTCAGTTATTCCTTCGTCTTCCTCCAGCGGCATTATGTCAGAATCGAAAGTCGATTTGTCCTCCACCGGCGCATTCAAAGGTCCAACGCCAATAGTGAAGATGGACGGGTCTAACTATGAGCTATGGGCTATGCAGTTCATGAGTCTCATGAAGTCCAATGGTAAGAAACACATTCTTACCGAAGATGAGCCTGCGGAGAAGACAGGGATCTATGCCTCATGGGAGGCGGATGACGCTTATGCGAAAGTTTGGCTGTCCGGTACATTGACGATGGAGATAGCTAACGATGTCCTCCATCAGACCACTGCTAAGGCGATGTGGGACATCCTCACTGCTACGTATTTGCAGGTGCGGAACGAGACAAAGATGTTGCAGCTTCAACATGACATTTTTACGATGAAGCAGGCCGGCCGACCTCTCCATTCTCTATACACATCCCTGAGAGGGATGTTCGAGAAGCTCTACAGTACCATTCCTCTGACAGCTACCCCGGAGCAGCAGAAGACGTTTCGGAACGCCACCATGGTGGGTGTTCTACTCGCAGCTCTTGATCCTGAGTATGATGCTGCAAGGTCACAGATTCTAGCAGATGCAGTAATTCCTCCAGTGGAGGATGTCTACAGAAGGCTTAGTCGCATTCCAGTTTCCTCCAGCTCCTCTACTCCACCTCCATCTGCGATGGCAGCTTCGCATGGGAGAGGTGGACCGCCTTCTGGACGTGGTCGTGGACGTGGCCGAGGACCTCAAGGTAGAGGTCGCTTCAGTCAGATGTGCTCGTATTGTCACAGAACCGGACACTCAGAGGAGACATGCTATTCAAAGCATGGATTTCCAGCATCGGCCCGGGTTGCAGAGCATTCACAGTCTCCATTACCATCTACTGCAGATCATAGATTTGACGAGCTTGTGGCCCGTCTCCGTGGTATCAAAGCCTCTGCCAGTTTATGATATCATGCCACATTCTTCCGGTGATCCTTCTGGTGGCTCTTCTGACATTGCTGCCACAACCTCTGCCAGTTCTTCCGCTGCAGCAAGTAGCTCAGGTAGTTCATCATCACACATACATTCCCATGATATATCTGACTGGGTTATAGATTCCGGAGCTACACATCATCTATGTCGAGATAGGGGACGATTACAGGCCTACAGGGATATTCCACCTGGCCGCTCGGTACAGATAGCAGATGGTACCCACTCACCACTTGTTGGACAGGGGGAGGTTTTCTTATCCCCCACTATGCAGCTACAGAATGTGTTACATGCTCCTGCGTTCTCACTGAATTTGCTGTCTATCAGTCAAATTACAAAGGATTTGAATTGTCGTGCTATCTTTGACCCGTCTTCTCTCATTTTTCAGGACATATTGACGGGCAAGGTGATTGGCTGTGGCTCTGAGCAGAATGGTTTATAGCGGCTGGTTCGGGAATCCTATGCTGGCATCTCTTCTCACTCCGCTGGACCAGTCTCTCCTTACATCTGGCATCTTCGATTTGGTCACCTTCCGATCCAAAAAATGCGTCATCTTCTGCCCCAGATCTCTCCAAGTTCGTCGTTTCGCTGTGAAACATGTCAGTTGGGCAAGCATCATAGGTCGAGCTTCCCAGGTCGTCAGAGTCGGAGCAGTAGCTCCTCTTTTGAGTTATTACATATAGATATTTGGGGTCCGAGTCGTGTTCCCGATCACCAGGGGCACAGGTTTTATCTAGTTGTCGTGGATGATTTTTCTCGTGTCTCTTGGGTATTTCTTTTAAAGAATAAATCTGAAGCAGGCGATGCTATCAAAAATTTGGTTAATGAAGTGCAGAATGTTTTTTCTTCCTCAGTCAAGTATGTTCGAACTGACAATGCCCTGGAATTCTGTACACGCTCTCTTTCTCTTTTTCTTTCATCGAAGGGTATCATTCACCAAACCACCTGCGCATATACATCCCAACAAAATGGTGTGGTGGAAAGAAAGCATCGTCACCTATTGGACATTACTCGTACCCTGTTGATTCAAAGTTGTGCTCCTATTTCCTACTGGGGGGATGCTGTCCTTACTGCATGCTATCTAGTCAACAGAATGCCGTCCTCTGTCCTTGGAGAGAAGATACCTATCTCTCTTATTTTTCCAGACAAGGAACTCTTCTCTCTGCCGCCGCGTGTCTTTGGCGCTGTAGCTTTTGTCCATTGTCTTTCTCCTGGGCTTGACAAACTCTCTCCCAGAGCAGTCAAGTGCGTCTTTGTTGGTTACTCCAGAACCCAGAAGGGATACCGATGTTATGATCCTACAACCAACAGGTACTTTGTTAGTGCGGATGTCACCTTCTTCGAGTTAGTCATGTATTTCTCGCCAGCTGGGGACAGAATGGTACCATCCACCATCACTGATGATATTTTTGTTCCACCACCACCTCCTGTGTCACCTCCTTTGCCAGCGCCACCACCACTACCACCACCACCTCCACCTATTCCACAGCAAACCATATCACCGTATCCTAATCATTATACGCGTCGGCCAGGTCCTGCTCAGACGACAGATCAGCCAATCACTACGCCTCAGGTATGTTCAGATGAGGTTACTACTGACGGTTCAGGTCCGATACATATGCAGGATGACTCATTACAGGTGGACCCAGATGATGATCTTGATGTTCCGATTGCTATTCGGAAACAGAGACGGCAGTGTGCTTCCTATCCGTTTGCTTCACAGGTGTCCTTCCACCGACTCACAGGTGATTTCCAGAAGTTTGCCACAGCTTTGTCTTCCGTGGACATACCACGGACATACCAGGAAGCCTTGAAGAGTGAGTGCTGGAGAGTAGCTATGGAAGAAGAAATGGGGGCCTTGCAGTCCCGTGGCACATGGACTTTGGTCCCTGCACCTCCTGATGCATCCGTGGTGAGCTGTAAATGGGTCTTCACAGTCAAATATCATGCAGATGGCACGTTGGATAGGTACAAAGCACGCTTGGTCGCCCGTGGATTTACACAAACATATGGCGTTGACTACATGGATACTTTCTCTCCAGTGGCGAGACACACGACTCTCCGTATTCTCCTGTCCGTTGCAGTGGTTCGTGATTGGAGCATTTCACAGCTAGATGTCAAGAATGCTTTTCTGTACGGGGATTTACAAGAGGAAGTCTACATGCAGCAGCCACCTGGGTTTACTGCTGAGGGGGAGAAGCATATGGTCTGTAGACTTCACAAGGCGATATATGGCCTTAAACAGAGTCCACGAGCGTGGTTCCAGAAGCTGTCCAATCTAATTGAGCACCAGAGATTCAAGAGGTCCAATGCTGATCACTCATTGTTTATCCAGAAGTCCTCGGCAGGTACGGTTGTCATAATGGTCTATGTGGATGATATTCTTGTTACAGGAGACGATGTTCAGGGCATAGCAAGGGCGAAGGCATTCCTAGGTCGTCAGTTTGTTACAAAGGATCTTGGAACCGTAAGATACTTTCTGGGGTTGGAATTTGCAAGGAATGCACATGGTTTGGTGATGACACAACGGAAGTACATTACAGACTTTCTGGTTGAGACTGGTATGGATGGGTGCAAACCATCAAGCATCCCCATGGACCCCAGCATGAAGTTATACGATAATGATACTGATGAAGTGGATAAGAGGAGATACAGAGAGATGGTGGGAAAACTCCTCTACATTACTATAACTCGTCCAGACATTGCATTTGCAGTTAGCCGGGTGAGTCAGTTTATGGAGCAGCCAAGACAGGTTCACATGGATGCTATACACATGATATTGAGGTATCTGAAGTCTTCTCCAGGCTTAGGGCTACTATTCAGAAAGGGCGCAGACTTATCCATCTCAGCGTGTGCAGACGCAGATTATGCGGGATGTCCTAAGGATAGAAAATCAACCTCAGGGTTTGCAGTTTTTGTTGGAGGCTCTCTGGTGTCTTGGAAAAGCAAGAAACAAACGGTGGTGGCAAGATCCAGTGCGGAATCCGAGTACAGGGTAATGGCCCAAGCCAGCACGGAAATGATGTGGGTTCGCTCCGTATTAGAAGATTTACATATAGCTGTACCTCTACCTATGAAGCTTCAGTGTGACAATCAGGCAGCATTGTTCATTGCCAACAATCCAGCTTTTCATGAGAGGACCAAGCATATTGAAGTTGACTGCCATTATACCAGGGACCTGATCCAGAGAGGACTGATATCCACAGCCCATGTTAGCTCAGGAGATCAAACTGCTGATGTGTTCACCAAGCCATTGCTCAGAGGACCTTTTCAGAGATGTTCATCCAAGCTGAGCATGATCGACATCTATGCTCCACCTTGAGGGGGAGTGTAGAAATAGCTTCCACTATTTATAATTGTTTTCTTATTTCTCTCTTTTATGTAGACGTTCATGTAATTTACCCTCAAGGCCTCTCCCTATGTAAGAGAGCCTAGGGTTATTCTATGAATCATAACAATGACTCCCTTCTTCTAACATAGGCCAATCTCGCACCACGACAACTGATAAAAGAATCCGTAGGGTAGAATGATGAGCAACTGGAGAGGTGTCAAGATAATCCACCCCATATGTCTGCGTAAAGCCACGTGCAACTAGTTGAGCCTTGTACCGATCAATGCATTCTGCTTCACTGTAAATACCCATTTGCAACTTACTATAGACGCCCCAGTGTGGGCCGGGACATGACTCCAAGTACCTCTCGACTGAAGTGCCGCCATCTCCTCCATAGCTAGACACCACCTACTATCGGTCAGTGCCTCCTGGTAAGTCCGTGGTATTGCAACAGTGGACAGAGCAACAACTAATCTCTTGAAGTCACATGCCAGATGCTCAAAGGTGACATGAGAAGCAACCGGATATGAAGCACAAGAACACTTTTGCTTCCTAATAGCAATAGGTAAATCAAGATCATCACCACCCTTGCCACCAGTCTGATCATCAATCTCCTGAAATAACCCTTGCCAAGAAACATCATCAGTCCCATCATTAGAATTAATGTTATTAGAACAAACTTGGGACGTGCTGGATGATGGACCATGAACATGAGCAGGAGCGTTCATCAGCCTCAGTGATATGGTAGTGGTGGAACCAAAACAGTGGGAGGGAGCAGGGCTGATGGAGGTGATGGTGGAGGTGGTAGTGAAGGTGGTGATGAAGGTGGTTGGTGCATGGGTGTAGGTGGAATATAGACATCATTATCCAAATCTGAAGGTGTCGACCTCTCCCATGTAGGAGAAAAATACATGACAGACTCATAAAATGTGACATCTGCACTGACATAATATCTCTTGCGTAACAGATCATAGCAACGATAACCTTTCTGAGTTCTAGAAAACCCGACAAAGACACATTTAATAGCCCTAGAAGAGAGCTTGTCAATCCTTGGAGACAACGAATGGACAAACACAACAGATCCAAAAATGCAAGGGGTAAGAGAGAACAACTCCTTGTTAGGGAAAACAAGAGAAAAAGGTGTCTTCTCCCCCAACACTGATGAGATCATAAGGTTAATGAGATAACAAGCCGTGAGGACCGCTTCACTCCAGTATGAATGGGGAGCACAACTCTGGATCAGAAGGGTACAGGTGACATCAAGAAGATGACAATGCTTTCTTTCAGCAACACTGTTCTGTTGAGATGTATGTGTGCATGATGTTTGATGAAGAATACCATGAGATGAGAAGAATTGAGAGAGCACGTGAGTGCAGAATTATGAGGCATTATCAATCCTGACAATTTTAACAGATGTAGAAAAAACATTTTGTACTTTTTTGATGAAATTCATAATTGCATTTCCAGCTTCGGATTTATTCTTCAAAAAGAAAACCCAAGACAGATGACTAAAATCATCCACAATAACTAAATAAAATCTATCCCTGATGATCGGTAACACTACTTGGACTCCAAATGTCTACATGGAAAAACTAAAAAAGGGAGCTACTGCTCCGACTCTGACAACTTAGGGAAGACAGACCGATGATGCTTCCCTAACTGACATGCCTCACAATTCAATGACGAGCGGAGTGAAATATAGGGAATGACTTGACGCAATTTCTGAAGTGGAAGATGATCGAAGCACAGATGCCATAGGAAGGGAGAGACCGGTCTAGTGGAATGGGAGGATGGTCCAATGTATGGTGTTTGGACCAGTCGATAGAGGCTGACCTGCTCACGGCCACAACTAACCTCCCTGCCCGTAAGTATGTACTAAAACACAAGAGATGATGGGTCTAGGGATGAGCATGGGCTAGACCTGGGCCGGGCCCTACGGGGCCCAGGCCCAGGTCCATTTATGTTTGTGGGCTTTGGGCCGGGCCTAGGCCCACTAAAAAGTTTTTTTGAAGGCCCAGGCCCAAGTCCAGCCGAATTATTATGGGTCGGGCCTGGGTTGGACCGGCCATAATGTCTCAAAAATCAATTGGGCTTGAACCAACCCAAAACTTATGAGTCTAGACGTGGTGGGCCCATAAACTTGGCGAACATCATTTGGTTATTTTGATTGTAATCTTTGTTATGAAGTATTTATTAGTTATTTAGGTCTTTATTATTTAGTTATCCTACTGTTTTGCACGGATCATATCTATGATTCTACAGTATCTAATGGAAAGAGTTTCATAGAGATATTATAGAAATATGTGCAAATAATAGTAAACAAACAGATTGAAAATGTACCTCAAGTGGATTAATCTGTCGACGTCGTCAACTCCCTCATTAAATCCAGATGAATATATCAAAGTGAGAGATCAAAGTCTAGACACATATGGGCTATATGTGGGCCAGGCTATCAGTCCTAACAGGCCTAATTTTGGGCTTCTACGCGGGCTGGGCTATCGGGCCTAACAGGCTGGGCCGGGCTGGGTCGGCCCAACCCAATGCTCATCCCTAGATAGGTCAAATATTGCTTGACAATGTAAATCCTTAGTAATCTAACTAATAGACAGTAAATTCATTGAGAAATCAGGGGCATGCATCACATTTTGCAACCACATAGAGGGCATCAAGATGATCTCCCCCTTTCATGTTATTGGGGAATGAGTCCCATCTGTTATGATTACAGTCCTTTCTGGAGAAGCCTGCCTATAGGCTTTGAGCTGATATCTATATCCACACAAATGGTGTGTAGCACCAGAATCTATGATCCATTCTGAGATATCCGAACCATGATAAGAAGTAGAGGCATGAACACTACCTGAGGCACTAGCTCTTGCAATAGCAGCAATGTCCAAGCTGTTCTCTGAAGCAGGTGAAGTGGTACTAGCTGGAGGCATGCTGTCTCTCAGTCGAGACACAAGCTCATCATAACGTTGATCTGATGTGGGTGGAGCAGCATTTATGCTACACAAGCAGATGCCGGGAAACCATGCTTGGAGTAGCATGCATCTTTTGTATAATCAGATCGGTGACTATAGGTACAGGTGGTCCACAACCATGTCCACCTCTACCACGTGATCCCCATCCACGGAACTGAGATGGACCTTCTCTTCTTCGAGAGATCGCCTTGGCAGAGGAATTCGGCACTGGAGCAGGAGTTGAACTATTGATCCGACTCAATCTACGGAAGGCCTCATCCATGGGAAGAATTTTAGCATCGGCCAGTAGCTGGGAGGAAGCGGCCTCATACTGTGAGTAAAGAGAGGCCGGAAAGACACCAACCATCGCAGCGTTCCGGTATGTCTTCAACTGCTCTGGAGTAGCCGTGAGACGCATGAAGCTGTGAAGCTTCTCAAACATCCTGCGTAATGTAGTATAGTGAGCATGTAGGGGTCGACCATTCTGCTTTATAGTGAATATGGCATTCTGAAGCTGTAGATTTTTGTTTCATTCTTGTCCTGTGAGTACGTGGCAACAGGAATATCCCACATGGCTTTAGTAGTGGGCTGGTGTAGGACATCGTTTGCAATCTCTGGTATCAAGGTACCAGACAACCAGACTTGAGCATACGCGTCATCAGCCTCCCATAAGGCATACAACCCTGTCTTCTCCATCGACTCTTCCTCGGTAAGAATATGCTTCTTACCCATTGACTTCATTATGTTCATGAACTGCATGCCCACAACTCGTAGTTCGACCCATCTATCTTCACTATCGGCGCAGGACCTCTGAAGGCGCATGTGGTGGGGATATCTACATTGCTTTCCGACATATTGCATGACGAGGAAGTCTAGGGTAGTAGACTAGAGGATGTATCGTCTACACTAACATACTGGAAGTTGGTTGCGTGTGTAGACTCAAATCGCAACCAACCCCATCAATAAAAGGAATCCTAGCGCGTGCACTAGTAGAGGAGCAGAGAGGTGGTGGCACCATCCAAGAGAGAGGGACGACGGCATCGTCCGATGGAGAGATGTGCGACGGGTACAACCGCAGGTGAGGCTGCGACTCTGGCCGCAGGAGATGCGACAACAGAAAGGTGGGCGGTGGCTACGACCGCAGGGGGTGCGACGAGTACGACCGCAGGAGGATTGGTCACGGGAAGGCGGGCGACGGGTAGAGGTCCTACCGTGGATAGTGTAGTGGCTCCGCTCAAGAGGGCAAGAGGTGGGGGTTAGGGTTAGGGTTTCGGGTACGAGAGCTCCAGTCTAGGACCGTTGTCCTGATACCTTGTTGGGAAAAATAAGAGACTTATATAAAGGAGAGACCTATGAACGAATTACATAAAGCAAACAAATGGAAAATGAAATAGATTAGTGTTGAGATATTTATATCTCGTTATTTGTTTTTTTTGTAATTTTCTATTTCTTTCGGCTATCTATGTAATTTTCCCATAGAGCTTTTCTCCTATATAAGAGAGCTCTAGGGCTACAGTGATTCAGTGAATACAACTCTTTCATTTCAATCCTTTCCACATGGTGTCAAAGCGACAATCCTAGACCGGAGCCTGTGCCCTAGATTTCCAAACCCCCACCAAAACCCTAGAGGCCGCCACCCGCAGGCAGCAGCCCCATGCCGCCGCCCATCATAGCAGCCCGCAAGCTGTCGTCGCCACTGCCTCCGGCTCGTCTGCCGCAGCCTGCAGGCCGCCACCGCCGCCGCCCCTGTAGCCCGTTATCGCCCTCCACGCCTGAAGGGGGCGCCACCGGGGTTCCTTAGAGGGCTCAGACCTGGAAAGGCTGCTCCATTTTGTTCTTTGAAGGCTCGAATGGGTCTGATTTGGTTCCTAGGGCATGGCTTTTTTGATCTTCTAAAACCATCTTAGGTACCGAGAAGAGGCTTGTTGTTGATGGAAGAGGTTGTAGTATGAGTCTACACCTAAAACCATCTTCCTATATGTCTGTGTAGACATGGTTATTCCAGTTTGCGACCTCAGTCTTGAAGATAGCTGTCATTATGTCAGATAACAAAGTAGATATTCCGTCCTTGGGTGCCTTCAAAGATCCCACACCCATCGTGAAGATGGATAGAACGAAATATGAACTGTGGGCCATGCAGTTCATGAGTCTAATGCAATGTAATGGCAAAAAGCATATTCTCACACAGGTGGAGCCTGTGGACAAGACTGGGGTTAACGCCTCATGGGAGGCAGATGACGTTTATGCACGTGTGTGGCTTTCTGGGACGGTGTCCATGGAGATAACCAACGATATATTGAGTCAGCCCACGACCAAGTCTATGCGAGACATTCTTGCTGCAACATACTCTCCATCAAAGAACGAATAAAAGTTTTTGCCACTTCAGCACGACATCTTCACGTCCAAGCATAATGTTCGACCTCTCCATACCCTTTACACTTCTTTAAGGGGTATGTTTGAGAAGTTACATTGATACATTCCCTTGAGTGCCACACCAGAGCAGCTCAAGGCATATAGGGATTCGGTGATGACTGGAGTTTTCCTAGCAGCACTCGACCCTGAATATGATGCTACCAGAACACAGATTCTTACAGACGCCACTATACCTCCAATGGAGGAGGCTTATTGTCGGTTGAGCATGCTTTTCATATCTTCTGGTTGTACTTTAGTGTTGTAGAGCTCTTTAGCCATGGCAACATCTCGTGGTAAGGGGAGTCCTAAACAGTTCCGTGGCCGAGGTGGTCGTGGGAGAGGAGGGAACAATCGACCTCCTCGTCAGCCTTGCACGTACTACCACGGGCCAAGTCATTCAGAGGAAACATGCTATTCTAAGCATGGATTTCCTACTTCAGCACGTGTGGCAGAACAGATACAGCTGGGCAACGGTTCTTCTGTCGCGTCTGACCAAAGGTTTGAGGAGTTAGTTGCACGGCTCAGGGAGATTATGCCTTCTTCTGGATCAACTAGCTCTCCGTCAGGATCTTCAGAGGTAGCATCCTCAGCCTCTACATCCACATCAGGTACACCATATGCTTTTACTAGCTGTTACAGGGCATACTTGTCAGAGTGGATCATGGATTCAGGAGCATCCCATCATCTCTATGGTGACATAGGTCAGTTTAGTATCTATAGCCCAACTCAGTCAGGTAGATCTGTTGTGATAGCTGATGGGACACACTCTCCCATTATTGGTCAGGGGGAGTTGCAATTAAACCCTGAAATGCAGCTTCAGAATGTTCTTTACGCTCCTGAATTCTCTATGAACTTATTATTTATTAGTAAATAACCAAGAATTTGCATTATCGTGCCATATTTGACCCCTCTGCTCTTGTGTTTCATGACATTCTAACGGGCAGAGTGATTGGTTCTGGCCGTGAGCAAGGAGGCCTATACAAACTGGTGCAGTCTCCTTATGCTAGTGTCTCCTCTCTTCGCACTGGATCTGTTTCTCCGTATATGTTGCATCTCCGATTTGGTCATCTTCCTCAGCAAAAGCTGCGTTATGTTCTTCCTCAGATCTTTCCTCGCCCTACTTTTCAGTGCGAAGCCTGCCAGCTTGGGAAGCATCATAGGTCCACATTCCAGAGTCGTCAGGGTCAAAGTAGTCAAGGTCTTTTTGAGTTTATTCATTTGGATCTTTGGAACCCAGTTGTGTTCCTGATCTTCAGGGACATAGATTTTATCTTTTTGCTGTTGATGAGTTTTATAGATTGTCATGGGTTTTTCTTCTTAAGAACAAGTCTGATGCTGGTCCTATCATTCAATCTTTTATTAATGAAATGAAGAATGTGTTTTCTGCAAATGTCAAATATATACGTTCCGATAATGCACTCGAATTCTACAATACACAACTTTCTCAATTTCTTAGATCCTATGGTATTGTGCATCAGACATCTTATGCGTATACGTCCCAACAGAATGGGGTGGCTGAGATGAAACATTGCTATCTTTCGGATATCACCATGACTCTTCTGATTCAGAGCCGTGCTTCCCACTCTTACTGGGGGGACGCTGTTCTCATTGCGTGTTATTTGGTGAATCGTATGCCTTCATCGATTCTGGGGGAGAAGATCCCGTTCTCGATTGCGTTTCCCGAGAAGGATCTTTTCTCTCTCATGTCTCGTGTTTTTGGATACGTTGCTTTTGTTCATCAGATATCTCCAGGTCTTGACAAGCTCTCTCCTAAAGCAGTCAAGTATGTGTTTGTCGCGTATTCCAAGACTCAAAGGGGTATCGTTGTTTTGACCCTGCTCGACGAAGGTACTATGTTAGTGCAGATGTCACCTTCTTTGAATTCATTATGTATTTCTCTCCTACATGTGACAAGCTCGTTCCTTCAGAGAATGGAGAAGAGGTTTACATGCCACTACCTCCAGTCTCACTCACTCCATGTGAAACTACAACATCACCACCCACCATCCTTCCCTCCACTACCACCTCCACCACCACCACCACCTCCACCTCCTGCCAAACCTACTTTCTTCCCATAGGTTTACCAGCGCCGACCTTGTGCTCATGTGCCTCCACCATCATCCAGCACGCCCAAGATATGTTCTGAGCATTTGGGTTCCACTAATGGAACATGTGATTTGAGTTTGCAGGATGTTATAGATGATAATCCTTCTGAGGATACAATGGACTTGGATGTGCCTATTGCTCTACGACAGAAGCGGCGTGCATGTACGATGCATTCTCTTTCTTCTCATGTCTCTCTGACGCGGCTATCTGGGGACTTTCAGAAGTTTGTTGTTGCCTTATCAGCGGTGCAGATACCGAAATCCTAACAGGAGGCGTTACCGAGTGGTCCGTGGCATCTTGTTATGAAGAGGAGATGGTTGCCTTATAGTCTCGTGGTACGTGGAGTGTCGTCTCCGCTCCCCCAGGTGCTTCTGTTGTTGGCAGTAAATGGGTGTTTACCATTAAACACTGTGCAGACGCTTCCGTGGACATATACTAGGCCCGGTTGGTTGCTCGTGGATTCACCCAAACTTATGAGGTGGACTATTAGGACACCTTTTCTCCTGTTGCGCGTCACTCTACACTTAGCATTCTTATTACTGTAGCTGTTGTAAAGGACTGGCCCTTTTTCAATTAGATGTCAAGAATGCTTTCTTGTATGGCGACTTGCAAGAGGAAGTGTATATGCAACAACCACCAGGGTTTGCTGCTGAGGGGAGTCCAGTATTGTAAACTCCATAAGGCCATATATGGCCTTAAGCAGAGTCCGAGGGCTTGGTTTCAGAAGCTCTCAGAGTTGATTGAACAACAGGGGTTTGTCAGATCTACTGCAGATCATTCTCTCTTAATAAGAGAACCCAGAAAGATACTGTTGCAATTTTGGTTTATGTGGATGATATTGTTGTTACAAGCAGTGATAACGAAGGCATTCAGACAACCAAGGATTTTCATGGACAACAATTTGTGACCAAGGATCTTGGTATGCTGAGGTATTTTCTTGGACTGGAATTTGCAAGAAACCAACAGTGAATGGTAATGATGCAAAGGAAATACATCATTGATCTCCTATCTGAGGCAGGTATGTCAGGATGTACACTCGCTACTACTCCAATGGATCCCAATGCTCGGTTATATGATGATGACTCTGCGGAGGTGGATAAGAGACAGTTAGATAGCTGGTAGGGAAGCTATTGCATGCCACTATTACCAGGCCTGATATATCGTTTGCTGTTAGCATGGTTAGCCAATTTATGGAGCAGCCTAAGCAGGCTCATTGGATGCAATCAACATGATCTTGAGGTATCTCAAGTCTTCTTCAGGTGTAGGTCTTCTATTCAGGAGAGACACAACCCTTGCAGTGTTAGGATGTGCGGATGCAGACTATGCTGGGTGTCCCAAGGATTGAAGTCAACTTTAGGTTTCACTGTGTTTGTGGGCAGCTCATTGGTTTCATGGAAGAGCAAGAAACAGACGGTTATGGCCAGATCCAATGTTGAATCAGAGTATAGGGCAATGGCCCAAGGAAGCACAGAAATGATGTGGGTCAAGTCTGTTCTGTCTGACCTAACTATTGAGGTGCCTCTTTTGATGCAACTAAAATGTGATAATCAAGCTGCGCTATTTATAGATAATAATCCTGCTTTTCATGAAAGAACAAAGCACATTGAGGTTGACTGCCACTACACCCTTGATTTGATTCAAAAGGGGTTTATATTCACTTCTCATGTTGCTTCAGGCGATCAGATTGCCGACATGTTCACCAAAGCTCTTGCAAAGGGACCATTTCCCCGTTGCTGTTTCA
This sequence comes from Ottelia alismoides, assembly GCA_037367405.1. Classification (NCBI taxonomy): domain Eukaryota; kingdom Viridiplantae; phylum Streptophyta; class Magnoliopsida; order Alismatales; family Hydrocharitaceae; genus Ottelia; species Ottelia alismoides. The sequence goes on from JAZKJV010002872.1 coordinate 427,750, forward strand.
AGCTGAGCATGATAAATATTTATGCTCCAGCTTGAGGGAGAGTGTTGAGATATTTATATCTCGTTATCTGTTATCTTGCAATTTTCTATTCTTTCGGCTATCTATGCAATTTTCCCATAGAGCTTTTCTCCTATATAAGAGAGATCTAGGGCTACGGTGAATACAACTCTTTCATTTCAATCCTTTCCACAATTAGAAAGTACATGAATATAAATATCTCTACACATACATATCTAAATTTTATGCAAAAAAATATATTTTTTATTTACAAAGTATCTTTTATACAAATTCTACTATTTTGTACAGCGTAGGCTTCCCATTTTACACAATGTTCATTAAATCATTGGTCCAAATGAGTGATTTTTTGATGGTAAAAAATTATACCTCATTGGGAAACTCCAATATATTGGAATGTATGATTATATATACATGTCCTTGTGTGTATATATAGATATATGCATATACATATACATATATATATATATATTTGTGTGTAACGTAAATGAACTACCCCTTACGAGTAGCCAAAATAGTTACTCACTTGGCATTTAATGTTGAGGTATCTTGTAATGGTCTTTTAGATATGCACATTATTTTGTAAAAGGAAAATATTACTTTAAATTTGCGAATCAAGAGAATGAATTGGTGTTTTTTTATTGACGGTCTATTTCTGTGTAACTATTTATAGAATTATAGGCATGGTGAGATCACATAAATATGAAATGAAATCAAGAGATAATGGCAAGGATATCAGGGTATCCCAATATCTATAAAGAATATTATACATGAGATACATCGATCATGCCTAACATGGGGGTAAGAACAAAGATGTCTTTCTTTAGTAACGCTTTGGTGAAGATATTTGCAAGTTAATATTATGTAGAAATATAAGGAGTGGCTACCTTCCCTTCGTGAACTGCATCTCTAATGAAATGACACTGTACTTATGCATGTTTCCTAAAAAAACACTTTAGCGTGTTTGTTCACTCATGAAAAGTTGTATTAAAGGTGCTATATGTGACTGACTTATCATCACAATACATGAGAATCAGAACCTTCTTTAAGATATCAAGTTCTTTCATATCCGAGACAAGTCAGTTAATTTCATAGGTCCATCCGCTGCAAATATTCATCTTCTAATTTCTTTTGCACATCAGTCAGACGCAGAGAAGGAATGCATCTCACGCATTCCCTATGCCAGTGTAGTTGGGAGTCTTATGTATGCGATGGTATGCACAATAGCAGACATCGCTTATGCTATGAGCATTGTTAACATATTCATGGGGAATCCAGGGAAGGAGCATTAACATGTAGTCGAGCAATTGTTTTGTTATCTAAGAGGAATATATGACATTAACCTCATCTATAGAAAGTGATTCAAAATATTTGATTCCTGGATATCCAGATTCAGGCTATGCTACCGATGTTGATGGGGGAGATCAATGACATGCTACGCCTTTACTTTGAGGAGTTCTGTCATCAGTTGGAAGGCTACCTTTCAACCATCAGTTACTTTGCTTACCACATATGCATAATATATGGCTTTGACGGAAGTTGCAAATGAAGGCATCTGGCTGAAAGGCTTAATTGGAGATCTCGGTCTACAACAAGATCATGCATTCATATATTATGATAGTGTCAGTGCTATATGCCTAGTTAAATATCGTGTGCATCATGAGAGCACCAATCACATAGATGTTAGATATCACTTCATTCGTTCTGAGAAGAGGATCAATGTGAAGAAGATCGGTACAACAGATAATCCAGTCTATATGTTCACAAAGGCAATATCTGGGAATAATTTCAAAAATTGGACTTGCTCAATGTCGGTAGTTGGTAGTAGCCTTAAGGAGGGACTGATGGTTGTGAAGCTTGGCAAAGTTTCTCAGAGGATTCAATTCAAGGTGGAGGTTGTGGATATGTCTTGAAATCTAACGTTCTACTCTGCTGAATTCAGTTGAGGAACTGTCTTATGCCCCCCTTTCGTACCATACAAAACTTTTATAAGCGGTTTTCTTTTTGGTCATATGGTTTTATTTGCATTAGGAATCCATTTGTAATGGGAGTAGTATATAAACTCCCTAGAGCTAGGGATTTATGTATCCTATGTAGTAATCTTCTACACAATGGAATAGATCGACGCATCCAATGACGTATCCCAGTTGCAGCTGAACCTTGTAAATTTGTGTGTTTGCGTGTTTGCTTATTTGGTTGTGTTTTTGCGTGTTTGTTTCTACTACTCGCAACAAACCAAACATTGTATTTTGAGTTATGCGTAGTTGAATTGTATTGTTGAACTCAACTTATGAAGTATTGCACACCTCCAAGTTTCTTGCACTTTTGCGTCTATACTTTTGCGTCTGTTTCCATACTCAATTATTCTTTGATCAACCTGTGCAGCTTGGTAGGCTCTTCTCATCGTGATTGCTTTAGTCCATTCTATTTAAATTACTTGTCTTTGTTTGTTTTTCCCTTGCCTCTACGGTTGTATTTCATTTCTTGCTCTCCACCCCAGATCACCATACCTTCTATGGATAATCTGTTGGGAAAAATGAAAAACTTGTTTATTCCATAAGCCCTAGGCTCTCTTATATAGGAGAGTAGCCTATGGGTAAATTACATAAAGCATACAACTGAAAATAAAAATAACGAAAGGATACAGACACTACTCTATATGCATCAACACTCCCCCTCAAGATGGAGCATAGATATCAATCATGCTCAGCTTGGACGCACACTTCTGAAATGGGCCTCGAAGTAATGCCTTGGTAAATATATCAGCGGTTTGATTCTCTGAGGTAACATGAGATGTAGCAATGAACCCCTTCTGAATCATGTCACGTATGTAGTGACAGTCTACCTCAATATGCTTGGCCCTCTCATGGAATGCTGGGTTGTTTGCAATGAACAAAGCTGCCTGATTATCACATTCCAATTTCATAGGAAGCGGTATATCAAGACATAGATCCGTAAGTAGAGCTTTCACCCACATCATTTCTGTGCTAGCCTGGGACATAGCCCTGTATTCAGATTCAGCACTGGATCTAGCTACCACTGTATGTTTCTTGCTCCTCCATGAGACTAGAGCATCTCCAACATAGACTGCAAATCCTGAGGTGGACTTCCTGTCCTACGGGCATCCTGCATAGTCTGCAATCTGCATCCGCACACGCTGTGATAGAGATCTCCTTTCCCTTCTTAAATAGCAAACCTGCGCCTGGAGATGATTTTAGATATCTCAGAATCATGTGTATTGCATCCATATGGACCTGACGTGGTTGCTCCATGAACTGGCTCATGCGACTCACTGCAAATGATATATCAGGTCTAGTGATCGTGACATACAGTAGTTTGCCTACCAGTTCTCTGTATCTTCTCCTGTCCACCTCCTCTGTGTCATCATCATAGAGCTTCATGCTAGGATCCATTGGTGTTGGTGCCATAGCAGGCCGACACCCCAGCATACATGTTTCACTCAATAAATCTGTAACATATTTCCTCTGCGACATTACTAATCCATATGGATTTCTAGCAAATTCCAGCCCCAGAAAATATCTAAGGACTCCCAGGTCCTTGGTGACAAATTCGGTTCCCAGTTTTTCTTTCGCCTGCTTTATGCCCTGCTCATCATCTCCTGTAATCAAGATGTCATCTACATAAACCATGATTACAATAATACCTCTAGCAGTCTTCTGTACAAACAAGGAATGATCAGCATTGGAGCGTTTGTATCCTTGTTTCTCGAAGAGATCTGAGAGCTTCTGAAACCATGCTCTGGGGCTCTGCTTAAGGCCATAGATAGCCCTATGTAATCTGCATACCTTGGAACACTCCCCCTCAACAGCAAAACCAGGTGGCTGTTGCATATAAACTTCCTCCTGCAAATCTCCATATAGGAATGCATTCTTCACGTCCAGCTGATAGAGCGGTTAGTCTCTAGCAACTGCAACTGACAACAAGATCCGTAGAGTGGAATGACGTGCCACAAGCGAGAATGTGTCAAGGTAATCCACCCCGTATGTCTGTGTAAAGCCACGTGCAACAAGACGCACCTTGTACCTATCAATAGAGCCATCTGCATTGTGCTTCACTGTAAACACCCACTTGCAGCTCACCGGGTTCACATCTGGAGGTATAGGAACCAAACTCCAAGTTCCTCTGGACTGAAGTGCCGCCATTTCTTCCTCCATTGCTAGCCGCCATCTACTATCCTGCAGAGCATCTTGATAACTTCGTGGAATATATACAGCTGACATTGCCATCACAAATGTCCTGAAATCTCCAGATAGTCTCTCAAAAGACACAGATGCTGACAATGGATATGTAACACAACTCCTCTTCGATTTGCGTAGAGCAATGTGAACATCTAAATCGGCTATAGTCTCATCTGGCCCCTGCAACATATCCTGCTCAGAAATGTCGTCAGATCCATCAATAGAAATATTTTCATTACATACCATAGGCGAGTTAGGAGACGAATCATGACCATGAGCGGGAGGAGGCCTGCGGGTATAATGGAACGGTAGCGGTGAGACAGGTATATGTGGTGGTGGTGGTGGTAGTGGTGGTGACGGCATCTGAGGTGGTGGTGCTGGTGACAGCATTTAAGGTGGATGTGCCATGTATATGGCATCAATAGATAAAGGTGGTAGCTGCTTGTCTCCCGAGGCTAAAATACATAACAGATTCAAAAAATGTAACATCTGCACTGAATATATACCGCCGACGCAGAGGATCAAAGCACTTGTACCCCTTTTGAGTTCTGGAGTACCCAACGAAAACATATTTGACAGCCCTAGGAGAGAGCTTGTCAGTACCAGGCGACAACTGATGGACAAATGCAACCGACCCAAACACACGAGGAGTAAGGGTGAACAGATCCTTTCCAGGATAGATGAGGGAAAATGGAATCTGTTCATTCAAGACAGAAGAAGGCATACGATTGATTAGGTAACATGCAGTGAGAATTGCATCACCCCAGTAGGAGTAGGGAACATGACTCTGTATAAGAAGTGATCTTGTGACATCAAGAAGGTGACGGTGTTTCCTTTCAGCAATTCCGTTTTGTTGAGATGTCTGAGCACAAGATGTTTGGTGAACAATCCCTTTTGAGGAGTAATAATTGGCAAGAACATTGGTGCACAATTCTAGAGCATTATCATTTCTCACAAACTTCACAGATGTGGAGAAAACATTTTGTATTTCATTCAGAAAATGGATAATGATATTTCCTGCTTCAGATTTATTTTTCATCAAAAACACCCATGACACTCTAGAAAAATCATCCACAAATACTATATAAAATCTGTGTCCCTGATGATCAGGTACACGACTCGGACCCCATACATCAATATGAAATAACTCGAACTTGGAGGTACTACTCCGACCTGGACGACTGAGAAAGGACGATTTGTGATGCTTTCCCAACTGACACGCCTCACATTGAATAGGAGTGTGAGGAAGACCATAAGGTAACACTTGACGCAACTTCTGAAGCGGTAAATGTCCAAAGCGCAGATGCCACAATAAAGTAGATACTTGTCCAGAGGGAAAGGATGAGGTTCCAGCAAATGGGTTCTGATTCAGGCGGTAGAGGCCTCCTTGCTCATATCCACGACCAGTCACGTTGCCCGTATGGATGTCCTGAAAAATCAAAGAAGATGGATCAAAAATTGCCCGACAATGTAGATCCTTCGTAATCTGACTAATTGACAACAAATTCATTGAAAAATCAGGTGCATGTATCACATTCTTGAGCTGCATAGAAGATGTCAATCTAATCTCCCCCAGACCAGTGATGGGGGAATGTGTACCATTGGCAATTACTACTGTCCGGCCTGGAGGAATCTGAGTGTATCCTGTAAGTAGACTCTGGTCGCCACATAGGTGATGTGTAGCGCCCGAGTCCATAATCCATGGTAATGTATCTGATCTACTACTGTTGAATGCAAGTATACTACATGAAGCACTGGTAGACGCAGAGGCAGAAGCAACGGCATCAGATTGACTCTCCGTAGTCGGTGCTGGACCAGATGGTGGAATAATGCCCCTCAGACGGGCAACTAGATCGTCGAGCCGTTGATCCAAAGTAGCAGCAGATGGAGGCTCTATCTACTCAGCAGCTCGTGCGGATGCAGGAAATCCATGCTTCGAGTAGCATGTGTCTTCATTGTGTCCAACTCGGTGACAGTAGGTACATGTTGGCCTAGTGCGTCCACCTCTTCCACGAGGTCCACATCCACGGCCCTGGTGATGAAATCCGCGACCCCTGTTGGCTGCCATGGCTGAAGAATTCTGACTCGAGGCCGTGGAAGGAACTGTGATCCGACTCAATCTATGGAAAGCCTCCTCCATGGGAGGAATAGTAGAGTCGGCCAAAATCTGTGATCGTGCCGCCTCATACTCTGGATCAAGTGCAGCCAGGAACACGCCCACCATAGTCGCGTTCCTATATGTCTTCTGCTGTTCTGGCGTGGCTGTCAGGGGCATGAAGCTATAGAGCTTCTCGAACATCCCTCTCAATGATGTATAGAGAGAATGTAGAGGGCGTCCATTCTGCTTGATAGTGAAGATATCATGCTGGAGTTGTAGAATCTTTGTCTCGTTCTTCGCCTGTGAATATGTGGCCGCCAGGATGTCCCACATATCCTTGGCCGTGGGTTGATGTAGAATGTCATTTGCTATCTCAATTACCAGTGTACCGGATAGCCACACTTTGGCGTATGCATCATCCGCCTCCCAAGAGGCATTGGCTCCAGTCTTCTCAACAGGCTCTGGTTCGGTAAGGATGTGCTTCTTACCTATTGACTTCATCATACTCATGAACTGCATTGCCCACAGTTCATAGTTTGTACCGTCCATCTTTACAATAGGCGCTGGACCACGAAAGGCGCCAATAGATGGGATATCCGCCTTGCTTTCTGACATACTGGAGATGGAAGACTGGAGCGATTGACAGAGGATGAGATTTGTCTACAATGACATAGACGGGTTTAGTTGCACGTGTAGACCTCAAGCAACTACACCCATGTAGATGAAGATGTGTGTGCCCTAGGGCTTAGGGCTTAGCACACGTACACGCGCACACGCCACACGCAACTGGTACACGCGCGCAAGAAACACGCGCAGGCGAGGAGATGCACGCGCACAGGAGATGCGCGCTCGTGCACAGGCGATGCACACTCGCGCACAGGCGCAGGGAGGCGCAGCGAAGAAACGCGCACAACGCAGTGGAGGTGCGCTCGCGCACCAGGGCTACAGCGCGCAGGCGGGCTTCAGCGCAGTGGAGGCGCAAGAGGGCTAAGCGCACAGGAGATGAACACGTACAACGCGCAGAGGCGCAGTAGCGCTGTTTGCGCGGAGGCGCTCTTCGCGCAGGAGCACCAACGCTCGAGGATGCTGGAGCGGCTACGGCGAGCCCCGGCGGCGCCGATGAGATGGAGAGAGAAGGAGAGGTCGGCGAGGGGGGTGGGGTAGGGTTAGGGTTTCAAGAACTCCGGTCGAGGACCGTCGCTCTGATACCATGTTGGGAAAAATGAACAACTTGTTTATTCCATAAGCCCTAGGCTCTCTTATATAGGAGAGTAGCCTATGGGTAAATTACATAAAGCATACAACTGAAAATAAAAATAACGAAAGGATACAGACACTACTCTATATGCGTCAACATAATCCCTCAGTAAAACACCGTAACATTAATCCTACACGAGCCATCTTGTCCATATAGAGAATGCTACCTGCAAATTAACCTCCTTGTATAACCCTTGACAACGTTGAAGCATAGACCGGTGCTATAGGGATTGAATCTTGTATTTTTGAATCTCAATGACCTGAAAAGACAATTATTGAAGTTCAATGATACTACATGGGCAATGATGACCATTGTTAGGATCTAGTGGATTGATCGAGAAATGGATGTAGAAGGCCAAAGATCCATGATTCGGAAGCTCATGCTACAAAGGACAGAATGAATGTGTCTGCAATGATCTTGTTCATTTGCATCTGCTTGTATTTAATTCCAAGTGAACTATAGATATACTGAGCGTGCTCCAACTAGGAGATAGAACTCTGAGTGAGGGTAGAATTGTTTTCGTTTCAGTCCCATTTCAGTTAGTTTAACAGTTGCTGCTCAGAATTGAAAATGGGCATATTGTGCAAATCAAGGTTGCAGAAAGCGGTAGTCGGTACTCGATCGGCGGGGTCACTGACTAAGGATTAATCAGCAGTCGTGCAACTAATCGGATTTAGTCGGTCATTAGTCGATTTTGAATTTTTTAATTATTTTAAATATATAAATCGTTTTTATACACAGATTTGTACATTTTCTATACTTTCAGAATGAATCAAAAGAAGTAATTAACTTTAAATATAACATTATTGCATATTAGAATAAGTTTGCTTAAATATTAATATAGATTTGTATATTTTCTATACATTCATAATGAAACAAAAGATATAATTAACTTTAAATATAACATGAAACATATTGGAATAAGTTTGCTTTTAAAAAAAAAAATAAAAAAAAATAAAACCTTGATGTAAAAGTCGGTCTATTAGTCGGCCGACTAGGCCAACCAGTTGGTCCGACTAGTTGGGTGGTCGACTAGGCCTTAGTCGAGTCGGCTACCCCCCCGACTCGACTAGTCGGCCTAGTCGACCGTCTTTTGCAAGCTTGGTGCAAATCGAATATACATTTAAATATGTATACATATATGATTTAACATCCAAAATTGACAAAGGTATATATGCAAATGCTTCTGAGAAGTATTTTTGTTTTTCTAATTTTGAGTGGTGATGCCTTTCCAGTACTTAGTGTACCCACTTAATGGTCTAGTGGTAGTACAGTGTGTCTACCACACAAAAGACCAGGGTTCAAATCCCACTCTTGCAGGGGTTGCGTTAGGTAGTCGACCGCCAGCGTAAAAAATAGTTGAATCTTTCAACATGGATTTGAGCAAGAATCCATGTAGCCGACCCTACTTATAGTGGGAGAAGGCTTAGTACATTTATATGCCTTTCCAGTACTTAGTGTTGCAAATTGCAGAAGCAGAACGCCAAAAAATCAAGCAAACAAACTTTACGATAAAAAAAGCAAGCAGGCACGAAGACACAGATTTATAATGTTCATCCGTGACTGGGTTGCGTCCGTGGACAATGATTATCAGTCTTCATTATGTGGAGAAATAAGAATACAGAGGATATAGAGAGCCCTAACCATAGAGGAGTTTATGTACTACTCCCTGATACAAAAGGATTGGAATGATGGCACAAGGGGTTGCATACGACGGTTCTCCGAGTGGGTCTAGTAGAACAAATGGTTAGGATTCAAGGCATATCAACACTTAGATTAGTTTGGCATTTGTCTAGACACACCGTTTTCAGAAGCATTCAATGTGTTTGATGTTATTGTCTTCTGCTTTCATCTTTTATACACTAGTGGTTGCCCATGCAAACTGCTGTAGCTTAATATCTGACTTTCTCCGTCATTTCATAATCTCAAACAAATTTCAAAGTGCAATACATAGTCCGTGGTAAAGCCATGCATTGAGTCACCATCTTCGGGCATCTGAAGTTCTGCTTGAACTTGTTTCTGCTATCCATTTTTGTGGCCTTTTGCACCAGGCTTTGGAAAAACTTGATACTGAGAGTGACTGTTCCTAATTGTTTGTCATTATTATCATCTTGTAACCAAAATGGGAAAATTAAGCATTATTTATTATAACCGCAGGCGGAGTTCAATGCGGCATTGTTGGAGATGTTTAGAGTCGAGTACATTGGCACTGCCCCATACCTTAGCTGTGCTCCCTCCATCTGCCACCACCGTCTCTGCACAGGCGACAAGTTCTTAGTTCTATCATCTGATGGTCTCTACCAGTATTTCAGCAATGAGGAGGTTGTTTCACATGTTGCTTGGTTTATGGAGAACATGCCGGAAGGAGACCCGGCTCAGTATCTCATTGCAGAGCTCCTCTTTCGGGCTGCCAAGAAAAATGGTCAGTTTGTTGTTCTAAATTTTTCTGTAGACCTTGAAATCCTTTACACAAAACAGTCTTGATTAGTTATTAATTTCCAATGAACTTTGTCTTTGAGTACCATTCTGAGCTCATGAACTTTGCAATGCAAGAACTATGGTCTTAACTTTCAGGATACATTCACATGATAGTTAGAAAGGGGTTGATGAGAGGTCCTTATCAACAATTTCCATATTTGACATATATGGAGTAATTCATCTTATCCAAATGAATAGAAAACTTGTTGTAAAATTGGGCAATGAATCACCATTGGAACTCTTGTATGACGTACATTGGTAATTGTGCTATTTCATATACGATATATATATGTGTGTGTGTGTGTGTGTGTGTGTGTGTTTGTGTGTGTGTGTGTGTGTGTGTTTTATTAGCAAATAAGTTGTTTATTGACATGCTAGAGCTAATAGGTATAACCTGTTTTGTTATGCTGCATCATTTGTGTACAGTCCCAATTTGTCAGGTGCCTTGAATTTCTGTAAAAGCTCTTACTGACGAGTGCATACATATACAGGGATGGATTTCCACGAGTTGCTGGATATTCCCCAAGGCGATCGGCGCAAGTATCATGATGATGTTTCCGTCATGGTCATATCACTTGAAGGTAGGATATGGAGATCATGTGGGTGACCATTCCATTGTTGCGGGGTCTCCTTGTCTTGCATCCCCATGCTGTAACAATTTTTCCATAAAAGATCAGGTCTTCATTTCTTGCATCATCTCTCTATTTTGACGGCTTATATACAGAGGAAATCTTCCAATTGGTTGGAAATTTATCGGTATAGGGTGAATGAATACGGGGGAGAAAGAGGTTGAAAATTGATAGTTTGTTGCATGGGCTGAGGAAGGTTGTGATTGGTCTTCAGATTAGGGGGTATACTGGTTGTTAGAGCTTCTATATATAGATAAATGTTACCAAGGTACAAGATGCTGGCAATACTCCTAAATAGGGAGAATTCAGCCTGATCCCTGATTGACACAAATCGTATATGTGATCGAAGTATACTTATGGGGGTGTACATATGCATTAAATTTTTGAATGGTGGATATGGACGCGGCAGCACTCCATCCGACTACCATTTCATCTTTGTAAACTCTATGCAAGGAAGAGATGATTAGGGGCCTTAATAACCATTGCCTTCTTTAATTCCATCTTAAGTTGTCTACTGGACAATTATTACCAACCTTAGTTGTGACGATTAATGTGACTTTGTTCATGGCTCTCTCTCACAAATCCAGTGACCATGCATGCTTGGCTGATATTTCACATCACTCTTCAACTCACGTGCCACCTCGGTAGTTAAAAGGAAGCAGTTCATCGTCTTTTTTCTACTATTAAAATAAAGGGGTTTTATCAATTGTGTCATCAGATATTGCAAATCAGTTATACCTTTCCATTTTTTGGAATATCAATTCTGCTTGACTTCTTCCACAATGATCACTTGTGCTTCTCGGGTTAGTTGCCGTCCATCCCCATCCCAAATAGACGTTACTTAGGGGATACAAGAGTAATTAGATATAAAAATTGAGGGTAGAAATGCCTTTTCTTCTCCTTTTCTTCTTCCTTCCACTCTTCCTCCCTCCTCCCCCGACAACCTCCTTTGCCTCTCCCCCTCCAGCCTCTCGTCCTCTAACCACCTCCTCTTCCGCCCCCTCCCTTAAAGGTGCTGCTCCTGATGCTTCTTTTCTACATAGGTTGGGCTCTGATGAAATCCATCTGCAGCCCGCTAGCTTACGAAGAGAGGAAGAGTCTATGGTCAAGGGTTTGGTGCTTGCTGGATGAGGCCTCCGAAGACCTAGTGGATAATGGGTTTTTGGAGCTGTCGAAGAGGGAACTTGGAGCTTGGAGTCGAGGATCCTCTTGCTGTTGCTGATGCTGCTTCGAAGTGCTCTTATGGGAGGATTCTATGGAGCTCAAAAGCTCTCTGGTGGTTGGGATAAGGAGGGAGGTTGATAGAGAAGAGCCCTCGATAGCCCCTCCTCCGACCACCTCCTTTTCCACCCCGCCCCTCTCCTCCAACCCTCCTCATCCGAGCACCCCCTCCTCCGCCACTCTGCCTCTAGCCCCTCCTCCTTCGACCATCTCCTCTTCCGCCCCTCCCCCTCCAGCTCCTCTTCCTCTGACCACTGGTTGGAGAAATAAAGAGCACTTACATATCCCCTCAAGATAGAACTCGTGATCATCGAACCATGCTATGCCCACATATGGATGGTTGAGATTGCTCTCGCTTGATCCAACGGATGCTAGGCTACTTGGAAGAACAATGATAAACTCGCGTTAGGCAAGATTCAATATGAACTCATGCATGATATGCTAAATCGTAAATAACTAGATCTCTCTCAAAAAGTTGCTGTTGTGATTCTGCATTTGATGAACCTGATACGAGGTTCTCTCGTGGTCTTTAGATGGATCTAGAGTTACGTGGCTTTCATATATACTTGCAGGTCCAATCGGCCTCGATTGCAGTTCCCTGATCCTATGTTCAAGTTCTGACAATTGGACTCGAGGCGAAGCCCTTAATCCCAAATAAGAGAGGAAATGAAAATGGATACTCTCCGGCAAGGTGGAGGAGCTCCAAATATCCGTGATCGGAATTGGTGGATATGAGAGGTAGAAGTGCAAGGTGGAGGAGCTCCAAAAATATGTGATGGGAATTAGTGGATATGAGAGGTAGAAGTGAAATAGGATGAAGGAGGTCTAGGGACTCCGGCGAGGTACACCCTTTTCCTGGCTGCGAGAGAGCGAGAGAGGGAGATCGAGAGAGAGGGATTTGGGGAAGGGGCTCCCAACGGCGAGGCTAGGAACTGATGCTCTTCTCCTCCTCGTGGAGGTCTATATATAGGCGTGAAAGCCCTCGCTTAGTCCGCCCCCTTCCCCCACGCCCGACGGTTATGGCCTTCCTAAAGACTCGGCCTCGCCGTAATCGCCGACGGCAGTTTCTTGACCACGCAGGTCATGCGGCCGTTCTACATCTCCCACTTGACCAAAGTGGTCAAGACATATATACTCCCACTATTCGTGTAGTATATACATGGAAATTTATCATGTGAGGATCATTATCTATGAAATCTCTTTTTTGACTCATACATTCCTGAGTCCCATTAAACCAACATGTTTAATGTATGTTCCTGCTGTTAATCCCTTGGTAAGGGAATCATCCAACATGTCACTGGTAGGTATGTAAGTTACCGTTATTTCTTGCTTTCCCACTATATCTTGTATATAGTGATATTGGATCTCAATGTGTTTCCTTTGGAACTATTAGCCCTACTATTAATCAAGCTTATCGCAGCTTGATTGTCACAATACATTTCAATTGGCCCTTTGACCAATTCGAGGCTTAGATTCTCTAGAAAATGCCTGATCCACACAGCATGAGTGGTGGCTATGCTACATGCAATGTACTCAGTCTCCTGTGTATGTCGAGATACACATCCTTGTTTCTTGCTACCCTAAGAAACTGCTGCACCACCAAACGTGAACAGGTAACCCGATGTGAATTTTCTATCATCCACATCCCCTCCGAAATCGGCATCGGAGTATCCTACCACTTCAAGCGATTCTGCTTGATACACAAGCTTCAGATGTACTGTCCCTTTCAGATATCGAAGAATCCTCTTAACAGCTTCCTAATGTGCTGGACCGGGATTGCTTTGATATCTACTGACTAAGCGTACTGGATAAGCTAAATCATGTCGAGCACACATCAATGCATACATTAAACTTCCAACTGCTTGTGCATATGGTACATCTAAAGGTTTCTGCCTCTTTCCGGGACACTGACTCTTACTGAGTCTCTTTCCCATCACAAGTGGTATTGGAGCTGGAGTGCTGTTCTGCATTCCAAATCTCCTTAATACAATATGCAAATACCTTTCCTGACTAAGGCTCAATGTCCTTGAGTCCCTGTCTCTTATTATTTGAATTCCAAGAACATAGGATGTTTCGCCCATGTCCTTCATCTCAAATTCATTGCTCAATTTTTGTTTGATTTCATTGAGCATTTGTATGTCATTACTTGCAAGCAGAATGTCATCAACATATAATGACATGATTGAAAAACTGTTCCCACTCTTCATGACATACACACAGTTATCCAATTTATTTGAAACAAATCCAAATTGAATAACTTTCTCGTGAAATTTGAGATACCATTGTCGTTAAGACTATTTTAAGTCATATAATGACTTCCTTAACTTGTAAACCTTTTTCTCCTGACCTTTAACCTGAGATCCATCAGGTTGTCGCATATAAATCTCCTCCTTTAATTCTCCATTAAGGAAGGCTGTCTTCACATCCATTTGGAATAATTCCAAATCCATATATGCGACTATGGCTAAGACCATCCGAATGGATGCAAACTTAGCCACTGGAGAGTAGGTTTCCTGGAAATCTATTCCAGCTTGTTGAGTATAACCCTTGATAACTAATCTGGCTTTGTATTTGTCAACAGTACCGTCAACTCGGTACTTTTTCTTGAATACCCACTTACATCCTATGAATTGCCTACCTTCTGGCAAATCACATAATTCTCAAACACCGTTTCGCTCGATTGAGTCCAACTCATCTCTCATGGCGGCCGACCATGATTCCAACTCAGACGAAGCTATAGCTTCATCAAAGGATATGGGATCTGTACAATCCGCGACATCCTCATCCACGGTGTGGCACGACACCTCGCATCCATAGAAATGCTAATCTTCCATCTATGCGAGCCGTGTTTTGGGTCTCTTGTTGCCGATTATACTCGTGGGTTGTGTGGGTCCACCCACTTCCTCTGAAGGATCATCATGTTCTATGGGTTTGTTCTCTACATTTGGATGATCGATATCATCCTCAAGTTCTTGTCTAATGCTCAAGTCATCTTCATTGTCCTGTAAGACAATCAGAGGATCTGATTCCTCTACTTCTTGCTCCTTTTCTTGATGAATTTCAAGGAAAGTAGCATCACGACTTTCGACCAGACCTTTAGTTTCATGGAAGAACCTATATCCTTTAGAATTCTCGCTATACCCAATAAATTTGCACTTTAATGTCATGAAGTCTAGCTTGTCTCTAAGCTGACTCGGTACCAGAACATGTGCTACACATCCCCATTTCCAGAGATAGTCCAAATCGGGCTTTCTGCCATTCCATATTTCATATGACGTTGATTCTACGGACTTGGTGGGAATCCTATTCTGTATATAGTTCGCAGTCAACACTTCCTCTCCCCAAAATTTCTTGGAGAGTTCTGAGTGTGAAAGTATACACCTTACTGCATTCATCAAAGTTCGATTCTTTCTTTCTTCCACACCATTCTGTTGTGGCGTATATGGCATTGTAGTCTGCCTACGAATGCATGTCTGAATACAGTAATCCTTAAACTCCCTTGAAGTATATTCCCCACCTCTATCTGTCCTAAGAGTCTTGATTGATTTTCCCAGTCCGTCTTATATCTCTTAAATGTTTCAAGTGCTTTCAACTTTCTTCCTAAGAGATAGACATAGGAGAACTTCGAGTAGTCATCAATGAATGTTATAAAGTATTCCTTATTCCTATGTGTGCTAATGTTCAGTGGCCTACATATGTCTGAATGGATCAAACCTAGTAACTCTGTTGACCGAATTCCGGTTGAGAAAGGTCTTCTCGTCATTTTACCGGTTAGACAGTGTTTGCAGGACAATGTCCTTGCACCCGTGATCTTAGGCAATAGATTTTCCTTAATCATTTGATCCATCTTAAAATTTTCTGGATGACCCAGTCGCATGTGCCACAAGTCGTAATCAGACAAACAACACAAGGAATAATCAGAAGCGACATTCATTGATTCACTAGAATTTATTACAGGAAGACAGAACATGTCATGCTCGGGAACAAACTTTCCCATCGCATAGACCTTCTTATTCTTGCCTATAGATACACGTTTATTGTAAAACCTAACTTCAAAGTCTTTCTTGAGCAGCACTGGGACAGATATCAGGTTCCAACGTATCCCTGGGGCATATATTACATCATTCAGTATCATAATACTACCCCCCAGGTCAAGTCTGTATGTCCCAACACCTTCTACGTCCAGGTAGGTGTTGTTCCCCATGAAGATCCTCTGTTCGCCTTTGCTCAGCTCCTTGAAGTCCACCAGGCCTTCCTTCGTCTTAGC
This sequence comes from Ottelia alismoides, assembly GCA_037367405.1. Lineage (NCBI taxonomy): Eukaryota > Viridiplantae > Streptophyta > Magnoliopsida > Alismatales > Hydrocharitaceae > Ottelia > Ottelia alismoides. The sequence goes on from JAZKJV010002872.1 coordinate 443,915, forward strand.
GATGTGTCTGGTTGCTCCAGAGTCGATCCACCATCCATCACTGTTCGTGATGACGGAGTTGCATTCCACAATAGCCGCAAGTTTTATTTTGGTGTTGCCTTTGTTTTCAGGCATTTTAGAATTTCATTCTTCTTGTTGGGACAATTGACCTTGAAATGGCCATATTTGCCACAACCGTAGCAAGAGCCGCGTGGGTATTTCCCACTCTTTCCTTTGAAATTCGCCTTGGAGGGGCCTAACCTTTTCTTTGCATGCACGACATTTGCTATCTTTCGATCTTTGTTTAGAGAGGTCCTGCTCAATTGCCAGCTGTGCAGGTAGGTCCGTCACAGACTTAATGTTGCCATTCATCCGCAGAGATGTGTCAACCATGTCGAATAACGGAGGGAGACTTCTTAGTATGGCTGTGATCTGCATCCTCTCCGGAATTACGAAATCAGCAGCCGCAAGATTCTTGACCGTCACGATCATCTTGTTCAAGTGCTCGAGGACGCTTTCAGATTCCTTCATTCTACACGAGTTGTACTTGTGTAGAACAAGCTGGATACTCACTTCTGATTTGGAGTGATATTTCTCTTTGACAGTGGTCTAGAGCTCGTAAGCTGATTCGCATGTCTCAAAGACCCGAATCAGGTTCAGATCCATGTGGGTCAGCATAAAGCTCCTAGCCCTATTATCTATTTTCTCCCACTGTTCGTGGGACCTAATTTCCTCTACAGTTGGATTCTCAGATAAGGTTGGGCCAGGTTTATCTATGATAGAGTGTATGCTATCGTGTAATAGGCCATAGTAGATCTTCCTACTCCATAATTCGTAATTAGTACCGTTAAGGTACTCGATTTTTCCCACCTCAGTGGCAATTTTCTTACGTGTCATATTTGATCTAAAGAAATAAATATAGGATTGTATGACATTTATACTATTTTGCGGAAAAAATAAAACTTAACAAAGCAGATGGACAAAGAAAGCAATTTCGGTAAATGTTAATTAATCACTAATCTCTTAATTTAAACTTTGATTAAGCAACTTCAATGAGATATTTGTTGATTTGAAAACTTGATGACAATAAAAAAAACTTGCAATAAGGTTCCTATTAGGCTGTGATAATACGATTGAATGGTAATTAGCACTTAAACGATTTAAAAGGAATATACAAGGAGATGATCTTCAAGAATGTTAAAAACGACTTCTTGTCAAAACAACAAGTTAATTAATGAAGTTTTTTTTATAAACAACAAGACAAGGTATTGATGTATTCAGTTGCAAACAGAGAAGAAACATAAATCTAAATTAAAAAAATTAATTGTGACTTTATTAAAGATTAAGCAGGCTATTTTACTGAAGGCAATCAACGGGATTCTTAAAAAAACTAATTAAGGTTTAAAAAAACGATACCACTTAAAAGGCTTGGTGATTCTACTAATTATTAGAACAACCCTCCCTCTTTAATTAAAAAAGCAACTAAAACTGTTGACAAACTAACAAAAAGGATTCATTTTTAATGATAATTTCGTATATTAAAAAAAGGTGAGATCAACAGTGGGACCAATTACTTGATATTAAGAATTTGATAGCAGCATCTTAATCTAAAAAAAAATTGAGATAAAAAAAACTTGAGTGGGTGGATCAAAAAAACGTGTGATTGGATCTGAAAAAAAAAACAAATGACGGAGGCAAAAAAAGGGGGGCAACTTGCAATGTCACAACGTCACATATAAAGTTTTTTTTAATAAAAATGGGAAAAATAAAAGGAAGACCTGTGCGGTAGGGTTTTGATGCGAGGAGTTTTTTCTGAAGACAAACACAGCAGCGGCGGCTGCCGAGGGGAAAGGGTCGGGCTGCAGCGACGACGATGAGGATGGATGCTCTGATACCAGTCTAGGGACTCCGGCGAGGTACACCCTTTTCTTGGCTGCGAGAGAGCGAGAGAGAGGGATTTGGGGAGGAGGCTCCCAACGACGAGGCTAGGAATTGATGCTCTTCTCCTCCTCGTGGAGGTCTATATATAGGCGTGAATGCCCTCGCTTAGTCCGCCCCTTTCCCCATGCCCGACGGTTATGGCCTTCCCAAAGATTCGGTCTCGCCGCAACCGCCGACGGCGGTTTCTTGACCACGCAGGTCATGCGACCGTTCTACAGAAGGTGGGGGCGGTGAAGGAGGGGGTCAGTGGAGGTGAGGGGGGGTAGAGCAGGAGGTGGCGTTGGAGGAGAAGGGGGCTGGCGAAGAAGGATGGGGCAGAGGAGGAGGAGGATGTGACGGTGGAGGAGGAGGACGTGACGGTGGAGGAGGAGGACGGGACGGAGGAGGAGGGGGGAGAGGAGCAGGGGAGTCGAGGAGGAGGATGGGGATGGAGGAGGAGGGGGCGGTGGAGGAGGATGGGCTGGAGGAGGAGATGATTTTTTTTATTGTTATGTCCCTCTTAACTACACCATGATTTGAATAAATCATGGTTTAATTCAACTCATTGACGACCAACCTAACGGAAGGACACCAATGATCATTGTGGAAGAAGTCGTGGGCATAATTGATATTCTAAAAAAGGAAGAGGCATAACTGATAATTATAACATTTAAGGAGGGCACAATTGATAAAAACCTTAAAATAAACAAATTAACATGTTGCTAGTTTTATGGAGAAGTTGTACTACACCATGTCCTTTCTTTTTTCCAATCACTTAACCCAGAGTTTTTTTTCCGATTACACTTGTTCCCTTGTATTCTCAGAAAAGTTACTATAATATCTTTTTATTATTAAGCTTATGCCTCTATATTATACTAAAAAAGGGAAATATTGTAAATTGTGTAAGAATAGAAGGGCGCGTGTAAAATTCTTTTGTGTGTATAAGAAATAATTTTTTACATTTGTGCCATTTCAAGATTTGCTAAAAACACTTTTGTTCTTGAGTTTTATTCACTACAACAAAACGAATTTATAATGATTTTTTTAGCTATCTGTCACTATATCATATGTTGTTGAATATATAATGATGACTATTATTCCTGGTACAATAATGTTTAATACTAGGAATCATCGATAAACGTCGGTTGTTGCTGCATCACTAGCGACAATATAACAATGCTTATTTGTTCCAATTTGTTTTCAAAATTTACACTAACAATTGCTAATTTTTGAACTAAAACTTAGTGACGATTAGTTCAAATTTTGAAAAATAATAACGATAACCAGTGTAATATGGATCTTGTTAATGATATATCAACAAATATATCATTGCTAATTCTAGTAAAAAATCATTTTACAATGAATAATATTTGTCACTACATAATTAATAACAGATGATATAGTGCTGAATTTAAAAAAAAGTCTATAAAGTTTTGTTGTAGTGATTGCAAATTACCATTGTGTCTCTAACAAAACTACAAATAAACATTTATACTCCACTGTTTAGTTGTCGTCCCTTCCCCTTTCAAATGGACGTTAAATTCTGCATTCAATTGTAATTAAAAAAAGATACGGACACATGTGTTGTTATTGAGTCACTCCCCCTTACTCCACGTCCCTTTCTTGGGGTGTTAATTTAATCAAATCCATAAAGATTGAGATTCAATTCATTTTTAAATTTTTGAATACAAACTTTAATCAAAATCTAAATAAATTTGCTCAGTTGAAATTAATTCGATTTTCTAGTTTTAAATATTCAAATTTAATTCATTTTATTTCAAATTTTAAGGCTTATAAATTATTATGTATAAAGTATACTATTGTCAAAAATTTATTTTATATTTTTATTTTCCAATATAGATAACTAATTCAAGTTAAAAAACTTTAATATCAAATAAAATATCTGACAGATAATAAATGAAGTATAAAAGTGATTAATTTTTACAATTATTGCATGTCTTTTGCAATCTAAATTTACTCTCTTTTCATGTGTTTAAAGAAATGAAGAAATAAAATAGAGTAAATTACAAAAAAATCCTAAATTATACACTTGATTTGATGTCATACCTGAACTTTAAAAGGTAAGAATGTGGTACTCGATCTTTAAGATTTGTCTTAATGTAGTCATTGACTATTGAAATTTAGTTGATTATTCTGTCTCTCTAACCTTAAATCACAACAGTTCAAAATCAAATTGAGATAAATATTAAAGATTATGTACCGCATTGTTATTTAAAGTTCAGATATGCACAACAAGCCTCCTCCCTTGTTCACATTTATTGTCCTGAATAGCCTCCTCCCTTGGATGTTTGATGGTTGGCTGAGATAAGCACAACAAGCCTTGTCTACAAAAATTACTTTGCTTGGAACATATACTCATTCAAGAAACATATATTATTAAAGAAAAATCACAAATAAAGATAAAAAATAACGGATAATGAGCTTTATATGCACACCATTCAAACGAAATTCATTATTTTTGAAAGATCCTTTATCGAATCACCATATATATAAAAAAATTTCTTTTTCCCAAATTGCTTGTGAAAAATGGCTTTGCTTGGAACATTTTCGAGGTAATAGCGTAATAAATTTATAAACCACAAAAAAACAGCTCATCAACACGAAAGCCCAAAAATACAAAAATCCATAAAACATGTAATCGAGACGTGAATTACTTAGCCAAGAGGATCTTGGCGAGCTCGGCATAGTTGATCTGCCCGTCGGCGTCCACGGGGGCGTCGCCGATCATCTCCTCCACCTGCTCCGGCGTCATCTTCTCCCCAAGGTGGGTCATAATGTGCCTCAGCTCCGACACCGAGATCGTTCCCTTCTGGTCACGGTCGAACACGCGAAAGGCGTCCCTCAACGCGTCCTCGGAGTCGGCGGTTCTCATCTTCTTCTCCATGAGGTTCAAGAAGAGCGGGAAGTCGATGTTGCCACCGCGCTGCGCGTCGATCTCGTCGACCATGTCCTGCAGCTCAGCCTTTGTGGGATTCTGCCCAAGGGACCTCATCGCGACACCGAGGTCCTTGGTGGTGATGACGCCGTCCTCATCGCGGTCGAAGAGATTGAAGGCCTCCTTGAACTCCTCCATCTGCTCGTCGGTCAACTTCTCCCCCATGAGAGTTGCGCCTGCAGGAACGGGAGGAGGGAGAGCTCGGTCGTGCTCTCTTGCACTTCAAATTTCGGTTGATCATAACGACGGGGATTTTTACTTGCATGCCCTTCTAATGGAGTGTATATTCACTATATTGCCCTTGTCGATTTGTGGGTATCACGACTTTTTACCATAGCAATAATAAAATTTGCGTTTCTTTCCTTTACAAAAATGGCTTCATAGTAAAGGAAGACTCTTCGGCATACACATTAAGATTTTCTGCTCTCCATTAGAACTACAAACATGAGGTTTTTATTTCTCTTTTTTTTGCAATTATACTTATTTCCCTGAACTTTTGCACCGTTAAAAGTAGTGCTTGTCAGTCAATAGACCTTCTGTGAGATAAATTGAACCATAATGTGTTCAATCCGAAATATGATTAGGAAATATCTCAACTACATTTGTGCTCCCACGTTCTTATTTATCATCGGTCTGAGTTTTCAATCCCTTCCCGTGTGATAGTACTGTTTTCTCTTGCCTGTTCTTTTCAGTCTTCTATATTGCATTTCATTCGTTCATCTTTCTTCATCTAAATTTTAATTCCATCCCAAAGTTTGTTTTCTCGTTTTTCTTTTGTTCTGGTCCATCCGAGATATATACTTCCATGCTTCATCATCTCCATGTCTACGTACCCCTCTGTGATGGTAGATTTAATTAATCATCTCCACCATCTGAGGTAGTCGAACCTGATCACGCTCATCGCTTATCTAATTTTTTTCGGACGAAAATAATATATGATTCATCCATAAAAATAGCAACAAGAAAGTAAAATAACAAAGAAATTCTTTAATCGATGTATTCATTTTCAAATAAAACCATTATCTAAAAATTGACGGGAGATGACAACAAACTACAATTATGCCGTCAATCTTTTTTAAATAGCAAATTTAATTCTTCAAAATACAACATTTATAAATTTGAGAGCATAAAGCATATCGGAATGGAGCGGGATGGCGGAGAGCGACGCCGTCGCCATCGATCAAACCAATCTCTTCGACGCCCTCGGTGGCACCATGGATCCATTCGTCGCCCTCTCCACCAATTTCTACGACAGGTCCTCAGCCTATGCCTTTGCTTTGTAAAGATTGAGGCGGCGATCTGGTGCTTCATCATCCTTTTCTTCTATTGGTTTTGTTGTATTTTCGTCTTTTTAGGGTTTTCAATGACGAGGTGGAGTAGTTCCGAACGATATTCGCGGGATCGAGGAAGGAGGATGCCATCCGGAACCAGTACGAGTTCTTCGTCCAGATGATTGGGGGTTCCCCGCTCTATTTCCAGAGGAAAGATTGCATTTTTAAAAAAGGTTTTTAGTATTAAATGTGGCTTAATTTCGTAATCCTTTGGGGTTAGTGATGCATTGGGATAAGAATAGTCGGTAAATTAGTAAGAAATTGCTAATGGATTTTAAGAATTGATGACAATTATCTCAACTATGAGCGTACTACCAAGTACCAACTATGAGAAAAATTATCCGTCCCTTACATCGAGGAAATTATCCTCTGCTAGGCAAAAAGCAATTTTCCATTGTTTACAATCTGAACATGCCCAAGATTTCCTACTTGCCATTCCTATTGAGGGGCTTGGATTGCATATGTCACCCATTGAATATCGTAGTATTCTCAAGTACCGCCTCATGATTCCCCTTTTCCCACCAGATGAGGCTTGTCCAGTATGCCACAAATCTTGCTTGGATGCTTTTGAGGATCATGCCGTTCATTGTCGAGAGCTTCCAGGTTTTAAATACAGACATGATCTTGTCAGAGATGTTCTTTTTGATATACTCAGACATGCAGGTGTTGCTTCAAAAAAAGAGGCACCGGTGAATTTCTTAACTGATCCACAAGAGGGGAGATCGACACTTAGACCGACAGATGTTTTGATATTTGGATGGGTTGGAGGAAAGCATGCATGTGTTGATTTGACTGGAGTGTCTCCATTGATGGGTCCAATAAAGAGTGATTTTGTTGCGGGATGCGCTGCACAAAAAGCTGCCTTAGCTAAAGTGGCTAAGCATGAGAAGGCCTGCATTGACAATCAACACGTATTCATCCCATTTGGTTTTAATACATTTGGGTTCTTGGCAAGTGAAGCAGTGGAGCTCCTTAAGAGGATTCAAAAAATCATGCATAGCAATGTTATGGTTCCCAAGTCTATGAATGTTGTATTTCGAAGAATTGGATTTGCCATTCAAAAGGGATTGGCGGTGCAGCTTGTTGCCCGTCTCCCATCAATTTCTATGTAACTTTGATTACCTTTAATTGGATCACTTATTAGGGAAAAAAATAACTTTAGTTTCTGCTCATTAGTTTTAAAGCCACTCTTCTTGCTCTTGTAAACTGCAATCAGTTCAGGTCCGTAGCGGAGAGGATCTGTTGATCTGACGGAGTTTCTGTTGCGGAAGTGCTAAGTTTTCTACCTTTGCTGTGCAACAGTGCCATCTTTAACTATGCCCTTTCTAAGAGAGTCTGTCCGTGACCAATATCACTGTATGCTATTTTTGCAATGCCTTAAGATGCTCCTGACATTGACATGAATGAATAGGATTGTTAAACTGAAAATCTGCAATCTAAGTTGCATGAAATTCAATGTAATATCTAGTTAACATTAAAGACAATTTTCTTTCAGTTGTACTTTTTTCTATAGGTAATTACCTTTTGGTACCTGGATCATGAACATTTACCTAACTTTATTAGGGTATGCGGCCATTCCGGCTATCACATAGATATTAGATTTCTTATAGCTTATGGCTTGATGATTAAATATCTAATAAAGTTATCTCATAGATATAAGATATTGATGAGTGAAATTCTTTTTTTACCGGAAGAGGTTAAGTGCTAAGCGAACAATCTTGATTGTTAGCTGCCACCTAAGTAAAAGGGACTACAGAGGTGCTCAGTTATAGTCAAGATATTTAAATTCCTCTTAAGAAAAAATTGTTCCGTCTGATAATTGTACCCCCTATCCTTTGGCATTGTGAATGTGCATACTTTTCTTGTCCACAATGAGCATATGCCTCGTATATATCCCTTCTGCCATTTCCATTTCTTTGCCTTGATTTTGCTAGAAATATTCCACTAATCATTTCCCTAAAGCATATTTATAATCGCTGGTCTCATCCTTTGCCATGACTCACCTTGTTTCAACTGCCCAAGAGGTTGAGGTTGAGAGGATATTGGGCAATTGGTATATCCATGCAACATTCGTCAGCTCCTACATATGGAACTAAGAGAACCAGAATCAATTTGTAGGCATTAGACATAATTCTGGGAGCTAAAAATGGTGATCTATTCGCTGTGCAGAGCAGTTTTGCAAGCCTGGATTACTGGTTTGAACCAGTGTCAAATCAGCAACAGAATTTGGGTTGTGCATGCATATGTGTTGTGGGAGGGTCGGTTTGGGTTTGGGGGGTGGTGGGGGGTGGGTAAATGTATATGTGCATGGTTGATTATCCAAATCTTCTTCTTGGGTGATTTGTGCACTCTACATGATATGTAATTCCACCATCACTACTTCGATACTTCAAGAACCTAATAGCCATAAATGCACATTCCAAAATACAAAATCTTTGGGTGCTTGCCACTATAAAAGCTTGTCTTTCTTGTAGCATTATGTCTTTAATAAGACATTCATTTCCTAGAAGAATTTTCTGGTGGATGAGTTTTTCCTGAAGAAAATGTGGGGATATTTGCACCTTGCCTGTCATCCTTGATTGAATCCATCGCGGAACAGGCGGAAATCTCTGATGTCTCTGGATTTAGAAATATGATATCACTTTAAATTAATTCTGTAGATAAATAAAAAAACTAGCTGTCTATCTGCTCGTCGGCTCTCAATTAATTAAATATGCTAATGGTGTGTGTAATGGAAATAAAAGTATTTGCCATGACTTTGTGTGCATGTTTGAGGAATCCTTGAGTGGAAAGGTATGCACATTGTGATCATTTTTGTATTGGCATATCTTTTGATTACTTATTACATTAATATGCAAACATGGCATGCCCCTCCTGGAATCGCGTAATTGGCATAAATTTAAGTGTGTAATTGGCAGATTCTCTTCTCACATAAATCATCAAAATATCAGAGAAAACTGTAAGATGAAGGGCATGCACACTGCCTTCAAATTATCAAATGGTCTTATGTTTTTGAAGTTGAGGTAAGTGCTATGACTATATGTACGTGTTTGAATCGAGGTTTTTTTCACTCATAAACCCGAGTATATATGGGATTTGGGTAACCCCTTTTATTTCATGTCGAAAGATTAGTACATGAAGCTTAAAGTACAAGGCATCAGCCTTTACAAGAATGTGTGGACACCATGGCCTTTGTATAACTATGACCCAAAGATCTTTAAGAGAAAACAACTACAGAAGACTTCAATCACTTTATTTCCATTTCCTTAATGCTTTCTCCTTTGCTTTTTGGTACTTTGAAGTTTGGTTTTATAGTTTCTCCATTTTCTGCAATATCTTCAAATTGAAATATGAGCTGTACGTAAGGGGGCTTTTGCTTTGAAAGAAGGGTTCACTAATGCCGTCTTCAGAATCAGGTTCGTCCTCTTCTTCTTCATCGTCCGCCAAGTCCAGAGCTATAAATGTGTCCAAAATGGGAATTGATGGAACGTTCACCAATGCTTAGTGTCTCACATATAGTCTTGCAACTTAGTGATGACCTTGCCGCATCCAAGTCTTGCCTTTCCTTCTTGGCTGGTTTTTTTGTCTTTTGTAGCATCTGAGAATAACTAAGTTGTTGCTGCTCCTTTCACTCCATTTCCTTTTGTCATTCGAAAGAAAAAGCAAATGCATCTGCTCCTGCTGCACATGATGTACTGGCTGCTTCAATTGCTGCTTGCTCCTTGTGTTGTTCCAAAAGTCCTGTTGATTTTGCTGCTGTGCTTGTTGCTGCATCATTTTCTTCTGCGAAGGAGTAACCACAAATGGCTGCCATATAGTAGTCACTTGCAGCAGTTGGTGTCGCTGCTGAATGCTCAACAGTGGCTGTTGGTACTGCGTCAAATGGGGATCCACCACATGGGCTTCTTTAACTCTTTCTGCTGCTGCAAAGAGTCCATATTCGAGCTTTTTTGCTGCATTTGCGATGGCAGTAGCTGCTGTTCAGATTGAGGAGTAAAGCCTTCCAAGTGCTGCTGAGTGATCTCACTGTCCATCAACTCTTGATCTTGTTTTTCCCCATCTTTTTCACCATGAAATTTGTTGAGAAATGCATATAGCATTTCCTCAAAGTTATAGATTCCTTCCTCCACCTCAACAGAAACCATAATCCTCTCAAA
>JAZKJV010002874.1:0-33608 GCA_037367405.1 Ottelia alismoides
TTCGTCTCATCCATTTGGGCCAGGCGCATCCGTAGCCGATCATCATCAGGAAACATCCGGGCTGCGATGGCTATGGATCTTACATCGTTTTGCACCCCCTGCCACCATCCGTACCCATGGGCACTAAGCACGGCAAGCAATATGCTGACCGCCACCCAACGGCCTACCTGCCGCCACCATGGCTTCTGGAGAGTGTTGGGCGCAACATTGTCCACCGGTAGGGCATCCGCCCAGAGCAGCGCTACCAGGCAAACCAACCAGCCGGCTACACCCATCCGCCCCCATGGAAAGTCCACCCAGGCATGGGAGCAGCACCAGCGGCACCCCAGCACCCCACCAGCGCCCACGAACCACCCAGACACAGGCCGGTAGCAACAGGGCCGCCATACCGAAAGCAAAAGGAAAGCCTCCTTCTGCCGCAAACTGCGCCCAATCGTTATGGGCGAAGTTTACGTGGTCCACCGCGTCAAACAACGCGTAACGAGGATAAGCCGCTGGAAACGCCCCCATCCCAACACCGGTCCAGGGATGATCCCAGGCCATAGATATGGTCGACATCGAAAACTGTGCCCGGGCGCCCCACAGTTCCAGTTGGGAAAACCGCTGCCACACCAACCCGGCATTCGCGCTGATCGAGAGCACCGCCGCTACCGTGGGCAACAGCGCGGCCGCTAGCAGCACCCTGGGGCGCAGCCCTTTCTGCCGTTGCACCTGGCGCAGCAAGGCCACCGCCGCAATTAGGCAGGCCAATGCCGCTAATGCCGATCCCGCGCGCGACGACGACGCGAAGACGGCCGCCACCATAACAGCTGCCGCCAACCCGTACCAGACGCGACGGTTGTCATCACCAACCATTCGGTACAGCGCGATGGGCAATGCCAACTCCACAAACTGGCTAAAGGTGTTTCGGGAGGCAAAGGTAGCAAACACAACGTCGTTGTAGCCGAGTCAAAGAGCCACAGCACTTTTCCGTGGGACGTCGGGATCTGCACCAAACACAGCACCGACAGCGCTGCGCCCAGCGCTAACAACGTATTTAGGATCAGAGACTTACCGCCGCTGCTTCTTGCCGCAATCAGGCCCAACACGCCGGCACATCCCAGCGCCAGCCAGCTCAAAAAGGCCTCTCGCGTAGAGGCTGGGTCCAGGCTCGAACCCGTAGCCCACTGCCCTCCTGCCCAGACGCAAGGACCAAATGCCACCAGATCCCATCGGCGGGCCGCCCCACCGTAACAGCCAATGGCCAAGCACAGTGCGGCGGCCGACGCCCAAACGGCCCACGGCTCCCGGACGAATGCTGAAATCGTAAGCCAACTCAGGACAACGACGAGCACCAACGCCGGCGAGACGGGCCAGAATACTCTGACCTCAGACTGCACGTAATCCGGCGCCCATATTGACTCGGAACGCGACCCCACACGCGGTAGTGTAGCGGCACCTTTCCGTATTGACTAGTCAGATTGCGCGGAGTGCTGGTCAGAGCAATCCCAGTGCCCTCGACCGCTCCCACAAATCGCCGCCATCACCAAATATTTTTGTGGCCTGGGCCTCTACTTTTTGTGAACTGTAGCGATGGGGAACCCAGTTGTAAATGCATCACAGACTCCCTATGAAACACCGCCACCTTTTCCTGCTTGCAACCATAACGGGCGTGCTCTTGGCACAGCCTGTAAAGGACACCCCAACGGCTACAGCCTTGGTCCCCCATTCTGTTGGGTCGGGAGACCTACTTTCGATCACCGTCGCCAACGCGCCAGAGTTGAGCCGGGCAGTACGGGTTGCTTCCGATGGCACCATCGCGATCCCCATGTTGACCAAGCCGCTACGGGGTGGCTGACCTCCGCCCGGAAGAAGTAGAACAAACGATTTCCAATGCGATGCGCGCAGCCGACATCCTGGTAGACCCCGTCGTAAACGTAACGATTGCGGAGGTGCGGAGCCGCCCGGTGAAGGTGGCTGGCGCTGTGCGCCGCCCACTCACCTTTCAAGCCGCTAAGGGCACCACGCTATTGGATGCGTTAGCCATGGCAGAAGGCTTGACGCCAGAAGCGGGCCCCGACATCGTCATTTCCAGGCCCGGCATCGGCTCTGAGCGGCTCGTACTTCGTGTAGCGGCCAAGGCGTTGCTCGAGTCACCGTCTGCAGAAACCAATCTCACACTCACTGGGGGCGAAGAAATTCGAATACCAGAGGCCGGCAGGGTCTTTGTCGTGGGCAACGTAAGAAAGCCGGGAGTCTTCTCGCTGCGCGATCAGCGCGAGTCGTCGGTCCTCAAGATGCTGGCGATGACGGAAGGGCTACAACCCTATTCCGCAAAGAAGGCCTTCATCTACCGGCGCAACACCGAAGGCGGCAAGTCCGAGGTCGCAGTAGACCTAGAGCGCATCATGCAGCGCAAGGCACCCGATGTCGCACTGCTGCCAGAGGATGTCCTGTACGTTCCTGACAACTCAGCCAGAAAGGGCGTCGTACAAGCCCTGGAAAGAACGATCCCGCTCGCTGCTGCCGCAGCCAGTGCACTTGTTTGGGTAGCCGCTCGCTAGAAGGAGATTCCGAATCATGGCTAAACTTTTACCCCCCTCGCCATCCGAAACTGAGATGGTTCCGCTGGCACCTGCAGCGCAACTTTATGCTCCGGCACCGTCGAGCATGATGCCCGTGCCACCACGGCTATCGCCGGTAGACTTTGACACGATCGCTGCCGAGCGCGGCGGTATGCCCCTAAGCGCGTACTGGTCGATCGTGAAACGGCATGCCTGGAAGATCGCCGCGTTCGTCGCCATCTGCGTGACAGCCGCTGCGCTGATCTCATTCCGGCTGGAGCCGATCTACGAATCGACAGCCACCATCGACGTCGACCGGCAGGCGCCGAACGCCATCATCGGGCAGGACTCCCTCCGTGCGTCGATGCCTAATGACGCCGACCAGTATCTAGCAACCCAACTTCGCCTAATCCAGTCCGATAGCGTACTGCGCCCGGTCGCCAAAAAGCACGGGTTGCTGGCCCATGAGGGGCAGTTCGAGGGCCTAACGGCAACCAAGCAACAAGAGCTGGAGAAGGCGCCTGTCAAATTGCGGAACTTGAAAGTCTCCCGGCCCTTGACCACATACCTGATCCAGGGTCAGCTACCGCTCGCCCGACGCGGCGCTCGCGGCCGCTGTCGCCAACGACATCAGCAAGTCCTACTTGGAACACATCTTCCGGATCCGCAGCGCCTCGGCACGCAACGTGTCGGCCTTTATGGAGGCGCAGTTGGATGAATTGCGAGCCAAGATGGAGCGGTCCGGCCAAGCCTTGATGCAGTATGAACGGGAACTGAACTTGATTAACCCGGAAGAGCGGACCAACATCCTGTCGTCGCGGTTGCTTCAGCTCAATACGGAGTACACCAATGCGCAGTCGGATCGTGTGCGTAAAGAGACCCAGTACCGGTCTAGCCAAAGCGGCACCCTCGAAGCGATTCAGGTGTCAGGTCAGGGTGAGGCGCTCGCCAAACTAGGCGAACGCTTGGGTGAAGCCAAGCAAAAGTTTGCAGAACTTCGCGTCACTTACGGGCAAAACCACCCGGAGTACAAGAAGTATGCAAGCGTAACGTCAGAGCTGCAAAAGCAGTTCGACGAGGCCCGCCGAAACATCTCACAGCGGATCCGTGTTGAATTTGAGCAAGCGCAGCAGCGCGAACTCATGCTACAGAAGGCACTGAGTGACACCAAAGGGGAGTTCGACAAACTCAACACCAAGTCGTTCCGCTACCAGCAGTTGAAGCAGGAGGCCCTGGCAGATAAGCGGCTGTACGAGGATCTGGACAGAAAGATCAAGGAGGCGCAGCTGAATTCTGGCGTGCAAAACACCAGCATCCGGCTGGCAGACGCTGCCCTGCCGGCTGCAAAGTCGGTCTACCCCAATATTCCGCTCAACCTTCTACTGACCTTTTTAGGGGCAACGCTCATCGGTATCGCTGGCGTGGTCGTCATGGAGTTGACTGACACGACGATTCGCGATCCGGAACAGATTCAGCGGGCGCTTAACGTGCAGGTACTTGGCACGCTGCCGGTGGTCAAGGACATCAAGACCTGTCTTTCTCTGGTTCATGGCGCGGGCGTCGACGGCACGATCGCCAAATACCAGCACCTCAGTGTTGGTGCGTATCGAGACCTGGTGGCGTACGAGGAGTCCATTAGAACCCTGCGCAACTCGCTGCTTCTGGGCGACTTTACTCGTCGGCTCCGATCACTGCTGGTAACCAGCGCCACTCCGGGAGAAGGCAAAACGACTACCGCTATTCATCTGGCCATCTCGCATGCGGATCAAGGCAAGAGAACTCTTATCATCGATGCCGACCTGAGAAGGCCTACCGTTCACGAAAGCTGAAGATCGACAGCAGCATCGGCCTCTCTAACGTTCTCAACGGCGAACTGGATTGGAAGTCGGCGCTGTGGAACATCGAGCAACATCCGAATCTCAGCGTCATCTTTGCCGGTCCTCCCTCTCGCCGAGCATCGGATCTCATCGGCCCCAAAATGATCGAGCTGCTGGACGAGGCGGCCAAAGAGTTCGAGTTAGTGATCGTTGACGCGCCGCCCATCCTAGGCTTCGCCGAACCTCTGCAACTTGCGACGTCGGTCGATGGGGTGGTCGTGGTGTCTCGAGCCGGCGTGACCAATCGCAACTCGGTGGCGGCTGTGATCGAAACTCTCCGCAAAGTAAGGGGATACGTGGTCGGGATCGCTCTAATCAAGTCCACAAGGGCATGAGCGACAGCTACTCGTACTACGGCTCCTACATGAAGTACTACGATGCCAATCGCCCGACCAGCGCGACCGACTAACTCCCAACAGCGCTGCAGCGGCAAGACACATAAGCCCTTAGGACAGCAACGGAGAACCCCTTGACCACTCACAGATCACTCGTCACAGGAAAAGGCCTAAGCCCGGCGCTCTTCGCTCTGGGCCTCACGCTAACAACCGCCACTCAACTACGTATCACAGATCTGTCGTTTGGAGCTGGGGAGCTGCTGTTGCTTCTATGGATGGCAATGGAGGCAGCGGAGGTGGCTCGGGCTCTCCGCTCTGGCCGCTTACACTCCCTTACCAGGCTCTTCGCCTGGTTCGGGTTTGCCGCCGCAACTCTGCTGACGATTGGCTCGATCGTTGGAAACTATCTTGGCCTAGCAAGTCCGCTCGACCGTTTACACGACCTTGGCTCTGTTCTCTTTGCGATCGGGATTGCAGTGTTTGCGCTGGCCCGGCATGATCCGAATACCTTCTTGGCGACTTCGCTGCGATGGTTCATTCCGTTCTGGACGATTTCGCAAACTACTCTGCTTATCTTTGGAGCATCGACCGAGATGTTCGCGGGACTCCAACTCTGGCAAGACTCCATTATCGGCGGACGCTTCCAAGGCTGGTCGAAAAACACTAATCAGGTGGCGCTGGCTGTTTGCACGATTCCAGTGTGGTGCCTGTTCGAAATCTTTCGCCAGTCTGGCAGGGGCAAACGGGCATATTACTCGGTGCTCGGGCTGGCGGCCGTAGCCGTCGGTTTTGCGACCAGCACTGATGCGCTGATACTCTGCTGGCTTGCTGCGGGTCTGTCGGGCGTGCTTGCGTGCGCCGCTCATCCCAAGGCAAGTGGTGCCCTGCAGGGGTCCATTCTCCTGGCTTTCGTGTTTGCGGTAGTCGTAACTGTCGCAGGGCTGCTCATTCCGGGCACCCTCTCGATCACCGACTCATTATTGAGCTTGGCTGATCAGATGGCAACAAAAGAGAGTGTCGAAGGGGAGGGCCAGGGCAACCTTCGCCTGATCGTTTGGCGCAATGGGCTGGAGGCAGCGCTCCACTCTCCCGTCGTAGGGCTCGGGCCTGGGGCTTTTTCCGGACTGGCGGGACCATTCCAGAACTTGGAAGCACACAACACTTTCATTGATTGGACCGCCAGCACCGGACTCGTTGGTTTAGTGGCTTATGGGATGTTGCTCTCGCAAGTTGCTAAGAGAGCGTTTGCAGCGGGGCGCTACCGCTAAGTGGAGTCGTAGCACTTATCGTCTTCAGTTGCGCCCACCTGGTCATTAGACAGCCGGTGTTCTGGCTGAATCTAGCTGCATTCGCGATGCTTGCGAGCGCCTGGGAGCCTAGCCTTCGTCCGCTGTCGACGGGGCCACACTATAGGTTGCAGCTTCGCGCAAACGGAGAGGTGGCCTAGCATGTGTGGGATCGCTGGCATCGTCAACTGGCCATCCGGTTCTGGACAGGGCCTTACTGAGTCCATCAAGAGCATGACGCGAACTCTTGCCCATCGGGGACCTGACGGTTCAGGCATTTACACGGATCTGGAAAGTGGTGTCGCCTTGGGGCATCGGCGTCTTTCCATCCTGGACCTGAGCACTGCGGCCGACCAACCAATGCGCTCTGAAAATGGGCGCTATTGTGTCGTTTTTAACGGGGAGATCTACAACTTCCGGGACGTGGCGCGCCACCTCCATACAACCCCGCAAACGGCGGCAAGAATGCGCTCGTCAGACACGGCAGTGCTCGCAGAAGCCGTCTCTCATTGGGGCGTGCCAAAAGCACTTGAGCAACTAAATGGGATGTTCGCTTTTGCAGTCTGGGATCGGCAGGAGCGCGAGTTATGGCTTGCCAGAGACCGGTTTGGGGAAAAGCCGCTATATTACGCGCTACACAAGAACGCACTGCTATTCGGGTCGGAGTTGCCTTCAATCACTCAGGCCTTAGATGAGCGGCCTAGTATTTCTGAAGCGGCCTGCACACAGTACCTTCGGCACGGCTTCGTCCCGGCGCCATTGTCGATGTTTGAAGGTTGCTGGAAGCTGCCTCAGGGAACGTGGCTAAGGGTGGCCTTGCGTGATCTGCCCCAAAGCTGCCTAAGCCGGTCGTGTACTGGGACCTGGCGACCGTAGCGGGTATGGCCGATAGGCATCGGTCTCGGGTGTCGTATGACGCTGCTGTTGAGCAGGCACAAGCGCTAATCGACGACTCGGTGAAGCTAAGAATGACTGCAGATGTGCCGGTGGGGGCCTTTCTGTCAGGCGGCATCGACTCGTCGCTAGTAGTGGCGAGTATGCGCCAGCATCACAAGACGGTGCGCACATTTTCTGTGGCGATGGAAGATGAAGAGTTTGACGAGTCGCGGACCAGCGCGGCCGTTGCGAGGCATCTAGGCACGGCACATGAATCGATCATCGCCACGGACCTGGAGTGCCGAAGCGTTGCGGAAAAGCTGCCAGCTCTCTACGACGAGCCCTTGATCGACTCATCACAAATTCCCACCTATCTCGTCAGTCAACTTGCCCGGCGCAGCGTTACAGTGGCGCTATCTGGAGACGGTGCCGACGAACTGTTCGGAGGGTACGTCCGCTACCAATGGGCACGGCAGTCCACCATGTCGTCGAGCGCCCCCATACGGGCACTGCAGAACGGCTTGTCAGGTGTTCTGCCCGGACTGAGTCCGATCCTGCGGATGCCTCTCGTGTCTCGCCTGAGCGGCTTTACGAGACTCGAGAGCAAGCTGCAGAAGCTTGCGCTAGTAGCTCCGCTGACTCACGCATCTGAGATCTATGCGGCGTTGGTGCATCCAGGAAATGCCGATTTGTTTCCAACAGTCGCAGGACATTTCTGCCGGACTGACGAACAGTTAAGCTGCAGACTGCTGCAGCATTGGGGCAAGGACGCCAGCATCTACTGCACTACATGATGCTTGCCGACGCGAAAGGCTACTTGACGGACGACATTTGGTAAAGCTCGATCGCGCCTCAATGGCAGTCGGCTTAGAGGCTCGCGTCCCGTTCCTTGATCATCGGATCGCAGAGTTTGCATGGTCACTCCCTGATGAGTACAAATTCAGCCGCCGCTCGGGCAAGCGGATCTTGCGAACGCTGCTGCATCGGTCGGTGCCGGAGCAGCTTCTCTCAGGGCCGAAAAAGGGCTTTTCGATCCCGTTGGACCGTTGGCTGCGAGGGCCTTGGAAGGACTTCGTTGGCGATTACTTTGGCCGGCCTTTAGACGAACTCAGCATTGTAGATGGGGCGTTGGTAAGACAACGGTGGGCCGAACATGTTTCTGGCAAGCGCAACTGGGAAGGCACCATCTGGGCGATCTTTTCTCTCTTGCGGTGGATGGAGGCACAACGAAACGCGACGAGGAGGCAAGATTATGCGGTTGCAGCCTAAAGGTGAGCCGGTGCGGGTGTTGAGGATCGTCACCCGCTTAGCTGGCGGCCCGCCAAACCACATCGCGGCGGTCACGTCCGAGCTGGGCCAGCGCGGCTTTCAGACATTGGTGGTTCATGGTGCTTGCGAGCATGACGAAACAGAGCTTCGCGAGCCGTTAGCCGGTAAACCGGGGATCAAGACACTTTCTTTGCCCAGCCTGCGGCGGTCTCCGCATCCTTTGCGGGATGCTATCGCATTCCTGACGTTGGTGCGGATCATCGCAAAGTTTAGACCCTCGATCGTCCATACGCATATGGCAAAGGCGGGCCTGTTGGGACGGTTGGCTGCATTTCTTATGGGTGTGCCAGTGATCGTTCACACCTACCATGGCCATGTTTTGTCGGAGTACTATTCCCGTTGGGTCAACGCGACACTGCGCAGCATAGAGGGGCTGCTCGCAAGGCTGTCGACCGGCATCTTTTCACTCTGCGCACAACAACAAGCGGAATTGCGAGGGCTGCTCAAGTTTGCGCAGCCAAGCAAGATTGAAGTGGTGCCGCTGGGGATGAACTTGTCACGGCTTCAATCGTTGCCTCCCGTTTCGCTCGTCGCAAAGTCCTTCACAGTGGGTTGGATCGGCCGCATGGCGCCAATCAAAGACCTGGACCTGCTCTGCGCGTCCTTGCGTCGCCTGTTTGCAGCTTATCCGGATGCCAAGGCCATCCTTGCTGGCGATGGACCGGAGATCGAAGCGGTGAAGAAGCTGCAGGCTGACTATCCTCGCAATGTACTTCTTCCTGGCTGGGTAAGGGACGTAAAGGAAGTGATTGAGAGGTGCGACGTCATCGTGCTTACATCGAAAAATGAGGGCACTCCGGTGGCACTCATCCAAGGCATGGCGGGGGCCAGGCCGTTCGTTTCCACCCGGGCAGGTGGCGTGACAGATATGGTCACAGGCGAGGGGCACTGCCGAGTGGCTGGCAGTGAATGGTTTGACAATGGCGTACTTGCAGACCGCTCGGCGGAGGCGATTTCTGCGGCGATGATTGAACTGGCCGCCCAACCGGAGCTTAAGCGCAAGATGGGGATTGCCGCGCGGCGCTTCGCGACTGAGCGATTCTCGCTGGAGGCCATGACCAATGCTGTTCAGTCCTTGTATCTCCGATACTTGGCAGCGGCTGGCATGATCAACCTTCCTGCGGCGCGGCCGGTACCGGCGGCATCTGAGATGGCCCCGGCTCGACTAGATCGTGCGGCGTAAACGCTTTGTGAGTCTACTGGCCAAACTGCCCGATAAGTGCGAGATAAGGGTGCGACAGCGGCCCTAGGGGCGGAGCTTACCATCAGCCTGGACAGTGTACTTACGGCCCCGCCACTCGATCGTCGAGCCCCAGAGTCCGGCAATCCATGTCGCAGCGCTTACCATGTCGGCGGCAACTACAAGCCAAAAGCGGCGAGAAAGGGGGTCTCTCAAGACGAATTGACTGGTGATCACGGCGAGTGTACCCCTAACCAGCGCAGTGATGGCTGGCACCCACCAGAGCGCTGCTACATCGAACGCCCAGACCGCAAACGCGATGGGCATCGGGTTGGTAAAGACCTGCCCAGATAGCCCCAAGGGCGGGAGCGGCGGGTAGAACGGTTCCAACGGAGGCGATGGCGCATGTTCGCCGCAAAGTCTGCCGTACCAATATGGTGCTCGATTACATACCTGGAGAACACTACCTGGCGGCCCAGCGCGGCGACGCGCTGTCCCATAACAAAGTCCTCCGCCAGAAACTGATGTAGTTCCTGAAATCCGCCCACCTGTTGCAGGTCAGTACGACGGACAGCGATCGTCGGCCCGAGGGCAAACTTCATCCCATCCAGCAGACGGGCGGTCATCGCCGTGGCCAAGAACTCCGTGTTCATGTAAAGTGCTTCCAGCAAGCTCCACATGCTCCGCCCTGGTACCGCCCGATAAGGGCAGGTCACCAACGCTACGTTGGAGTCGGCAAACTCAGCGGCCAGCGTCACCAGTAGTCCAGAGCCGACTCTGACATCTGAATCCGCCATCACAGCAGGTCATGTTTTGCACGCTCCACCAAGTGGGATAAGGACCAGCATTTAGCGTTGGGATATGGGGGTGGCCCCACCACCAGTAGTTGAGACTGCACCTGGGGCCACTGCTTTTGCAAACGTTTGACGACACCTACGGCAGGGTCGTTGGGGTCTGACACGGCGAATAGCAGCTCAAACTCCGGATAGTCCTGGGCAAAAAAGCTGCGGAGATTCTCCTCCAGCCCTTCATCAAGACCGTACAACGGCTTCAATACCGACATTGGCGGCAGATGCTTCGCACGGTGCAGCCGCACGCCTAGGTAGCGCCAGGTGGCGAAGATAGCGATCCCGCAATAGACCAATGAGCCTGCGAGAAGCAGGCCCATCAGTGACAGCAGTATCGTTTGCGGGGACATGACCGACGGGCAGATCGTTTGAAAGGGCGATGGCCCGTTAGCTTACTCGTCCAACGACCGGCTACGGATCAGGTCGGCCACTTTGCCAATAAACTCCGCCACCGGTTGCGCACCACGGTCCCCATGCTTACGGTTGCGGACGGCAACTGACTGGGTCTCCACCTCGCGATCGCCGATAACTAGCATGTACGGAATCTTCTGCAACTGAGCGTCGCGGATCTTGGCGTTCACCTTGTCGCTGCGATCATCCAGGTTGGCACGGATGCCCGCGGCGGACAGTTGCGCCTTTACCTCTTCGGCAAACGCAATGTGCCGGTCCGCAATCGGTAGCACAATCGCTTGTACAGGGGACAGCCATACCGGAAACGCCCCGGCGTAATGTTCCACCAGGATGCCGAAGAACCGCTCAATCGACCCGTAGAGGGCACGGTGCACCATCACCGGCTGGTGCTTTTTGCCATCATCACCGACGTACTCCAGATCGAATCGCTTCGGCAGATTGAAGTCAAACTGCACCGTGGATAGCTGCCAGCGGCGGCCAATGGCGTCGTACAGCTTGACGTCGATCTTTGGCCCGTAGAACGCCGCCTCGTCGGCCATCAGCTTGGCGGGTACGCCCACCTTCTCCACAGCCTGCCGTAATGCAGACTCGGCCGCCGCCCACTGCTCTGGTGTACCGTCATACTTGCCGCTCGCTCCGCCATCCCAGGTCGATAGCTCCGCTTCGTATTTGGTAAAGCCAAAGGTGTGCAGCGTGTCTTTAGCAAACTCCAGGCAGTCCACCATCTCGCTTACCAACTGATCTGGCCGGCAGAAGATGTGCGCATCGTCCTGGCAAAAGCCGCGCACCCGCATCAAGCCGTGCATCGTGCCGCTGCGTTCATAGCGGTAAACGATGCCCAGTTCGCCATAGCGGATCGGCAGGTCTCGATAGCTGCGCTGGCGGCTTTGGTAGATCAGGGATGTGGCCGGGGCAGTTCATCGGCTTCAGCTGGTACTCAGCGTCGTCCAGCACCATGGCCGTAAACATGTTGTCCTTATAGTGCAGATTGTGGCCAGATGTATCCCACAACGCGCTGCGCATCACGTGCGGGGTGTACACCAGAGAATAGCCGCGCTTCAGATACTGCTCGCGCATCCAGCTTCCATCTCTTTGCGGACCAAGCCGCCCTTGGGATGGAAGAGATAAGCCCCGGTCCGGCCAAATCCTGAATACTAAACAGATCCAGATCTTGTCCCAACTTGCGATGGTCGCGCTTTCTTGGCTTCCTCCAGTTGGGTGAGGTAGTCCTTTAGATCCTTTTCTGAGAAAAACGCCGTGCCGTAGATGCGCTGCAGCTGCTTGTTCTTCTCGTCGCCCTTCCAGTAGGCACCGGCGATGGTAAGGAGCTTAAACGCCTTGATGCGCTTGGTGGACGGGACGTGCGGGCCACGGCAAAAGTCGATGAAGTTGGGCCCAGCGTGTACTCGCTAAAGGTTTCATCGGCTTTCTCCGCAATGAGTTCCACCTTCATCCAGGCAGACTGATACTTCGCCAAGCCCTCGTCCTTGCGGGTCATTACGCGGTCATAGGGCAGATCTCGCGGCCTGGATCTCCCACATCTTTTTTTCGATCTTCTCGAGATCGTCCGGCGTAAATTCTCGGCCCGGTCAAAGTCGTAGTAGAACCCGGCATCGGTTGGTGGACCAATCCCCAGCTGCGTATCGGGCCACAGTTCCAGCACGGCAGCGGCCAGCAGGTGTGCGGTGGAATGCCGATACACCTCTAAAGCCTCTGGGTGCTTCGAGGTGAGAATCTCCAACGTGCTGTCGGACTCAAACGGGCGCGTCAGGTCCCGCAGTTGCCCATTTACCTTTGCCACGACGGCGTCGTCGGCCAAACGGCCACTAATCGATTTGGCAATATCTAGCGGGGTGGTGCCCGCAGCGACAGTCTTCACGCTGCCGTCAGGCAAAGTAACGTTGAGGTTGCTCATGGAGATAAGAAAGTAGGGGACACTTCACCCCAAAACGTCAGCGTAACATGATGAGCCAAGGTCCTCCTGGGCGGCCTGGGTACAGAAAAGCTGGCGGTAGGGCAGAAAATAGGGGCGATACGCTTGTGCGTAACGCCCCTGACTGAGTGTCTGCTCGGAGGATAGACTTGTGTCAACAAACGTGGTGTAAGCGCATGGTTACCGCCCTCCACACCAAAAAACGGAATGCGCGCCGCGCTATTCGACTAGGCCATCGCGCGTGGAATGGTGGCGATGGGCATGGTGGCGACGGGAATGGTGACGCCGAACCAGCGCAATCGCGACCAACGCCAGACCGCTGAGCGCGTAGGTGCTGGGCTCCGGCACGTTGGTGAACTGCAGAAGCTGCAAGTTCAGGTCAGGGGACGCCCTAGCTGGCCAGCCGATGCGCCAGAGATCACCGATCCCACCGGGGTGCTGCCGAACAGCGTGGCTACTTCTTGATTCAGTAGTACCCGCAACCCGGTGATCGCACCCGGATTAAACGATCCGGTTACCGTCATGGTTGAAACCATTAGGCTGTATTGCGCCGGCTCACCCACGCAGCCCGGGCCACCGACCGACGGGTTAGCGCAGCCGATCAATACACCGCCGGTGGCGCTGCCGCCCGACGAGAACAACGTGAATTGGTAGGTCAAAAAGCGATCTGCGCCGGCCAAAAACGCGATCCTAAAGCTATTGTCCAGGGCGAGCGGGCCGCCAAATGTGTACTGCAGGACGGCGTAGCCAGTGGTACCGGTGGGAGTCTCTAGCGACAGCAGCGCCGGGCGGCCGGCGGGATATGCGCTACGGACGGGGAAGATCCCACACCAAATGCGTTGCTGGTGGCGTTGATCTGGGTGCTGCGAGTGCCACCAATCAGGGGCGTGATCAGCCCGGCATTGTTCTGCACTACCGTCCCGGCAGGTGATGCCGTCGTGACAGACAACGTCAACGGGCTAGAGAAGTTGTCGATGGTAAACACGGTGGCGGGCAGGCTTGCCGCCAAGGCACAGAAGAGTCCTAAATTTGAAATGTGCAGCCGCACTTGCTTCCTCCGATATTGCGAAAAGTTCTAGTAGAACTAGCCGTCGTATGCCTAATCGTTATCCCATACATCGGCAGAAAGTGCAAGATCGTTGGCGGAATTAGTCCAGTAAAATCAAAAAGTTACAAACCATGGTACATGGTACCCAGGTACACCATCCTAGGCGATTAGCCATCTAGGTACTAAACGAAAATGCCCAGGTTCCTCACGGAACCTGGGCAGAGCTTTTCCTTCCCTTAGGCCTGTAGCCTTAGCTATTCGCCTAGCAAAGTCCCGTCTTGTGTAGCACTCATTACAGTCACACCATCCGGTCCCAAATAGCGCTGCAGTTGCTTCACGGGCGTCTTTCTCAGGTCCACCATCAGCAGGGCATCCAACACATCGCTGAAATCCGGGTCCACGTTAAAGGCCAGTACCGTGCCCCCCAACGCCAGATACTGCCGCAACAGTACTGGCAGGCCACGCCGCTGGGGGTCGATATCGCTCAACAGCTCAGACAACGTGTCGGCATCGTCTACACCCGTCACCAGGTTGGCTACAGACCGGCCAGAGCGGCCCTGAAACGGCTTGCGCGGCGCCACCAACTGGCGCAGCGCCATGTCTTCCGACTGGTTACCCAGATAGGAGATGGTCAACTCCTTGGCCAAGTCTGAATAGTCCGCCGGCATGCTCACTGGTCCAAAAAGACGGCAGGCGCCGGGCTGCAGCATGACGTAGCGTCCGATCGCCTTCCAGAGCAACAACAACGGCTGAAAGCTCTTTGAAAGTCCGGGTGCACAAAGGACCGGCCCAGTTCCACAGCCGGGCCCAACTCCTGCCAAAACTCTGGCCGAAAACGAAACAGCGTAGAGGTGTATAGGCCGCGGGGCCCCTCACTGGCCAAAACCTGCTGGGTACGGGCCAGCCGGTAGCCGCCAGCAATCTGGCAGTCGTCCCCATGGCACAGCACCAGGTGGTCATAGTAGAGGTCAAAGCGGTCCAGGTCGCGCGCTTTGCCGCTGCCTTCGCCCACGCCGCGAAAGCTGATTTCACGCAGCCGGCCCAGTTCACTCAACGTAGCTGGCGCCTCTGCCCGTTCACCAACACAACACGCCACCCGTTTTGCTCCACCAGCACACGTGTTGGCCCCAGCGCTTGGATTTCTGCCAGGATCTGCTGTTGGGGCGTGGGCCGGGGCAACTGGTTCCACTTTGTGCGGCGAGGGTAGCAACTGCTTGGGCAACTGGGGCAACCGCGCCGCCGGTTTTGCCGCACTGCGCAAGGCGTACACCCGTTCCCGCACGTAATCCACCGCCACTTTGCGCTTCATCGTGGTCAGGCGGGCGGCTGGGATCGGAGCGCCGATCCGCATTTCACCGTGCCGTTGCCGTAACTGGACAAACTCACGGGCCAGCAAAGCGGTACGCAAAACCGGATGCACCAGACCAGCCGTCTGGAAGAGCGCGCTGTTGCGCCCTCTACATGTATGGGCACCACGGTGGCCTTGGCCCACTTAGCTAAAGCATAAAAGGACTCGCTCCACTCGCGGTCCTTTACCTCAAAACGGTCCCAGCCGATGGCAGAAACCTCGCCCGCCGGAAACAGAATCAGTAGCCCACCCGCCTGCAGGTATTCGCGCGCCTGCATCAAGGGGCGCACATTACTAGACGCTGCGGCATCGCCACCAAAGCTATCTACCCCCAACAGGTGCTCCTGCATTTCTGGCACCATGGCCAAAATGCGGTTGGCCATGATCCTTGACATCTGGGCGCACCCGGCGCAACAACGCCCCCAGCAGGATACCTCGCCAATGCCAAACGGATGGTTGGCCACCACGATCACCGGCCCGGACTTGGGCACCTTGGCCAGGTCGCCAGATTCTACGCCCGGCGTCAACTGCAGGTGGGCGGAGTGCCGCCTCAAACCAGTTTTCAAACTGATGGCGCGTGGCATAGGCACCATCGCGCAGATTTTCAATGGCGTCCAGACGAAATAGCTTGGCCAGCAACGCCGGCGGCAGCCGCAACGGCGTATGCCGTACAACATCGGTCAAACGCGACTCAGACGGAGGTTTGACTTTCGTCTCTACGCGTGCAAACGGGGCATCGATGGGCATGTTGAACGAATCCTCCGGGCGCTAGACAAACTCCGGCGGCCTTAGTACCACTACACCCTAGCGCGGTTTCATCCGGTTGTCGATCCCACAAATATGCGGCTACGGGTGCGTTACGGGTGGGTGACGGGCTCTGCCAGTAGTTCTGTCACGCGCTCGGACAGCATGTCCACAAAACGTTCCGGGATGAAGCCGTTCATCCGGCCACCCATCCGCCCTTGGCGGTCGATGAGGATGGTGGTGGGGATCGAGGATACAGAATAGAGCGCCGCCATCCCCGGGTCAAAGTAGACGTCTTTGTCCCACTTCTGCTCTTCTAAAAACGGACGGACGGCAGAGCGGTCTTCATCGGTGTTGATGTACAAAAACACCACGTCGTTGCGGTTGGCAAAGCGCTTTTGCACCTCTTTGTACAAGGCGTGCTGCTTACGGCAGGGCCGCACCAGGTGGCCCAAAAGTCCAGTACCACCACCTTGCCCTTTAGGGATTCCAACTGCGCTTGGCCCCATCCAAGACTCCAGCCGGAAGCCGTACAGGTCCTCAGCCACGCGATTGGGGTCCAGCTCTGCCTGCTTGGCGCGCATCATGCGGGCGTCCTTTTGCAGACGGTCATAGGTGCGCAGCAGCAGGTCGCCTAGCCCCGCTTCGCCGCCCTTGTGGTCACGAAACATCTGCCCCAGCTTGGCGCGATCCTTGGCGCGTTCCTCATCGCTGTTCCGGGCGTCGTCAAAAGAAAATGCTTCGGCATAGGCCTCCATCGCCAGGTCGATATGGCGGCTTTTTCTTCCCAGCGGGCGATTTCGCGCATGTTTTCGGCACTGCGCTGCACGCCGTACGCCTTGCGCGCGGTCTCAATCGCGCCCGCGATGTCGCCCGTCAAGCCTTTGGCTCGCGCTTGGTACACCATTGCCCGGGTTAGCGCCCGCTCAGCATCGTCACGCACCTTGGGCGACGCCGTAGCAAACGACTCCCGAATGCCGGCCTCCAGCTTTTCTGCGTGCGGCAGCGCCAGCCGGGCGTTTTCTGCCGTCTCGGTCTGCAACAGTACGCGTGCCACCCGCTCCCGCGCCACCAGGTCGGTGGGGTCGGCCTTCAGTACCTCTTGCCCCCAGCGCAGCATCCGCGCATCATCGCGCAGCTCTGACGAGGCGCGAAACAGCGCCCGCTGCAGATCTGCCTTGCGCGCCGCGTTGGGCCACTTCTTGAGAAAACGCTCCAGCCCGCGCACCACCTCTACGTTGATGTTTTGCGCCTCCTGCAGCGTGCGCTGCAGGTCTTCGCGCTCCATTTCTTCCAGCTTGGCTTTGGTGGGAAGTTGCGCGACGGCCACGACAGCCAGGACGGTCACAAGTACGGCGTGTTGGCAACTGCGGGCAAAACTCGAGGTGGTAAGCACTAGATCTCTCTTAAATCCTCTCGATACACTTAGCGCGCTATCTCTGCGGAGACGCGGCGTCCTGCTGTTTGGCTTTGGCAGCGCGAAACGTCGTAGCCAGGTTGGCCGCCCGTTCCCGCGCGATGTTCAGATAGGCGTCGTTCTTGGCCACGCGGTCCAGCAGCGGCAAAAACACCTCTTCTCCTACCAGGTCCTTCTTGTCCCAGCTGCTTTCGAGCAACAGTAACGACCGGTTTACGCCCAGACGGTCAAACTTTACGGTGCGCTCCAGCATGTAGTAAAGCTGCCCGGTGATGTTGACCCGCTCAAAAAACTCCTGAATGGCCTGCGCGTCCACGTCCTGCGTGTAGTTGTACTTGGCCTGGGTGGTCTTGGGCGGGCCATCCCAGGTCAGCGTCTTGGCACCGGTAAACGCCACCTTGATGGGCGCCTCCAGGGTGCGGTCAAAGCGGTCTAGCTTTTCTGCCAAGCCAAAAAACGTGTTGCCAGGTCGGGCGCCACCCGCATCTTGAGCGGCTGGTCGTCGTCGGCACGGTCGGTATAGGTGACAGCGCCATCGCGGGCCAACGTAATGCGCATGTACTCCGGATAGCTCTTGGGAAACTCCTTGACGTACACCAAAAGCGGCTCGGCCGCCGGAGAGGGTGGTGCCCGACAGCAGGATCGCCATAAGCGCCATCGGCAGTGTCGCCCGCAAGGCGCACCGTCGTGTTGTCATCATCACTGACCTCCCTCCTCGGCGCCGTTGCGGGGCAACGTTCTGCTGGTCACCGCTTTGGACGCCCCCGTGGCAACTACCCTGGACGCCTCACGCATCATGCCGTTTACCACCGTATTGGCATGGCAGATGGCCACCGCCGTAGCGTCTGCCGCGTCTTCTGACTCGATGGGCGACGACAACCGCAACAGGCTCTTCACCATGGTCTGTACCTGGTGCTTTTCCGCCCGGCCAAACCCCACCACGCTCATCTTGATCGACGCCGGCGAGTATTCTCCCACCGTCAAGCCCGCTTCTGCCAGCAGCAACAGCGCCACGCCCCGTACGTGCGCCAACTTCAAAGCGCTCTGCGCGTTGTGGGCATGAAACACCTCTTCGACGGCGGCATGGGCGGGTTGGTAAACACCGATCACATGACGAAGACCGTCGGCGATCTTCCGCAGACGGTCTGCCAACGGTTCTTTGGCTGAAGTGCGGATCACGCCGGTGGTCAACAGCGTATGCCGCCGGCCGTCGGTTTCGATCACGCCAAAGCCGGTGCGTTCGGTTCCGCAATCGATGCCCAGCACGCGCGTTGTCGCCACCACCGGCATCCGCTAGCCTGCTTTTCCGGGCTAAGCGCCCATCTCTTCCAGTTCGGCTTCGTCGAGCTCGAAGTTGGCATAGACGTTCTGCACGTCGTCATGCTCTTCTACCGCGTCGTAAAACCGCATCACCGCGCGGGCGTCGGCGCCTTCCACCTTGGTGAGATTTTTGGGGATCAACGCCATGCCCTGGTTTTCGAGCACGGGTATGCCGGCTTTTTCAAGCGCGTCCATCACGGCAAAGTGTGCGCCAATGTCGGACAGCACCTCCCAGTTGTCGCCAGACTGCCGTATGTCCTCAGCGCCAGCCTCCAGCGCTACCTCCATCAGGCGGTCTTCCTGCACCTTGTCGCCTTCAATCAGGATCTGGCTCTTGCGGTCAAACATCCAGGCCACCGCACCTTCGGCACCCATGTTGCCGCCGTGCTTGGTAAACATGTGGCGCAGCTCGCTTACGGTGCGGTTGCGGTTATCGGTAGCGGTGGCAATCATAAACGCCGCGCCGCCGGGGCCGTAACCCTCAAACGTGATTTCTTCGATGGTGTCGCCGCCCAGTTCGCCGGTACCGCGCTGAATGGCGCGCTTGATGTTGTCGGCCGGCATCGATACCGCCTTGGCCGCCGTGATCGCTGTGCGCAGGCGCGGATTAGCGGCCGGATCGCCGCCGCTACGGGCCGCAATCACAATTTCCTTCACAATACGCGTCCACAACTTGCCGCGGCGTGCGTCCAGCAGCGCCTTCTTGTGTTTAATCGTGTGCCATTTAGAGTGGCCGGACATGAGAGATGCCTACCTCGCGAACCTTTGGGGGGATATCTGCGGAACCGCTTTACTAATCCCTCAGGATAACAAAGCCCGCCGCGCGGCAAAACACCGGCCCCCTCGCCGCCTTAGGCAAACGCGACGCCGATCTCCTGCCCCACCTTCTGGATGTGGCGTTTGCCCTCGTCGTATTCCTCTGCCGTGCGCAAGTGTTCCAGCATCAGCGGCACTTCGTGAGGTAACTGGGCCAGACCTTGCAGAATCGGACGATAATCCACCTGCCCGCGCCCTGGGATCACCTCGTCAAACCGCACGTTCATGCTGGGCACCCAGTTGAGATCCTTGGCATGCGCCGACACTAGCCAGCGCCCCAGCTTGGCAAAGCACTCCCGCGCCAACGCCTCCTGCTGGTAGAAGCGGTCCGGGCTGTTGATCAGGTTGCAGAGATCCAGGTGCACCGCAAACGACGGCCGGTCTACCGCCCGCAGCAGCCGCAGGTAGCTGTCCGGGCTATCCGGAATCACCCAGCCCATCATCTCGATGGCAAACTTAGCGCGCTTGGGCTTGACGGCGTCCAGGATCTTGCGGACGTTTTCTACCGTGGCATCAAAAAACTCGCGGGACATGTTGCCTGGGTGCGGGCCAGACCATTCTTTTTCATTCCAACTGCCAGCGATATCGACGCAGCACCGCGCCCCTACGGCCTCCGCCAGCGCCATGCGTTCTGTCACGTAGGCTAAGTTTGCTGCCCGCTTGGTGGCGTCACGGTCCATCAGGTTGCGCCACGCGCCTACCTCGGCCAGGATCACCTTTTCAGCGGCAAACGCCTGCTCGATCGCCTTCAGGCGCGGCGTATCGTCCAGCTTGGCGTTGGGGCAATAGGCGGCGGCGTAGCCTAGGCGCCGGTGCTCTCGCGCGAGTGCTGCCGGGTCATCCGTTTTGAGAAACACGGGGCCGCCCAGAGGGATGGGCCGCCGCGCCTGATTCAGCCGCGATTGAGTGAGCCGCGCTTGCCCCAGCAGAGTGGCCGTCCCCAACGCCGGCAGTACACTCGCCAAAACCCGCCGCCGAGAAACACTGCCGAAACGAGTTGCCATGTCGCGATTCTATCCATAGATGGGGCATTTAGGATATGCTCACCTCGACGATGCATCGCCGAGATCTGCTGTCGCTGCTTGCCGCCGGGTTGCCGCACGCTGCTGGCCTGTCCGCTATCCGCCTGCAGGCGCAGGACATCCCCCGCATTCGGGTGATCGATATCTACCCCGTAGACTATCCCGTCACCGGCCACTTTCGCTTCTTCCCTAAGCCCATTCGCCCGACGGTGCTGGTCAAGATCACGCTCGAAAACGGCCTCAGCGGGTGGGGCCAATCGGTGCCCATCCCCACCTGGAGCTACGAAACGCCAGAGTCTGTCGCCCACACCTTGCAGCACTATCTGGTGCCCAAGCTTATCGGCGCAGACCCCACCAACCTGCCAGAGGCGCACCGGCTGATGCGCAGCGCCATTGCGCCCAGTTTTTCTACCGGCATGCCGATCGCCAAGGCGGGCATCGACCTGGCTCTGCATGACCTGTGCGGCAAGCTGGTAAGCAAGCCGCTGGCCGGCTATTGGAACCGCCCCACCAAAAAGCAGATCACCCTCAGCTACACCATTAACCCCGGACGCTGGACGAAGTGGACACGCTGGTGGCAGAGGGCAAGGCCAAGGGGTATCAGCACTTCAACATCAAGGTGGCGCCAGACCCGGAGTTTGACGTGGCCATGGCCAAACGCGTCCGCCAGTTGGCCCCGGATTGTTTCCTGTGGGCCGATGCCAACGGGGGCTGGGATACCGACACCGCCCTGCGCGCCGCACCCCGGCTGGCCGACGCTGGCGTCAACGTGTTGGAGCAGCCCGTGCCGGCCAACCGTTTGAGCGGCTTTATGGCGCTCAAAAAGCAGGGCGCGTTGCCCATCATCCTGGATGAGGGCGTGGTGAGCAGCGTGGAGCTAGAGGAAGTTCATCCAGCTCAAAATGCTGGACGGCCTGGCCTTTAAGCCCCGCACGCACCGCCGGCCTATGGGAGGCGCTGCGCCAGTTGGATCTTTGCAAAAAGCACAACCTGATGGTGTTGGGCAGCGGCTTAACCGACCCCGACGTGGCGCTGGCCGCCGCATTGCACCTGTATGGCGCGGCAGAACTGGCCTATCCGGCCGCGCTGAATGGGTTACAGTTTCTCAAAGGCAGTTTCTTGAAGTCGCCATTTGTGCTGGACCAGGGACGCCTTACCGTTCCCACCAATCCCGGACTAGGAGTGGACGTCGATGAAGATGCTGTGCGCCGCGCTAGCGGCAACCTGCCTATTAGGGGCAGCAGCACCAGCCGCAAGCCTTAGCTGGAAGCAGGCAGAGCCCGGCCGCTGGCAGTTGTCAGAAGGAGACCGCCCGGTGCTGGTCTACAACGCCAGCATCATGAAACGCGACGGTGCGCCGGCAGACCGCCAGCGCTGTTGCTATGTCTACCCGCTGTATTCTCCGGCGGGCGTGTCGATGCTCGACGATTTTCCGGCCGACCACTACCACCACCGCGGGCTGTTTGGGCCTGGCCCAGGTGCGCATCAACGGCAAGCGGGTGGACCTATGGCTGATGAAGGGCATCCGGCATGAGACGGTGAAGGTCCGCGTGGCATCGGGCGTTACGCTGCACGCGCAAAACCGCTGGGTGATGGGTGCGGAAACCGTGGTGGACGAAGCGGTAGAACTATCTGCCCAGCCCGCTGCTGGCACCCAACGGGAGCTGCGCCTGGTGGTGACCCTTACTGCCAAGGGCCAACCGGTCACGCTAGAAGGCAGTGCAGAGCCGTCCAAGGCCTACGGCGGCGTCAGCATGCGTTTGCAGAGCGCACCAATACCGCCATCGCCTCCTCTGATGGCGAGGTGCGGAAAGACGAGGACCTTAACCCGCACGCTGCTGCTAGTTTCACCGCCACCTATGGCGGAAAGACCGTGAAGGTGTCCATTACGCCAGACGCCACCAACCCGGATACCCCCAACGTCTGGTGTCTGCGCTACTACGGCTTTATGGGCGCGTCCTGGCCAGGACGCCAGCCCGCCACCCTGCAGCCGGGCCGCCCCGTGCGGCTGGCCTACAAGATCACCGTGGCAGACCTGCCCGCGCCCGTCACCATGTCTCGCGTCCTGGTCTACACGCGCAACTACACGCCCGACGGCAAAGGCTACGTCCACGACAATATTGCCACCAGCGTCGCTGCGATCAAGAAGATTGGGGAGCAGCACCACTTTGAGGTGGATGCATCCGACGATCCCACCATCTTTAACGACGAGTCGCTCAAACGCTACCGCGCCATCGTGTTTTCAAACAGCAACAACGAAGCGTTTTCTGACGACAGCCAACGCGCCGCCTTTCAACGCTATATCCGTAACGGCGGCGGTGTCGTCGGTATCCACTCTGCCACTGGCAGTGAGCGCAAGTGGCCCTATTTTTGGTCGGTGATGGGCGCTAAGTTTATGCGCCACCCGCCGCTGCAGCCGTTTCAAGTGCGGGTGGCCGACGCTAACCACCCGGCCACTCGGGATCTGCCCGTGCAGTTTGAATGGAACGACGAGTGCTACTACCACGAACAGTGGGTGCCGGGGTCGCGCGTCCTGCTGGTAACCGACCCGCAGAAGCTGCGCGACTTAAGCAACGACGGCTACCCCGGCGACCGGTTTGCCGGGGCCATGCCGCTGGCCTGGAGCCGCACCTTTGACGGCGGGCGGCAGTTCTACACCGCCCTTGGACATAAGATGGAACACTACTCCAACCCCCTGCTGCTGAAGCTGATTACCGGCGGCATCCTGTGGGCGATGGGAGAAAGGCCTTTATAACCGATGACGCGCCGCGACAGTTTTCCTATTCTGATTTCTGCCTCGTTGCTGGGCAAAACGCGCCCAGCAACCACATCCGTATCGGGCAGATCGGCTGTGGGCGCATCGCCCGGGTGATGGATCTGCCGGGCATCCTCAAGCACCACGCCATAGCCCGCGTCGTTGCCGTGTGCGACCTGGACACCGTGCGCCTGGCCGACGGCAAGCAGATGGTGGAGCAGAGCTACACCAAAGCTGGCATCACCTTTGAGCCGGTAAAGACCTATGCCACCTACCCGGGATCTGCTGGCCGACAAGTCTCTGGACGCGGTGGTCATCAGCACGCCAGACCATTGGCACGCCGAGATCGCCATTGCCGCCGTACAGGCTGGCAAAGATGTCTGGCTGCAAAAGCCGGCCTCGCTCACCATCAAAGAAGGCCGCCAGATGGCCGACGCGGTGGCCAAGTCTGGCCGCGTGCTGCAGATGGGCAGCCAGCAACGGTCTGACGCCGCGTTTCGCCACGCCTGTGATCTGGTGCGCAACGGCTATCTGGGCCAGATCAGAGAGGTCTACATCGGCCTGCCCTACGACCCGCCCGGCCCGGCAGAGCCAGCCACCAAGCCACCCGCCACGTTGAACTACGAACAATGGCTGGGCTCCACCGCCAACATGCCGTATATCGAAAACAAGGTGCACCCACAGTCGGCAGACCTGAAGGTGCGCTACGACCGGCCAGGCTGGCTGCGCGTGCAACAGTTTGGCGCGGGCATGATCACCGGCTGGGGCACACACCACTTTGACACCGCCCATTGGGCCATGGGGCTGGAGAAGACCGGCCCGCTGGAGATCACGGCCAAGGCGGAGTTTCCGAAATCAGGCATCTGGGACGTGCACGGCAGCTTTCACGTCCGCGCCAAGTACCCCAACAAGGCCACCGTCTACGTAAGCGATCTGTACCCCAACGGCCTGCGCTTTGTTGGCGATGAAGGCTGGCTGTGGGTCACCCGCGGGCGCTGGACACCCGGCACGCCCAAGCCGGCGACCCACGCTCCCAAACCATCGACGCCAGTGATCTGCGCTGGCTGTCCAACCCCTTGCGCGCTACTGACACCCGGCTGCACGCCAGCCCCAAAAACGACCATCATCCTGGACTGGCTCACCGCCATCAAGGAGCGCCGGGCTCCTGTGGCTCCGGCAGAAGATGGGCACCGTAGCTGCAGTGCCTGCCTGCTGTCGCACATCGCCATGAAGACGGACAAAACGCTACAGTGGGACCCGCAGGCAGAGCGGTTTACCAACTCTGAAGAGGCGAATCGGCTATTGAGCCAAGCCCAGCGTGCGCCATATGGACAGACAAACTGTTAGCGAAAAGCTAGAAACCTGGTGGTGATGGCCTGAAGCGGTTCTTGCGGTGGTGTGGCCAGACGGCTTTGACCAAAGTGCGGTCCTGACTACAGGACCTCAACCGCGACCTGAACAGCGTGTGCGGCAAGCGCCTTGAGATCCTCTGGATCTGACGTCAGCACCGTGCCGTGCGGCTCGGCCATAGCCACTAGCAGGGCGTCCACTGCGGAGCCCCGGCGGGCCATCCTGCGCAGTAGCGCAGCGCGCCGCGCAACTGCCTCTGGCACAACATTGGCGATGTTGCAGATCTTGAGAAAACGGTTCTCGTGGGCGTCACGGCTGCCGTGTCCTTGCAGGCACTCTGCCAGCACTACCGTGGGCACCGTTGGGGGCCAGAGCTCCTCCTGACGCAGCGCCTCGATGATGGCGAGAGAGTGACGTGATCGTTCCGCAAGCTTAGTGACCGCGCCCGAATCCAAGATCAACACCAAGGCTACCCAGCCTTTTGGGCCTTGCGGCCAGCGATTCTTTGCGCTAGTGCTTGAGCGCGCGCGCGTTCTCGCCCGCTCGGCTGGCCAACTTCTGTCTCTAACTCCACCACGTACTCACGGCTCGCCGCCAACAAATTGTCGCGATGGATTCTAGCCCGCACCGCCTCTTGCAGAAGCTCAGAAGCCGACAGCTGGCGCTGCTTCACGGTCTCGTAGAGATCTGCGGGCAAGTACACCTGCATGCGCGGCATACCCACAGTATACGCCTAAAGCGATTCCCGTCCGCTCACCTGCGTCCGGCATCACCCGCCGTCTCCGATACACTGATCACGTGTTGCCCGCTTTTTTGTTTCGGACTGCATGCGCACTTTTCGCGTGCGGCTTTGCGTTGCGTGCGCAAACGGTCTTCTATCCGCTGGAGAGTGTCCGCGCGGGCCAAAAGGCCGTGGGCCGCACCGTGTTTGGCGGCACCAAGGTGGAAGAGTTTCAGGTGGAAATCCTGGGCGTTTTGCCCAATGTCAGCCCCAAGCAAAGCCTGATTTTTGCCAAGCTCTCGGGCGGACCGCTGGCGCAGACCGGGGTGATGCAGGGCATGTCCGGCAGCCCGGTCTATCTGAACGGCCAGTTGCTGGGCGCGGTAGCCTTTGCCTTTCCGTTTTCGAAAGAGGCGATTGCGGGCATCCGCCCCCATCCGCCAGATGCTTTACGGAGAAGATGTGGTGCCCACCCGCGCCCGCCGCATGGAGGATCTGGCCCCGGTCGCACAACGCGCCGTGCCGATGGGAGAGTCCCGCCTGACGCCTATCGCCACGCCGCTGGCGATCAGCGGCTTTACCCGCGCCACGCTGGATCACTTTGCCCCGCAGTTGCGCGCGCTGGGGTTAGAGCCCCAGCAGGCGGCCACCGGCGGGGGCGGGCAGTTGCCCGCCGCAAAGCAACCAGCGGTTGCGCCGGGCGACATGATTACGGTCCAACTGATCGGCGGCGACATGTCGATCGGCGCCGATGGCACGGTAACCCATGTCGACGGCAACACGATCTACGCTTTTGGCCACCAGTTTATGGAGCTGGGCGAGACGCAACTGCCGTTTGCCAAATCAAGCGTGCTGACGCTGCTGCCCAATCTGTCCAATTCCTTTAAGATCTCCGCGCCGATGGAACTGGCCGGCACCATCGTCAGCGACCGCAGCGCAGGGGTTACCGGCACCTTGGGGGTGCAGCCGAAGCTAGTGGCCATGCGCGTGAGGGTCACTGGTGCCGGCAAGGCCAGCCATAGCTACCGGATGGCGCTGGTGCACGACGCCGTGCTGACGCCGTTTTTGGCGCAGATGGCGGTGTTTAACGTGCTGGATGCGACGCAGCGCATGGCCGGTAGCACCAGCATCGCCATCCGCGGCAGCTTGACGGTGTCCAGCGGCGCGCGCATCCCGGTAGACCAGGTCTATGCCGGAGACTACCTTACCGCCCAACAGGCGGCACTAGGCGTATCGCTGCCGATGGCAGTGCTGCTGCAGGCAGGCTTTGCCGATCTGCGCGTGACGGAGATCGATCTGGACCTGACCGTCACCAGCCAAAAGCTGCAGTGGAACGTCGACCAGCTTTTGCTTTCGAAACGCCGGGCGCAGCGCGGAGAAACGGTCCGCTTTGCCGCCACCTTTGCCGGGCCGGACGGTACAGAACAAGCCCGGCCTATCGACTTCACCATCCCCGCACGCATGACGCCCGGCACCTATCAGGCGACGCTGAGTGACGCCACGCTGCAAAATCTGATCGACTATCAGCGGCTAGTAACGGCCAGCCCGTTGAGCCCGGCCGACTTGACCCAGCAGTTGACGCGCATCCGGCCCTCGTCCAAAGCCTATTTGCGCATCACTCGCGCCGACGGCGGCGCCACCACCGGCACGGCCAACCTACCCGCGCTACCTGGCTCTGTGGCCAACCTGCTGCAGCGCGACGCCAGCAACAGTTTGGGCCGCCTGAACACGGTGGCAGAGATCGAGATCCCCCTGGACGGCCGCGCCATCACCGGCAGCAAAACCATCACCCTGGAAGTTACGGACACCAACGGATGAACACCGCGATCCTTCGGCTTACGCTGGCCCTGACCTTGCCCCTGGCGGCCGCGTCTCCCAAAACCTGGGAACTCGACTTCTACCAGGACTTCCTCAAGGGCAAGGCCACACAGGTGGCGCTTTCTCGAGAAGGCCGCCTGACGTTGGCGCCCGCCCTGACCGACCTTTTGCCCGCCGGGCAGGCCGCCGTCTGGGCCATTGCCACCGCCCCGGATGGCACCGTCTACGCTGGCACCGGCAACAAAGGGCGGCTGTACCGCATCGACGCCACCGGCAAAAGCAGCCTGCTGTGGACCGCCAACGAGCCGGAGATCTTTGCCGTCGCCGTGGACCCCCAAGGCCGGGTCTACGCCGCCACGTCCCCCCAGGGCGCCATCTACCGCATCGAAAACGGCAAGGCGCAGCTGTACTTTGACCCCAAGGCCCGCTACATCTGGGCGCTGCGCTTTGGCCCCGATGGCGCGCTCTACGCCGCCACCGGCGATGAGGGCCGCCTGTACCGCATTACCGCCGCGCAGCAGGGCGAACTGTACTTTGACAGCAAGCAGGCGCATCTCACGTCGCTGGCCTGGGACGCCAACGGCCGCCTGCTGGCGGGGTCTGACCCTAACGGGCTGGTTTATCGCATCCAGGGGCGGCAACAGGCCGAGGTGATCTACGACGGTAGCTTTGCCGAAGCGCGCGGCTTAGCGGTGGCGGCCGATGGCTCTCTCTACATGGCGCTGCTGGGCAGCGTGGCGGGCAAGCGCGCCGCCACCAGCGGCACCGCAGCCACCACCTCCGGACTGATGACCGGCCCCAGCATCAGCATCACCGTTACCGGAGACCCGGCCCAGGCGGCAGCGCCCCCCAAGCCAGAGGCGCCCAAGCCTGCCGCCACCACGTCCATTGTGCCCACGGCCACTACGACCGCCACGGACTCCAGCACCGAACGCAGCGCCATTGTCCGCATACACCCTGACGGCAGCGCAGAAACATTGTGGACCTCTAAGGAGGAAAGCGCCTACGATGTCGCGCTCTGGAACGGCCGCCTCTACTTTTGCACCGATCAATCGGCCCGCGTGTATGAACTACGCCCGGACAGAAAGACGGTGCTCATCACCCAGCCAGGCGACGGAGAGATGGTGCGGCTGCACGCCAGCCCACGCGGGCTGTTGGCGGGCAACGCCGGCCTAGGCACACTGCGGCAGTTGGGGCCGGGGGGTGCCGCCAGCGGCAGCTACGAGAGCCCGGTACATGATGCCGGGGCGCGCACCCGGTGGGGGCGTCTTCGCTGGACTGGCAATGCTGGCAACACTGGCAATGCTGCCAACGCTGCCGCTGCGCCCAAGTTTTGGGTGCGCAGCGGCAACACCGGCACGCCTGACACCACCTGGACCGCCTGGACTGAAACCGCAGCCGTTGTTTCCTCAGCAGCAGAGCTCAAGCTGCCGCCCGCGCGTTTCATTCAATGGAAGGCCGAGTTTGCGGCGGGTCCACCAACTCGGCCCCCGCTCCTGAGATCGACACCGTCGCCATCAGCTACCAGCCGTATAACCAAGCCCCGGTGGTGAAGACGCTCAACGTGGCCGCCACGTTCGGGTCCCCCACGCCTGGGTCGACCGGCAGTGCCGCCAGCAGCACCACGTTTTCCGTGTCGGTCAGCGACACGGGCGACACCAGTGCTACCAACGCCACCAGCGCCGGGCGGCTGATCGCCGGACGCACCGTGGTGCAACAGATCCTGGTGAGCTGGACGGCAGAGGACGCCGATAACGACAATCTTATCTATGAGTTACAGGTGCGGGGCGAGGGAGAATCGCAGTGGCAGACGCTAAAGAAGGACATCACCGACGCCACCTATACCCTAGACGCCGACCTGCTGCCTGACGGCCGTTACCGGTTTCGCCTGTTGGCAAGCGACCGGCGCTCCAATCCGCCCACCGAGGCTCGGATCGGGCAGTTGGATTCTGCCCTGGTGACGGTGGACTTTCACGCTCCGGTGGTGACCCTTACACGCCTGTCGGCTACGGAGGTGTTGGTAGAGGCCAAAGATTCTGCCAGCGCCATTACGCGCTGTGAGTACTCGTTAAATTTGGTGGATTTCCAACTTGTGCGGGCAGATGACGGGGTGGCCGACAGTGAGACGGAGCGCTTTACGGTGCGGCTGACGGACCTGCAGGCGGCAGAGCAGGTGCTTGTGGTGCGGGTGAGCGATAGCGGCGGCAACGTGGGGATTGGGCGTCTGATCTTGCGCAAGTGAGTGTATTGGTTCTAGGAGAGGGGCAGCTAAGTTACGGCGGATTGCAGGACAACCGTCTGATACTGAACACGAGATAGTACGAATCCCCTGGGAGTGCCATCAGTTTATTCTGATAGAGCGATTCTAACCTGTTGCCAAATCAGCAAGATACCGATCAGGATAGAGAAGAGGCTGGGGGAGAATCCGAGCGGAGATGCCGTTTTTGGCGGGTTTGAGTTCTAGGACCAAAGACTTCTGCCAAAACAGCCGAAGAGAAAACTAATAGTACTGACATCGGTCCTCCTGTGCGCCGATGGCCAGCAACGCTGCCAAGTGGCGGCCAAGGAAACAGCACAGCGGACTAGGAACTGAGACAGCAAGCAACTGGTGTGAGCGTGGATCGGCAACAAGAGCGAAACCCCAAGTGGGAGTATGGAGATCACCGGGTACTGATCGCTGACGACAGCATCATTTCCCGGCACCTACTTGATGCCCCGCTGCGCCAGGAGGGCTACGAGGTGGTGATCGCCTGCAATGGCGAAGAAGCCCTGGGAGATTTTGCAGCGGGACGATGCGCCGCGGCTGGCGGTGCTTGACTGGATGATGCCTGGCCTGACCGGGCCGGAAGTGGTGAGCAAGATCCGGGAAAAAGAGTCCCGGCGGGCGGGCGACTCTCTGATGGATCAAAACAACAGCGTCTATACCTACACGCTGTTGCTCACATCCAAAAATCTCAAGCAGGATCTGATCAACGGGTTGGAAGCCGGCGCGGACGACTACATCACCAAGCCATTTGATCAGCACGAGTTAAAGATGAGGCTGCGGGCTGGGGCCCGCATTGTTCGGCTAAACGCGGAATTGCGCCTGGCGCAGGCCGCCCTGCGGGAACAGGCCACGCGCGACGCCCTGACCCGGCTGTGGAACCGCGCCTCGATCCGCGACGCCCTGCAGCGCGAAATCATGCGCGCCGAGCGCGAGCTGCAACCGATTGGCGTGGTGTTGATCGACATCGATCACTTTAAGAGCATCAACGATAACTACGGCCCACATGACCGGGGACGCTGTCCTCAGCGAGACGGCGCACCGCATGAGCGCCAGCATTCGAGATTACGACCTGCTGGGCCGCTACGGCGGAGAAGAGTTTCTGATGGTGCTGCCCGGCTGCAGCGAAGAGGAAACCATCCGCAAAGCAGAGGCCGTCCGCCTGGCGCTCAGCCGCGAGCCGATGCAGTTGGACGACCCCACTCAGGTAGACGATTCTGCCAAGCCCATTATGGTCACCGCCAGCATGGGAGTTACCACCTTCTATCCCGGCCAAGGTGCCACGGTAGATGGCCTTTTCCGCGTGGCGGACGACGCGCTGTATCGCGCCAAAGAAAGCGGCCGCAATCGTGTGATTCACCTGCCATTCCTGCATACCGCCCCACCGTTAGCCGCTGGCATTCCGGTAGTGGGCATCCCGGTGGTGGGCGGCCCATTCGCGGGCGGCCCATACGCGGAAGGCTCAGCTTATCCGGCACCTGGGCATCCAGGGTCAGGCTATCCCGCAACCACCGCGCTGCCCCCGTCTCCGATCGAGGCGATCCAGCGCCTGGAAGAAGCCGTCAAGAGCCAGCGCTAACGACGGCTCTCGCCGAACACAACGAAAAAAGGCGGCCCCAGCGCCGCCTTTTGCTTTCTCGTTATCTGTGGTTAGTCCATATACGGCATCGGCGGCTCCAACCCTTGCAGCCGGGCGTACACCGTAAGTGCGCCACGATGGTGCGCACAATGGTCCACAATGCTGTTCACCACGTGCCAGCGTGGCTCCCCGCCCATGATCGGACCCGGCACAATCGTCTGGTGCATGCCCGCTTCGCCAGCCTGCTGGACCCGTGCAATGGCCGATTCCATCGCGCGGCGAAACCAGGCCTTGCCTCGTCCACGCTTGCCACCGACGCCGCCAACTCAGCGTGTGCGGCCCAGTTCATGTCAAAGCCGGTGGCAGAAAATGCTCCGTCCATAAACCATTCCAACGTGTGGGCCGCATGGCCAATCTGCTCTTTCACCGACATCTGCCCCGGCGTGGGGCGGTAATCCCCATGCTGGTTGCCCATGGCCGCGTGCTGCGCAAAAAGAACTCTGCGCTCGACTTCATCTCGTGGATCATGCTTTCTAGCTTCATGGTGTCCCCAGTATGCAGGGCGGCTCCTGACACCGTCCTGTCAGCAGACCCGGCCACTTTTCCCGGTCATGCTATCGTGGCCTTGCCCGTATGAATCCGATTGCAGAAGCCCAACTACTGCTGTTAGTGGCCTTGGCGATCGCCGTGGTTGCGAAACGCTTCGACCAGCCCTACTCAATCGCTCTGGTGCTGGGCGGGGTGGCGATTGGGCTAATTCCTGGGGCACCGCGGCCCACGGTCTCTCCCGAGGTAGTGTTCTATCTGCTGCTGCCACCGGTGCTGTCAGAGGCGGCCTACTTTACGTCTTGGCGGGATTTCTGGCGCGCGCGCCGGTCCATTACACTGCTGGCCATCGGCCTGGTAACGTTTACCAGCGCTGTGGTGGCGGCACTGTGCGTGGCGTTGATCCCCGGCATGACGTGGCCGGTGGATTTGCCCTGGGCGCGATTGTGGCACCACCGGATGCAGCGGCTGCCACCTCCATTTTGCGTGGGCTCAAGCTGCCACGCCGCGTGGTGACACTGATTGAAGGCGAAAGCCTGGTAAACGACGCATCCTCTCTCACCATCTTTCGCTTTGCGACGGCCGCCGCCGTTACCGGGGTGTTTGATCCGGGGCAGGCCATGGTGTCGTTTCTGTGGATCGCGGTGGGGGGCACGGCCGTGGGCCTGCTGGTAGGCTGGGTGTTTCTCAAGCTGTTTCACAAGCTGAAGAACCCCGAAATTGAGGTAATCTCCACATTTTTGGTCTCCTACAGCAGCTATCTGCTGGCCAGAAGACGTGCACGCGTCTGGCGTGATGGCGTCGGTTGCTTCTGGCCTGCTGTTGGGGTGGAAATC
The DNA here is from genome assembly GCA_037367405.1 of Ottelia alismoides. Lineage (NCBI taxonomy): Eukaryota > Viridiplantae > Streptophyta > Magnoliopsida > Alismatales > Hydrocharitaceae > Ottelia > Ottelia alismoides. The sequence goes on from JAZKJV010002874.1 coordinate 32,202, forward strand.
GCCCGAGGTGTTTAGCGCCACTATGCGCATCCGCGCCGTGGGCCGTGTGGCAAACCGTGATCTTTCTGATCAACGCGGTCATCTTTATTCTGATTGGCCTGCAGTTGCCGATGGTGCTGGAGGGCCTGGGGCAGTACAGCACGCAGGATCTGCTGCTGTGGGCTGCGGCGCTTTCTGCGGCAGTGATTGTGGTGCGGATTGTTTGGGTGTTTCCGGGTGCTTATCTGCCGCGGATGCTGTCCCGCACCATTCGCGAGACAGAACCCCGGCCCAGTTGGAAGTCGGTGACGGTGGTGGGCTGGACCGGCCTAAGGGGCATTGTCAGTCTGGCGGCGGCCCTGTCCTTGCCAGAAACCATCGCGGGCGGCGCGCCGTTTCCTCACCGGCATCTCATTCTGTTTCTTTCTTTTGTGGTGATCCTGGTCACGCTGGTGGTGCAGGGCCTGTCGCTGCGCCCGCTCATCTTGGCGCTCAAGATCCCGTCGGACAACTGCAGCGAGCAGGAACAGTTACGAGCCCGCGTCGAGGCCGTGGAACGCGCACTGGGCCGCCTTGCGGAGCTAGAAGAGGCGCCCATCGCCCCGCCGCATGTCTACGAGCGCGTCCGCTCCTACTTTGAAAACCAGCTTGCCGACTACCGCGCCCAACTAGAACAAGAAGAAGGCACGGAAAACCCACAAGCGCCGGACAGTTTTCAAACCCTGGCCGAGCAGCGTCTTTGGTGGGACCTGGCCCGCGCCCAGCGTGAGGTGGTGGTGTCGCTGCGCCAGCGCCATGTGATTGGGGATGAGGCACTGCGCGAAATCGAGCGGGACATCGACCTGCTAGAGGAGCGCATTGTGCCCCGCAGCGGGCATTAGGGGCGCGCACCGGATGACTGGGTATCGCGGTAGGTTTGCGCCGTCTCCCACCGGGCCGTTGCACTTTGGGTCTCTGGTGGCGGCGGTCGCCAGCTATCTGGAGGCCCGCACCCGCCAGGGGCACATGGCTGGTACGCATGGAGGACGTGGATGCGCCGCGCTGCGTCGCGGGTGCCGATGAGGAGATTCTGCGCCAGCTTACGGCTTATGGTTTCCGATGGGATGGCCAGGTGGTCTACCAAAGCGCCCGCAGCCAGGCCTACGACGAGGCGCTGGCCCTGTTGCGCCAACAAGGGCGGCTGTATGCCTGCCACTGCAGCCGGCTAGAGATACAGCGTCAACGGCAGTTGTTGGCGGATGTGCCGGTGCAAGCAACGGCAGAATACTACCCCGGCACCTGCCGCCATCGCGCACCTGGCGGGGATCCCAACAAAGGTTTTGATGCGGCACCGATCCGGTCCTGGCGCTTGGCTCTACCCCGGCAGGAGATCAGCTGGCAAGACCAGTTGCAAGGGCCGCAGCGAGAGGACCCATCGCTGACATGCGA